>JAMAGL010000022.1:0-379387 GCA_023626215.1 Talaromyces sp. PL2406 | reverse complement strand
CTAAGTTTATAAAATTAAATATAAGATATTATTTTTTATATTTACTTATTTAACTACTCTTAATAGATTTATTTTATTTATAAATAGGCTCTTTTATAATACTATTATTATTTTAATTATTAAAAATAATTAATCTTTATTTTTAATAAAATTTAATAAAATTTAATAAAATTTAATAAAATTTAATAAAATTTAATAAATAATAATAAAAAGTAAAGAAAAGAAAATATTTAATTTAATATAAGATTTACTTATTTCTTAGCTCTAGGATAGTACTATTAATATAGCATTAAGTATATAAAAAGAAAGAAGAAAAAATTTTTTAAATAATATTTATTATAGCTTTCTTTATATTTTATAGGCTTAATAGTGGTGCCTAATTAGGAAGGCATAATAATAAAGAGATATTCTATTATGAGTAGTAGTTAGGGCCAGGGCTTGTAGGCTGCGTGACAGCGCCAAGATGGGGCCGCTGTCAACTCGCGAGGCCGACGACCGTCACATCAAATCTAAGTTCTAACTAAGTAATATAGAAATTTGCCCAAAAAAAGAACAGCCCGATGCGGGGCTCGAACCCGCAACGTTCAGATGCCTCGATAGATAAGAGTCTGACACTCTACCGATTGAGATAACCAGGCGGTTGATGTCCACCGCCACTTTTTGTATCTTATAAGTGGATAGCTCTCCTAATAAAATAGAAATATATAAAATTTATCTGTTTTTATTTAAAAAATTTCTTAAAATTAATATTCAATAAAAATCATAATGATAGGCCGGGTTTAAATCTGAACCTATCATTATTGCCACACATAATAAGTAGTCCTGATTTCTTTTTTAAAAAAGTACAAAGAAAAAGTACTTCCTCTGTTGTTGTTGTTTTTGTTGTTGTTGTTGGTTTTCAACGTAGATGAACCAGTTGGTAGTTGAGGCAGGTTAGGTGTTAGCGTCTCATTTTCTTAGCGATTCAGATATCCCGACATGCGCTTGCTATATTGACCAGCAGAAACGACAATCTCTCTAGATGAATTTCAATCATACAAAGCTGGTACGTACATCAAGTCCATCACACAGTATAAAAGGATAGTGAGCAACAACAACAACAACAACAACAACACTGCCACTCTTACAGAAGCACCAGTTGGGGATTTCAATACCTACTTCGAAGTAGAAAATTAGAACGTTTGGTATTTGAAAAATTTTGAATTGGCTCTCGCAATTGAAGGGCTCCAGCAAGTTGAGTGACCCAATGTCGTGCGCTACCCAGAAAACTGTTGTAGGGGCTAGGGCATAGGGCTAGGGCTATGGTGTACATTCTGAGCCGCTTTTGTCTCAGACGGAGATATCATTCATGCCTTGCATTGAGGAATGAGCCAAAGCCCCCGAGACTTATACTGGTAACCCCAACATAAGGATATTGTTAGTGTCACCAATTGTCGCTTGGCGAAAGAATTCAGATTCACCTATGGGACACTAGTTGTCCCGAACGAGCAGATCAAGATCATGCTTTTTGCAGAACCGACTCACTACGTACATCTGGGTCGAAAGTAAAGTGTACTCCCCGGTTATCTTCAAATGTTCGCCTCCACTAGTGATCTCAGAGACTGGATCGGACCAAAGACGTTTAGTCAAGTCGCCACGATCTGGAACCTATCTATTCGTTAGCAGGGGTTGTTTATACTTGGGTACGTCAATGTTGTGAGAGATCCACAGTCGCCTTCCACATAGGACGCATCAATTATCCGTCTGGTCTGATCTATTACCGAGATCAAGAGTCTAAGTATTAATAAGGAGGTAATGTAAAAAAAAGTGATTAAGCAGATGTCTTTTGTGCTGAGATTCTCTCCAGCTACAAGATTTATCCTTAGCTTTCCATTCATCTGCATCGATCTTTGAAATTCTGGGGGAATCTGCTTGGTGAAGCTCTTCGCTTTTTTCGAGCACCTTTCGCATCTCCTGTCGCATATTTCCTTGGACTTAAGTCACCTTCTTCAGTTCTTGAGACATGAGTTCTCCGGGCTCCATCAGCATGTGCCGTGCTAGTCGGAGTCCCTCCTTTGCTGCTACCAGTTTATCCTGCCGTCTCTTGACCGTCTCACTAAATTGGCTCTCAACTTCATTTCAGACTTTTATATCAACCAAATCCTTTCCTTAATCAAATAGCTCTCTCTGTACCGCCAGGATCTTGTTGTTTATATACATATCAGACTGTTGTCTGACAATAATATCAAATAACATCAACGACGTTCATAGCCGAAGACTTTGTATTTATGACATGTTAAGTCTTACATCCCCTTCCCTTAATATAGCCCCGAATTTTGGAGTCGTAACGCTTCACACCATCTTCATGCTTAAATGAGTCCCAAATCGCCATTACAAGCACGCCGTGAGAGTGAAAGCCAGTGCCGACTAACTTGCCAAATGTTGGAATACTGCTCATTGGAGGGCCGTGTTTACGAACTTCACTAGCCTGATGAAGGTAAATGATACCACTGATTCAAGATCTCGAAAGGAACAATGTAGTCCTTCCTAGAACATGAAGGTCGGTTCTATTAGTGTTTTTGAATATAGGGGTGCGGTCAGGTCGACCTTGGTCGTTTCGTTGTACTGGGATGAGTATACCCTATACACTTTATGCCTTGATCTTATGGATAACTACATATAGCTACTTCTCACGCAGAATCAAGGAAGGGGAAAGGACGGACGACATGGATCCAGATTGTGGCTGGGGTTAAGTCTTTCTGGACCTATTCCCTCCATGCCGGTTCCCTCATAAAACATGTGGATCTACTATCATGATTGTGGAACATATCATCGAACTCCACAAACAGGATGCACTTCACATTCAACGAGAAATGGTGGATTAGCACGAAGATCAGATCAAACTTTGGACGGTCAACCTAAAAGGAGCTCGTCGAGGCGAAGGAAAGACACCAATAGGAGATGAACAGTTGGAAGAGCAGGAAAATGAAGCGTGGCATGTCAAGGGTCTGGAGCTCGTGGAGATCTAAGGAGATCGAGAATAAGCAGCGGACGCAACAAAGGTAGCGAGCTCGACAAAATCCTCAAGATGAATTAAGACGACAACTCTCCGAGCTCAGCACCCAACACGGACGTTGCATCGCGCGCGTCAATTCTCGTCGCATGAGTGGAAGAAGCCTTCCTCCATTGAGTACGATGATGATCATGATGACAGCGAAGATATTGATGGAGATAACAATGATAACAGTCACGATATTAAAGACCCCCCCGCTCGCCGAGTCCGCCTGTTAGAGACATTGGAAACAACGCTGGTGGTTTCAATCCTGCCCTTGCCGGTGCGGCCCTTGGCCCGGTTGGAGTCCTTTTAGGAAGTACAATAGGATTTGCAGCTAGTCATGCACCCCGCTGAGTCTTGCGCCGTGAAATGAATACAGAGCGTAACCCCTGTAAGCCACAAGAATGCTGGAAATGCCAGTGAGTAGGTAAAGAAGACTGAAAAACAACGGGAATCGAATTTTGGGTAATATCTATAGTAATTACTAGACCTTCCTCGCGCAAAAAGGCTGCTATTCCCATAGTGAAATACCCCTAAAAGGACCGTAACGCCATAGATGCAATGCTCGATAATCGAATCAAAGCCAGAAAGCCGATGATTGGCAGATTATAGTGCTTATTAAATCACTTCTCTGGAGCATCAGGAAGACGCTCAATAACATACTTGCCTCGAGCCACATTCATAATCGGAACACCAGGTATTTTGCTGCAGCAGAAAAGTCAGTCACAAGTAAATACAAAAGAAGCTCGAAGGACCTGGGCCTTTCTTACCGTATTCTTCTCTTCAAATCTTTATCATTTGTCGCTACAATATAGACTCTGTGCTTGATCACTCGATCAACCAAGCAGTCATCCGCATAAGTGCCCCGGTGGTCACATTTTATCCGTTCGAACCGAGGATCTTTTGCAATCCGTAGCGCTAGGCGATATTTTTGGCCAAGCTTTTCCAATTCCGCCAGTACACAGTCTGTGATAACCGGGGTACATTTGGCATATAGACAGTCCATCATCGTCGGGATCACTTCTAATTTATGCTGTACGCTGTGGGAGAGGAAGTTGGTATCGACCAAAACCGAGTATGGAGGGGTCAAGGCCGTGTTGTATTGGAAGAAAAGAGACGAGGAAACTTGAGGACTATTATTGCCAGCTTGTCAGCATGTTTCATTTCTTGTCTTGTACGCTTGTAATACTCGCATTTCTCGGACAACATTGTCTTCCTTTTTCTTGTCTTTTTCTGCTGCTTGAGGTTTTCTGGAGAGGATTGGTTAGCTATGAGTAGCTGGAGTGAATAAATGCTATACTCACAACCGACTGTCTCGTAATGTGATGGCACGCTTGACCTGAGCAAACTTGCGGACCTTTTTCTTGACGCCCATTGTGTATTATCGCAGATTCAAAGTCGAGAACAAAGCGACCAGTTTATCGTTTTGTTTGCTGAAAGGTGCGAGGTGAACAGCGCAGAAAGTGTCGACTTGATCGAGTGAGGTCAACAAAAATTCTTATCGCAGAATTGGAACGGGATAAGTTTTGTGTTTGGGTAATACCGTACTGCCTTATCCGGCCAATCATGGATGATATAAAGCTTGACTGGCCCCACATGCCCACAGTGTAATGTTCTCGGTACGTATTTCCTCGTATCGACCGTATTGATGCTTTAAAACAACAACTTCATTCATTCTATCATATCCTTGGGGACTCCAAGATCACTGCTGGCAGCATCTCTTTTGGTGGATTTGATGACAATGACTCTGCCAGATAGTCAAAGCCCTAACAATCGTCACCAAGAATGGGAATTCCATATCTAACGCGACATCTCGCATCCTTCGCGGAATCAACTCTACTAGGGAACAGCCATGACCCCTCATGCAAGACAGTAAAGTCCGTCGTTATTGACGGTCCTGGTCTCGTGCACTATGTCCACTCTGTGCTTTTGTCACAGGCTAGCAACAGTCTAAGCCAAGTGGAACGCCAACCCAGCTGCGATGAAGTCAGTGTGGCGGTCATGACCTATCTCGTTCTACTGCAGGCCTCGGGAGTAAACATGTATGTCCTCGATGCTTGAAGCCAAATCAGAGGTATTCCACTAAAGCATCAAGTTTTGTCCCAGTCTCAAAGTATATTTTGACGGTGCTCTACCCTTGAATAAACGGGAGACTAGACTGTCAAGACTAGAGGCGTCGAGGAAACAGTTGGAGATCGTTTGTCTGAGCCACAGGGAAGGGTTCAAGTGGTCTTCAATTGACCGAAAACCTGCAACGATTGATCCCGTGAGACTCTTGCAGGACTCTCATACTTCTCTCAAACGGTCCCTGTTGCCGGTAAATCCGTTCATGGTCTCTGCTGTAGTTGAAGATTTGAGAACGAGATGGACTTGTTCAGAGATGAAAACATACCTACCGAAAAATCTGACCGACATATACAAAGCAAACGACAATCAACGTCATCCCTGGTCAGATATCACCGGGACCATCCCCGGAGAAGCCGATGTATTCTGTGCTGCTCTTGCGTCCCAAAATCCCAGCACGGCTATACTCACAAGCGACTCTGATCTGTTCTTATTTGACCTTGGATCTGAAAGCGCCATAATATTCTTCGATACTATCCGCATTGAAGATTACGGGGATAAGACTTCCCTGACCGAACCATCTATGACCATAAAAGCCATGAAATATCGTCCCGCCTCAATCGCAGATCGCCTGGGTATTTCTGCACTATCCTATCTCGCCCACGAACTGAACCAAAGCCCCCGATCAAAGCTCGCCGAGCTTGTCCGTCGCGCAAAGATTGCGTCGGACCTGAGCCAAAAGACGCCGGGGTATCTCACGTTCCTGGAAGAATACGACCTGCAAAAAGTTCTCCAATATGACCCAGCAGAGGCACAGACCTTACAACGTCTCGATACAAGGATATCCGAACTATTCGTGCAATGTCTCTGGACAAACAGCAATTTTGAGAACCAGCATCAAACGCCACGGATATACCTTCCTTTTCTAGTGGAAGACCATTCGCGAAAGTGTGCATGGGCCGAAAGTGTAGGATTCAGAAAACTTGCATATTCTCTTCTCAATTTGAACGCTGCTTCATCAACTATGTCAAAACCTACAGTCATCATTGAATGTGTCCGACGAGGAACGCGATTCTGCTTCGACAACATCGATCTATATAGCATCGAAGGAGGAGAAATTGAGAAGGAATCGGTCTCTCTTCTGGAGGGCCTTGAGTCCTTTCAAAGACAATACCATCTTCATCACCATCATGCAAGCTATGACTCTCCACTGTTCTGGCGAACATACGCATTATACGAAATCAACAAAGACTGGCTCACAGCTAACAATCATCTTTCCGCTTTCAAAAATCACGTTGCTCTGAAAGCCTTCCTCGGACTCAGCCGGGGCAGTGAAGACGATGGTTTCGATAACGACACTATCGAGTGGGACGATATTCATTCGCTGGCGCAGTTACAAGCAGTGCTGTATTCGTTACGCATGGTCTATCAGGTCATTCAGGGTGTGGCGCTTGATGAGGGAGGGTCGCTTGGGCGACTTCGTGGCTTTTTGGCACGGCTTCCGCCGCTGCATGTGTTGATGAGATCATTTCATGAGGTGAGAAGAGAATTATATGGGGTTGTGTAGAAGTTGGATATGGATACCGAGGTCTCCTCATGCTTATTGAAGATACATATAGATCTATCATAGATGATCTTGATTGCTATATAAAATCATTCGCTCTTGCGAATGGGAAAGAAAACATCTATTTACATGAAAATAATAATTTTATCTATCGAGATGACCGAAGGAACCCAACAATTCCACGACAGTATCCCATCAACTCAGACAATCGTCTAGCTTCACTTTCCTGCTCCTTCTTCCAACCCATCAAAGCAGTACGCAAAGCGGTCGCTAGATCCTCATCTGACGCAGCAGTTGACAAGTCGCCATCACCACAAATCAAGTCACTATGCACTTTCAAAAATACAGCCATCCAGGCATTGACGAGCTCAAAATCTTTCTTTAGGCGAAGTCTCTCCGTCAGTGCATTCACGAAGCTAACTAGCTCACAGTATCCACCTGGTAATAGCTGGACGTTCAAGGAGCGGATTTCGAGGTCAATCTTTCCTGGTGAGAGGGACTTGAAGTAATCGATAAAAGGTGAGAAGTTCTTGTTGTTTGAGCCGGATCTCAACAATTTGCCCACAGGCGAGTCCTGTTGTGATAGGATGCTCCTGGTAATCGGCATTGGTGCTGTCTCTTTTTGGTCCTCGACGCCAGCTATAGGAGCCTGATCGTCATGAAGAGATGGTAGGAAAAAAGGTGCCTTTTCGGGAGCTTTGGCCGGTTTTTTGGGTTTGTTGCGAGCCTGTGCTGTTTATTAGCATGTTGCCTCATATGAGAAGTGACATCGAATAGACTTACTCTGACAACGTCCAGGTTGATCAGTGTTTGCCAGGTAGCCCGAGGGACAATACTCAATGTTGTCATGTTCCGGTCAAGCTGTTCGAATGATATGGCCGTCTTGTCTTGATTTTCATCATCCACATCGGTTATCAATGCAGCATCGACCATACCGGATCCCGATTCAGTAGATGTCACAGAAGTCACATTTGATACTAGCGCAGTCTCGTCAATGTGAACAGGTCGGAAGTTGGTGAAGAGACTCTTGTTGTTCCAAATGTGCACTCCGACTTCATCAGCATGAGCAGTGGCGAGGTATTCACCTGTACCCGAAAAAGCAAGAGCTGTGCATGTTGCTGGTACTCGGAAAATATCGACCAAGTGACCTGTGGGCAAGTCCCAGACTCTTATGATAGAGTCCATAGACGCGGCTACGATCCATCTGCCGTCGTTGGAGAAGACAAAGTCGTTAATCTGTCCTCGGCAGCCCCAGAGTTCTCGGACCACTTTTTTCGTTTCCAAATCTACTACACGGATTGATAGGTCATCGCAACTTAGTGCAGCAAGTTCATTGATACTGCTGAAACGTAGTCCGGTGATGGCCGTCATAGGCGCCCAATCCAAGTCGGCAAGCAGATGCCCTGAGCTGAAATCCCAGAACTAATAATATTAGTATAATGAAATGCGATTGAAATGCATTTGCAGCATACCTTGAGTTTTCCATCTAAGCCACAACTTACAACGTTCCGGTTCAAGTTATCAATTACAAGACCGGTAACGGCCTTGGTGTGTCCCGAGACTGCAACCTTGCCAAACTTGTTTTTCGCTGATGGGGCTGGCGGAAATCGTTGTCGGCGCTGCCCGGACTGGAGATTGTAAATATCAATAATACCTCCCGCGGAGCCCACCGCAGCGAATGTGCCGCAGTTTGATATTGCCACGCTCTGTAAGAAATCAGTATGAATATGCGAATGGTAAGAAGGATTTTACGCACCTTGACTTCCGTTCCATCACTCGTCTCGAGAGCCCAACGACCGGCCTTCTTCTTACCCCAATACCAAGTGCGTGCATACTTGTCACCTCGGTGCGCCGTCACAACACTCTCCCACCCATTTTCTCCTTGCGGATGCTTTTTGAGATCCCTCGAGTTGGTCCATACTTGTTGACTACTTGCTCCCATTCCCGGATCACGATTGAGTGAGCAAGCAATTGATGTAATTTCAGGGGCTTTGAGTTCCTCAGCCGCCTCTGCTGCGCTCGATATGCCTCGTTTCTTAGCAGTGGCCTTGACTTTACCCTGCGAGAGCTCAACATTTTGGCTATCTTTGCGCAGACTAAACGCCCAGAAAGAGCGATCTCTGGACGCACTTAGCAGCCATTTGCCAATAGAGTCGCTACCGTCGGAGGCAGATGGCAAGAAACGAAGGGAACAAATCGCTGCAGCATGACCACCTCTGGCATGCAGTGGTCTCGGGATTGGGGAGAAAGGTGAATCATCGAATATCCACGTTCTCAAGGCATTGTCTCTTCCAGATGAGACCAGGACTGGCTGGCCGTCCAAGAACTCAATCTTATTGACACCACTGTCCGAGCTCTGAGCAGTCATATCATGCGCACTTCTGAGCACTCCTGTCTTCTTGCCCCCGTTGTTCAAATCCCATAGAGTAACATCACCACTGTACAACGATGCCGTGGCCATGACTCCTGCCTTCCTGCCATCTTCACCAGCTCCCATACCATCAGTCCGGAAAGAGATCGAAGTTATCGGATGTGACCTTGATGTTGATGCGTTAAGCGACATGAGAACCTCATCGGAGTCAACATTTCGAAGAACGACGGTGCCACTTCGGTAAGCAATAGCAATGAGCGAAAGGACGGGGGTCGCTTCTATTGCAGTGACCGCATCGTCCTTGGCCGTTGAAGGTGCAAACCTGTGTAAAAGCTTTCCACTGCTAACATTCCATAGTTCAACGGTACCGTCGTATCTTCCAACAAAGATCTTGTTCAGATAAGTGGGCATGTTACAAACATGGCCTGTGAACACCGGTAGGTCTGAAGCACCTCGTGAAACTTCCGGGACTAATGTCGTATAATGCTCGAAAGACGGATTCTTCCATACTTGTATACTCCTTTCGCAACAGCCGATAATCCAAGATCCAACGACGAGAATTCGCGAAACGGGACCGGTGGTATTCGGGGCGGTTTCTAGCTCAGCGATCTTCTTTCCTCGCTGATATACCCATATTCCTGATTCTTCTCCGGGACGCAGCCCTCCCCAAGCGGCGAACACATAATTCTTCCAAGCAAAAGTCGCAGTAATCAAACCCGGAGTGCGAGGTTGACTGGCGAACACCAAACTCAGACCGCGCTTGAGGTCATATGTTTGGAGTACCCTTCCTACTGAAGTTGTGATTTGGTATGTAGATTTTCCGAGGCGCACGGAGGTGAACGGAACTGTAGTGGGGGAGACCAGGCCGAGAGTCTACAAAATTCAAAAGGGAGAAGTTAGTAAATTGCCGTGGTGTGGATGTTCGAAAATGGGCAGCAAGTATCACTTACCCTGAAATGAGAAAAGATTCGGGACTGCGATTCCTTCTTTTCTTGCGCCAACAATTGCGGTTGGGTTATTCTCTGTCGCTTCGATACGGGAAGGTCAAAGCCATCTCCGGTGATGGAAGGCATGATGCCTTGGGAAATATGAGGGTTCGCGTGTTGCAGTCGAAAGGTGCGCTCTATGTAAGCTCCAGAAATTTTTTTGGAGTCTTGCGGAGAAGGAAAGAAAAAAAGCTATGGTAATAAAACAGCCTGTAATTCAGGTACTGTATTGGTAATACAACCCATGGCTCGTAAGCATGAAAAATATCGGCCAATAGCAGATGTTGGATAGCTCGAAGGGATACCCATGACCAATCAGGTTACATCCTTTTCAGGTTTGTGACCGGTCAAAGACCGAATACGGAAACGTACGTACGCGCTGTAACCATACAACAGTCGCTCCTTCCTTCTTTGCAGTTGTCGCTGAGAATCAAATTATTCTTCTTGATCCCAACGACGTTTTCTTCAGGAGACAACTTAACGTCCTTCTAGCAACATTGTGTTGTTCTCCGCGTACGTTGGGCTTACGGCCATGTGAATACAATACATACCGCCATACTGGACGCAATGAGGTTGATCCTATCGGAGGCTTCGACTGGCTGCCAAAGAGGGGCTTTCGACATGATCCTTTCACACTGTCGCTGCGCTGGACCCCATTGAAGCAGTGGATTTCCTGATACTATTCGATTCAAGTGAGTTGTCATCTACCTAGGTAGTCCGACATGTGTGTGCTTGTACGAAGGAAGCCCTCTGTTTGGCGGGCTGGCTGAGCAGATGAGATGGAGGGAAGCTTCCCTAGTGGATGGGGTCGACCCAGACTATGTTCTCTTCCAAGGGAAAAAAATGTCAATTCTGACCTCACTACTCGCGACGATTAGCGGGCTACCAGCCACCACCTTCTCTTCTTCTTAATGACTTGATATAGCTTGGACTTTCGTCCTTGTCCCTCGCTTCCATCGTTGTCCGACCCGATTTCCTGTTTTGATCACAACAAAGTTAAAAGAACGGTTTGGCCTCCCATTTCTTTTTTTTTAGGGCTTGAGCCGTCAACCATGTCGGAAAATGCTAGTGTTTCTAGTGGCCAACCCCAGACATTAGCAACCACCAGCAGCAATGATGGGACATCAACAGCAACAACAGCGTCGCCATCACCGCAGGGCCTGTCTGTGCCCGCGGGTACGAACAAGGATGATCGACTTTCTCCTTCAGCAGTAATTACCAACGACGAGCCCCGCCAAACTTACATCTCCGACCGATTGAAGTCAAGCTCTACTTCGTCCGTCAACGAGCTCGGCGTAAGTGACAATGCAGCGCAAACTTCTACCAACGGCTCTGTACATCCGGATTCGAAGCGAATGTCCTTTGCCTCGCTACGCTCGTTAGGTTCGGTAAGCATTGCAGGCTCTGTGACTGCTCCACACGATGCAGCAACACCCAACGAAGACTCTCAAAAGACGACCTCGGGCTATACAAGGTCATCAGTTTCGTCCGCCGATTTCCCCGCCGCCTTTCGATCGGGTCACGCTTTGTCGAGTTTGAATCATACTGGTCATGGATTGTCTTCTACACGGAATGAAGCACCCTCGGAAGGACGGCGGTTATCGCGACCAACACGTTCGTCGAGTAGAGCTCCAAGGAGGCTAAGCGGCAGTACTGCTGCGAGCTCTGCTAGCGAAGCAGAACCTCGCCCACCTTATATCGGTAGAATCGGCGTTTGTGCCCTCGATGTCAAGGCGCGCAGCAAACCGAGCCAAAATATTCTGACTCGACTCCAATCAAAGGGTGATTTGGACGTGATTGTCTTTGGAGATAAAGTGATATTAGACGAAGCGGTTGAAAATTGGCCAATGTGCGATTTTCTGATTGCCTTTTTCTCCGATGGCTTCCCGCTTGATAAGGCGATAGCGTACGCGAAATTGCGAAAACCTTTCTGCGTGAACGATTTGTCGATGCAAAAGATTCTATGGGACCGCAGACTGTGTCTTAAGGTCCTGGATCAAATGGGAATTCCCACGCCCACGAGAGTCGAGGTCAATCGCGATGGCGGCCCAGTGCTAGAGTCTGCTGAACTCGCCCAGCATCTTCACCACCTAACAGGCGTAAAGCTTGAAGGTCCAGATGATGGCATTGGCGGTGGAGCTGTCAAGTCTCAATCGATATCCCTATCTGAAGACGGGGAGACGCTTATAGTTGACGGCCAGACCATTCGAAAACCTTTCGTTGAGAAGCCCGTGAGTGGAGAAGACCATAATATTCACATTTACTTTCCTAAAGATCAACAATATGGTGGAGGTGGAAGACGCCTTTTCCGGAAGGTAGGAAACAAGAGCTCAGAATATGATCCGAACCTTGTGGTGCCCCGATCTATCACGGAGAAAGGCACTAGCTATCTCTATGAGCAGTTCTTGAGGGTTGATAATGCCGAAGATGTCAAAGCATATACCGTCGGACCCGATTTCTGTCACGCCGAGACTCGCAAGTCTCCAGTTGTAGACGGAATTGTGCGGAGAAATACTCACGGAAAAGAGTTGCGATACATTACCAATCTCACCAAGGAAGAAGCTGCCATGGCGGCCAAGATTTCCAACGGCTTTGGCCAGCGGATCTGTGGTTTTGATATGCTCCGCGTTGGAGATAGAAGCTATGTCATCGACGTAAACGGTTGGAGCTTTGTCAAGGATAACAACGATTATTATGACAAGTGTGCAAAGATCCTCAGAGAAATGTTTATGAACGAGAGACGCAGAAGGGACAGGAATTTTGAGCAACCCGAACCTCCCTCCCCGGATACCGTTTCGTCTAAGAGAGGTGTTTCAGGTTCTCATCGCAGTGCTCTTAAGACTATCTTGAAGTCGCCGAGTATGTCTAGGATACACGCCTCACCGCAGGCCCCTAAGGATCATTTCGTGGCTCCAGACATCATCAGCCCAACGTCAGCACCTGCTGGAGATACTATAGTCAAAGCTTCAATGTCCCAGTCTCGGGAAGAACTTTCACTACCAGCAAGCGGCAGTGCCTCAACGACCCATTCACCGGCGCTGTCAATTTCAAATGAAGAAGAAATTGTGCCGCTACCGGCGTCCAAACATTCCTGGAAACTCAAGGGTATGGTGGCCGTCATACGCCACGCTGATCGAACCCCAAAACAGAAGTTCAAGTTTACATTTCACAGCCAACCTTTTGTCGATCTCCTTCGAGGTCATCAAGAAGAAGTTGTTATCAAAGGTGAAGCTGCTCTTGCAAGTGTGGCCGAAGCTGTTCGAGTGTCAATGGAACAGGGATTGGAGGATATGGACAAGCTCAAACTTCTCAAGATATCACTAGAGAAAAAAGGTAACTGGCCAGGGACGAAAGTCCAGATTAAACCGATGTTCAGAAAGAGACGACCAGAAGAGATGTCAGGAGCGGCAGAAGCACCTACCTCCCCTCAGATGAAGAATGCTCCCTTTCCAGAAGATCCAGCTATATCATCTCAGGAATTGTCATCAGACGGCGAGAAGCTTGCACGCTCGCAGACCCGTAGTGACTCCATCTCGGGACCTACATTTTCTCGATTCTCTGCCGCCGAAAATGATCTTATCTTGGACAAGCTTCAATTGGTTATAAAGTGGGGAGGAGAACCTACACATGCTGCCCGATACCAAGCCCAGGATTTGGGTATGACAATGAGAGACGATTTGAAACTCATGAACAAAGAAGCTCTGAATGATGTTCGGATTTTCACCAGTTCGGAGCCTAGGGTTAGTACAAGCGGTAAGTGCAATCCTACTCTCTATCTTGAAGTGTTTGTGGTCTAATGCCTAATAGCACAAATTTGGGCTTGTTCCTTCTTGGATGAGAAAGAGCTTCCGGAAGACTTCATTCAAGTGCGGAAAGACCTACTAGATGATTCCAATGCAGCCAAAGATGTCATGGACAAAGTCAAGAAGAAGTTAAAACTTTTGCTACGAGAAGGATCTGCACCATCTCAATTCACCTGGCCGAAAGATGACTTTCCAGAACCGTCCGTGGTCCTTGCCACTGTGGTGCAATTGATGCAATGGCATCGAGACGTTATGCGACACAATTTCCGCCGGTTTGCACGCTCTGATACCATTGATGTCCCTGGGAACCAGCCTAAAAACCTTGAAAGCCAGTCCGTGGACACTGTACAGGGTCGTTGGTGCACAGGTGAAGATGCTGCATTGTTCAAAGAGAGATGGGAGAAGCTCTTTGCGGAGTTCTGCGATACAGAAAAGGTCGATCCTAGCAAGATTTCAGAGCTTTATGACAGCATGAAATTCGATGCCCTACACAACCGCCAATTCTTGGAGTGGGTTTTTACTCCTCCCGACGGGTTTAAGCAGAGCGGATTACCACAAGTCATCGAAAGTGACAGATTCGAAGAAAAGGCCGACAATGGCACGTTAGTAGAGAGAATCGGTTTCAAGAAGAGAGCTTTGAGCATCGTGGAGTCCCGACGTTTTGGACGCTTGGAAGACGCCTACGATAATTACTTCAAGCTGCACGGGAACCCGAGCTCCAAACGAAAGAAATCCGACGAGCGGCTTGTTAAGTTGCGAGAGTTGTATAAACTGGCCAAAGTTTTGTTCGATTACATCACGCCTCAAGAATATGGAATCAAGAATAGCGAGAAGTTGGAAATTGGGCTGCTTACTTCGTTGCCATTGCTGCGAGAAATCGTTCGCGATCTCGAAGAAGTTCAAGCGTCGCCTGATGCAAAGTCCTTTTTCTATTTTACCAAGGAGTCGCACATCTACACTTTGTTGAATTGCATTCTGGAAGGTGGTATCCAGACCAAGATCAAACGAAGCGCGATTCCAGAGCTCGATTATTTGTCCCAGATTTGTTTCGAGCTCTACGAAGCCAAGGATAGCGACACGGACACATTCTCGTACTCTATCCGAATCTCCATCAGCCCTGGATGCCACACTTTCGACCCTCTTGATGTCCAATTAGATTCGCGCCATGCTATCGGATGTGCTCCTCGCAGAAGTCTGACGGCGCATCAGGATTGGAAAGAAGTGATTGAAACTCTGAAAGCGAAGTTTGACACGTAGGTCGACCTTACGAATTACTCCTAGGTATACTGATAGCTGACTGTTGACACAGGGTAAAACTGCCAAAGAGTTTCATTGCGGTCAATCTCAGTGACAAGCATGCTTATTGATATGGTGGAGGGAGTTAGATACTGCTTAGAGGATATGCATGTCTGTTGGATTTGCCTGTAACTATCATAGATGAGTGAAATGTAGATCGCCCAAACAGTAAATACAAATAGATACATGAAATTGCTTAATTCGTCCTTCGGCTTGCTGCAAAAGATCAGAGTCAGGCAGAGTGCGCCAGGTGCTGGCGGACTTGGCAAGCCGCTGGCCAAAGTTCCAAGTTAACCGCAATCAGGCTGAGCTTGTTACACGCAACATGTTCATTCTTGTTTGTGTATGTACAAAAACACTCCGTCATAATTTTTCCATCTTTGACCGGCCGATCTTAGTCTAGAGTCGACGCCATCTAGCAAAAAAGATCATGCGGGACCGCGGTCAAAGCACGCCTCGATGATAGCTTCCTCCGATCCACGCTCAACCTCCTGATGACATGGGCAACTACAATGACCCTGCTGTCACAGCATATCACCCAATACTGTGATAACAATCCATGAAAATACGAAACATCTCTCGAACTGTCGATACCTCGTTTCCTCCATGTTCATCACCCCGCGAACATACCAGCTCTCCCAGGAAGATACAGATCGATGGAACAGAACCCCCGATAACGTGCACCTCTCACCTCGATTCCATACTTTGATCGGTTGGCGCGCTGATAAGGCTGAAGCTGTACGGGCTTACAAAATGCTGTTGGTGCATCAGTCGGGCTACGTGCGTGTCGGGGAGGTTGTGAGGTTCGTCCTTTCTTGCGTCGAAATAATATTATATTGAAAATGCTAATCGGATCGCCTGGAATTACTGCAGATACACATTAACGTATACACCTTCCCTAGATCAGATCCTTCCGACGCCTACGGAGCTTCATGTGAAAGTGAAGAATACTTCTGCCATCCCGCTACGAGCCGCGTATCTCCATGGTCCTTATACACTTTATACAGCATGCTATCCGTCTGATTTCGATCCCAACCAGCAGTACCATGGCAGCGAGACAAAAGGCATACCCCAGTACGAGCCTTACCTCAAGGCTGGCGGAAGCTGGGCTGCAAAGATCCCTGTACCTGAAGAGACGCGGCTTACCGTCCCCGGGGCTAGACATGGCAACCACAGCGGTAGCAACCTGGGCTCGGACAGCGATGACGAACCCAGAAGAAGGAGCATAACATGGGTTATCGAAATTACGTCGCAGGTGATATTCTCTAGTTCAGCGGCAGTCCATTTTGAGTTATTGGTTGGTCGTGATCCGAAATCCCTCGAGTTTGGCATCAATGGCTCCTTGACGTCCTCCGGTATGCCACCACCGGCACATATCAATGAGCATCAGATCTTGCGCAAGGGCGGGAATGGGGATGCTCCAATCCTTGCGACGAAGGGCGTGTTTTCGAAATCAGTCCGATTGGTGTTTGATGATATTAAGAGTCTTTGGAACAGTCCCGAGTGTTCCGCCTTCAAGGAGCGCGAGGAGATTAATTCCAAGCTGATTGCACTATCGAATCAGCCACGCAGCCATCATGTGGTCCACGCGGCGAGTCTTTCGCCTCGGCTGGAACGCAATACGCCCATCAAAAAGAAGAGACGGATTCATCTTGTCATATTGACGCATGGACTACACAGTAACCTTGGAGCCGATATGCTATATCTCAAGGAGAGTATTGATGCTGCTGCTGAGGAAGCCAAGAGGGCGAAAAAGGACTCTACAAGTCAATCGAGTCCAGAAGATGAGGCGGAAGGCAGCGAAGAGCAAGAGGATGAAGTTATTGTCCGAGGGTTTCCTGGCAATGTCACCCGCACAGAACGTGGCATTCAATATCTCGGGAAACGGCTTGCCAAATACGTCCTTCTCATGACATACCCAGATCAACCATACCTGCCAAATAAAAAGAAGAAACAAAAAAGCAATGCAAACGCTAGCCCGGGCATTCCGATAGATTACGACCCTTGGGACAGGCATCCGTCCGATTGTCAGGTTACCAGCATCAGCTTCATTGGGCATTCGCTTGGGGGTCTCATACAGACCTATGCGATTGCTTATATCCAGAAACACTCACCTGAATTCTTTGAAAGGATCAAACCAATCAACTTTGTCGCGCTTGCTACACCTTTTCTCGGACTGAGCAACGAAAATCCTGTCTACGTGCGTTTTGCGCTGGACCTAGGGTTAGTCGGCAAGACCGGCCAGGACCTGGGTCTAAGTTGGATGTCTCCTAGAGTTCGAAGCAGGTGGGATGCTATCATAAGCAAGTTTGCAGGTAATCCGGGTCCGTCACAGCAAGATCAAGCACCGGCTTCCAAGCCATTGTTACGGATATTACCTGCTGGTCCGGCTCATCAAGTTCTACAGCGCTTCAGAAACCGTACAGTTTACTCGAATGTCGTGAATGATGGTATTGTGCCATTGCGGACTTCGTGCTTGCTCTTTCTTGACTGGAGGGGCCTAGATCGAGTTCAAAAGGCACGAAGAGGAAATGGTCTTGTTGGAACCATGGCGGAATGGGGCTGGGCCGAACTTACAGGAGCCAATTCAGTTTCGCCGACTGCACAGCATCATCAGCATCACCGTTCTCATTCGAATATATCTGCAGTTGATGGGATACAAGCTCAACATCACCCCGTTGAAGGAGTTTCAACACCGAGTTCGCATGGCCAAGCTAGTCCCGGTCTTCTTCCATTAGCATCACCAACGCCAGGCCAAATCCTAGAAGAAGCCCCGATTCAAACAGAACCAGAGCCCATGTCGCCTGTGAGTACAGGCTCGAATTTTAGAGAGCATCATCCGCCTTCACCCAATCCCTTCAACAATCTCTTTGGAATGTTCCAATCGAAACAATCTAGAAGCTCTTCTTCTAGCAAAAAGAGCACTAGGATCATCCGACGCAGTCAAACACTTGCGCCTTCCGGCGAATCTACGGATAATATGAACTCTGTAGGGTCGTATCCTCCAATCGTCCGGGGCAACTCTCTATACGAAGATGAAGATCTCAGTGCTCCTCCCCGAACCACCATTTTTGAATCTGCGGGTGATGTACTTAGACCTCCTTTGCCTCCAACAGAGTTTATCATAGACCCAACATCGAGACCACGGACGATTTTCCATGATCGTATATATCACCCAGAGGATATACCACCTCCTATCTTGAAGAAGCGAGGCGCAATATTCAGTGGTTCACGCGGCTCCACCAACGACACAGACGTCGATATTGAACAAGTAGCTGCTCAAGGATACAAAGGAAGCGGCTTGAGAGTCGAGGAAAAAATTGCCAGGGCATATCACCAGGGACTTTCATGGCGTAAAGTCCTCGTACGAATGGAACCCGACGCACACAACAACATTATTGTACGGCGCATGTTCGCCAACGCTTACGGCTGGCCCGTTGTCAAACATATGGTCGACAACCATTTCGGCAATACGTATTCCGCCCGAACGGATGATTCACTAGAATCGAACCGCGAAAGAGCAAAACCTCTCGATGTTAGAGTGACAGACTCAGGCGAGGAGACGTTTGCTCAATCTCCTCAACAACGACAGCTACCGTTTCGTCATTATGCCAGTTTGCCCCCGGATATCGAGGGGCAGGGAGACTCGCCAGAAGCCTCTGCACATGATGCCACAGCGACTAGACTCGCTGATATAGGCAGACAATCGAGTCGAAAGTCGACTGATTCTGCGAAATGGACTGACCGGTACTTTTCCGGGGGCGATTCTGCGTCTGAGGGGCAGAGTGACCGTGAAGAGCAGCTAGTCTAGAGTGGTGACTCTGCACAGAGTTGATTAATGTAACGAGTACATGATTTCGGGTGTATATAGATAGGATGTTTCATATTGAAAGTATATAATGTAATTCATATAGTCTGCACCATACTGTTGACTCCAGTATGTGTAGAATCCGTAGTTGGTGTATTGTTTCTCCCGCTTTTGACCCCTCCAACCTACGTCATTCACTCTTATCGCTCTCAGAAACATCAACAATGGCTCAATCAACTCAGACCTCTCCTAATCTCAGCGAGATCCACGATGTCCTCATTGAGATCGCCTTCCAGGCTGGCAAGGTAATCACCAGCAGTCTTCCAACGATCAATTCGACGGACTCGAAGAAAAACAGTGCGTCTGTGCCCACGAAAGTCTTAGGTATACGATAGACTAACCAGGACACAGGCTCCGATCTAGTCACTGAATATGACAAAGCCGTCGAAAATATGGTCTCTACGAGACTGAAAGCCAAATATCCCGATTACGAGTGAGCCATGCCCCTCCAACACACAGAAAAGACTGTCATGCTGATACCTAGGGGAATAGCTTCCACGGCGAAGAAACCTACTCCCCCTCCCACCCCCTAACCAACGCACCAACCTTCATCGTCGACCCCATCGACGGCACCACCAACTTCGTGCACGGATTCTCCAGTTCTTGTATTTCATTGGGATTCGCAATTGATCGCAAGCCCGTTGTTGGGGTCGTCTACAACGCTTTTACGTCGACACTCTACTCCGCTATTAAGGGGCACGGCGCTTTCATTAATCGTACTACGCCTTTACCTCTAAAACAGGGTGATAAGCTCGAAGCGTTGGATGGACTTGACAAAGCCCTGATAGCGCTAGAATGGGGCAACGAGCGCAGCGGCCCAAACTGGGATGTGAAACTACAAACATTCGCTAGTTTGGGAAAGACGCGCGAAGCTGGTGGTGCAATGGTTCATTCTATTCGATCCTTGGGGTCGGCAGCGCTAAATATCTGTGCTGTTGCGTCGGGGGTGCTGGATTGCTATTGGGAAGGGGGCTGTTGGGCGTGGGATGTTTGTGCTGGTTGGGTCATTTTGGAGGAGGCGGGTGGGATTATGGTGGGTGGGAATAAGGGGGATTGGACGCCGGAGATTGATGGGAGAGTTTATTTGGCTGTTCGTCCGTCGCCCGAAAGCAAAGGGCAGAACGAGATTGTGGAGGAGCTTTGGAGTCATGTACATGGGAGGTTGGAGTATTGATCTGGCTCATGTATAACGGATGCTGAGAGCTGCCATGAGAAGATGCCTAGTTCATAGAATATCAAAAGACGTCCATACTTTACTCGTTGAGTCTGTGCAGTTTCGGATGCTAGCATGTACCTATACATACCAGTTGACACATACATTTGTATATGCCCTGATTGGTCATCGATAGACGTCCATGATTCGATGATAAACTCAAGTAGAACGATACCCCAGCCGGGCAAACATACCCATTTCCCAAATCAGCATCAATAAAGACAATCCATTCATCAAGGCAACATACTTGAATAGAAAGTACCGTATTGTACCGTCCGATCACGTTGTCTGTCGGTACCCAAATGGGCGCCGCCACACTCCAGCTGGCTGTCGTACATCATTGTCCGAGCAACGTCTGCATAACAGGCATATCATCTACAATCCATCTACATCTATCAGGTTTGACGAGCTACATTAATCTAATGATAGCAGAGACAGTAAAAAGACAGAATGTCTTCCAGAACACAAACACATTCAGGTGTTCGTCACAGATCTACACGAAGAGGTCATGGAGGTCACTCCAACCACGTTGATCTAGATGAGGATAATCATGGGTCATCACGAAGCCATCACAGAACAGGAGAGCAGCACGCTATGCGTCGTGAGAAACGGCGTAGATCCTCTTGGATGCATTTCGGTGGACGAACTGAGCCGCTGGTGTTGTTGACGACGGTGACGAAGAGTCATCAGCCAGGTTCGCATAGAAGGTACTTATCTCAGCACCAATGATCTGTGTGTTTGATTACGGCTGATGCACAGGGTAGACAGCGCGATACCGATTCAGGCAAAAATGTCGAGACACATTCAAGCCATCTAGCACAAGAATCAGGTCTAGCAAAAACCCCGACAACCTCCAGCACACGCAAATCACAGAAAAAGACTCCTACCAGCAGTCTACTGTCATTATTCTTGCGCCCTGTGAACGCTCAATCAGCCAAGTCAGTCAAATCAGTCAAACCTGTCAAAAAGTATCCATCAACCCAACCCCCCCTTTTCAGAGGAGCAAGACATACTGATCCAAAACAGAGCAACCTGCATAAGCTGTCTATCAGACGACATACCAGCCCCCAAAGCAGCAAAACTAGCATGCTCCCATCACATGTGCCATGCATGTCTTCGACGACTATTCACTCTGTCCATGACAGATCCACAACAACACATGCCGCCCAGGTGCTGTACCCAGGACCACATTCCGAGTAAATACGTTGAACTGTTATTCGATCGCGATTTCAGGATCAAATGGACGTCGAAGTATAAGGAATACACGACAAAGGATAGATACTACTGTCCCTCTCAGCGGTGTGGGCAATGGATCAAACCAAGCAACGTCATCAAAGACCACAACAGGAAGCCCAAGTACGGCAGATGTTCTCGCTGCAGGACAAGAGTATGTTGTCTCTGCCGCGGCAGATGGCACGGCAGTCGGGGCGAATGTCCCAAGGACGAGAATGTCCAAAAACTAGAAGCAATGGCGAAAGAAAACGGCTGGCAGCGATGCTACAACTGCTCTTCCATCGTGGAACTCAAAGATGGCTGCAACCACATGACATGCCGATGCAAAGCCGAGTTTTGCATGAGATGTGCCAAAAAGTGGAAAACGTGCGATTGTCCATGGTTCAACCATAATACTGTCCCTGATTATGGAGAGGAAGCGGTCGAATTTGATGATGCGGCTGTTTGGTTAACCGACAGCGACGACGATGATGAGGACGAAGAAGTCGACAACTGGGTTCGACGCGTGGTTGACGAGCCGGCGTATCGTCGTCAGGAAGATTTTGCGCAGCAGTATATTTTGCAGCAGGTCATTCGGTATCGGGATGAGTTTCATGAGAGATTGGTGAGAGGCGTGCCGCTGCATCCACAGTCGGAGCAGGCTCGGCTTATACGGTTTGCGGCGCGCGTATAAGAGAGCGGATTCATTTTCAATATGATGACATGTTTAGCAACCTCGTGATGATGTAGTGGTCAGATAGCTTCAATGTTCCGAGCTCATGTGTCGTTTTGATTTATATCATGAAACCTACCGGGATTCGACACTCGAGCATTGAATGGAACTTTTATGTGCCAAATCAACTCATACTAGAGACTCAATATTTATATCAGAACAGCATGAATAGTCTTTTGACATACGAGATCGAGTACAAGTAGAACATGTTCAAAGATGAAAAAACGAAGATATAGTAGGTGGCCACTGGCCAATCACGGCGCATTATTGCTCCCCACCATAAAAATGTCACAAAATCTATATCCTGACAGACACATTCTTTTCATTCTTCATTTCTTACATAGACAAGTTGAATATTCTGTCAACTGATAGGGCTCTCACTTAGTCGCATTCTGCTCATTAGAGGCATCGCTCATATTGTGGCAAGGTACGAAAATTTGCGGATTCATAAAGCCGCCCCTCAATCCACATCAAAATGCCTACTGAACTAGAGGAGGTAGGTTTTATATCACATCACACTCTGGCTAGAATGGAAACTAATACTGTCGTATAGCTCGTGGAGTTTCTCGGCTCTCCAAACCCTCAAATCAGGCAGATCGGTACGTATACATCTACTTCAGTCGAGGTAAAATGCACTGACTGACATATATGGTACAGCCGCCGCAAACCTCACTGTCTTTTCTTCAAGTCAACCTACCCTCTTCAAAAGAGAGAATCTACAGCCAATCAAAGATCTGAAAGTGCTCGTTCGAGATCATCCGGTTTGTCTCATCTTCTTGTGGATTGGGTTGGTACGATTTGCTGATATATTGTAGACAATTGCCAAAGATGCACTTACAATGTTAATCAATCTCTCCGCAGACGGGCAGATATTGAGATTTCTCGCAGACGATGATGACTTTGTTGAGCTTTTGATTGCTAAAGTTACTGTTCGTGTATTCCGGGCTTAGTAGGAAAAGGACGATTTAAGCTAACGACCACAGAATAAAAACGAACAAAATGCAGACGACATCGCAATGCTCCTAGCCAATCTCGCCAAAGCAGACAGTTTTAGCCGTATCATCACCCTCACAAGAAAGAAAGCAGACGACGTATCCACATCAACAAACGCGCTGGACCAGTTACTAGACTGTTTCGTCAAGGGGGCCGAAGGAGCTCTCAACAAAGCCGCAAACTACGACTATCTAGCCTACGTCTTTGCAGACTTGTCAAAGACCGAGGAAGGGCGTAAGTTCTTCACGACGAAACAGGATTACGACGGCGTTATACCCGTCACAAAGCTGCTGGTTTTCACGGAGCATATGAGCGACATTCGACGGAGAGGAGTAGCATGGACGATCAAGAACGTCTGTTTCGATGTCGAGTCACACCCCATGCTCATCAATGAAGACGAAGACGAAGGCGCAAATCTACTTCCTTACATCTTACTCCCCATCATGGGCCCGGAAGAATATCCCGATGACGAGTCGTCCGAGATGCTGCCGGATTTGCAACTACTACCACCGGACAAGCAGCGAGAGACGGACCACCAGATCATTCTTGCGCATTTGGAGACTATCCTGTTGTTGACGACGACTCGTGAAGCGCGCGATAAGATGAGGCAGGTGCAGGTCTATCCGATTATAAGGGAATGCCATTCTGGTGTTGAGAGTGAGGAAGTTCGCGAAGGATGTGATCGGCTGGTTCAGGTCTTGATGCGTGGAGAGGAGGGAGAGGTGAATGAAGCTGAGAGAGAGGCCATGGAGAGGGCTGGGGTGCATACAATGCTGGGTCAACCGAAGGGCATCACGGAAGAGGATGAAGAAGACGAGCAGATAGTGGATATCCTGGCTTAACCATATGCCCATTTAAGTAGAAATCAGAAATAGATCGTGTCTGAATGAAAAGGTCTGAATGTCAGCTTGGCACGTGAGAACGGTAGAATCTGGCGATAACGAACGGAAGGCCCCCTATCTCTATATTGATCCATATCAGGTTAATATGGAGAGTGCTCCGAATCGTTATCAACCAGACAGGTTATGATACCAAGGTGCTCTCCATTCCCATATGATATAAAATCTCGAAATATCCGATTTAGATGTTGGAAGGCCTTCGGTTCGTAATCGTACCTGCCGTGGAAGGAGCAGCCCTAAAGACTTCGTGAGGAGCTCGAGGAAGGTACGCCGTGCACCTTCCTTCCATGCAATCTGCTGGTAGCTTGGACAGATCCCCCCTCCTCTTCTCTTCTCTTCTCTTTTCTCTTTTCTCTTCACACAACTCACACAACGCGAAACCAAGTACGTACACACCCTTCACCCAAACGTTTATTTCATCAAAATGACATACAGGATTAGATTACGACGATGATTCTGGTGTTCCTCCAGGCTTGGGATGGATTTATCCAACCAAGACTGGCCGGGTTTTGGAGATGGCTACGGGGTCCGCAACCCGTGCCTGATTCATGACCTGGTGGGCATGCTCCTGACCCTGTTGCCGTGATTGACGACCTCAATTGCACCTTGAACCGCTTGGAACAAGTCATGCAACAGCTACTGGAGGAACTGCGTGGCATACGGAACGAGCTGCCGAGTCAATAGAGTCAGCGGAGTAGACTCGTTACTGCATTGGAGACAGCGGCGGCTGATCCGTTCCCACAAAGTGAAACTTAGTAGTGGGAATGACGGAAACATGTTGGAGCCATCGAAGACTGACTTTTCACGAGATGGCTTCAGACATCATTATCATTGTCCCCCTCCCCCCCTTGGCGCGGCCAGAAACCCCAAGGGTGACCAGGGAGCGGCACCAGCGACGAACTCGCACTTCTACGCAGTGCTGGTGACTAGTAGCCCTAACAGGCGAAGCTAAGACGAGTTCCTTTCAATACTGCAAACAGTGTAAAGGCTGAGCATCGGCCCAAAAAGGTTAGCACGTCTCCTCGCAATCCTTCTCTAGCAGAAAAGTTCCCTAACCCTAGTTTAATAACTGAGGCGGTATCCATGAAACCATGCCTATGAGTTCAGAGTCTCGGCGATCGGGCGGAATAGCCTCAAATGACGTTTCAGTGTGTCGATACCACAACTCATTAGCTTTGTTCATAGCGTTGCCGAGATGTTTCTTGAAGGAAAAAATGCAGACGTCCTCACCTTTGGTACTATTTCTCTTGTTCTCCACCGTGCGTCCGAGCTAGTAGCCTCACACCGTGGGCAAGACATCGGATAGTTCGAGAAGCTCCACTGTTTGCCATCCCTGTAAAGATATTGCCAATGTCGTCGATTCCCATATATCAAATGCTGTAGTTCAAGTTCGGATATGTGGCGTCGCAGGTCACGATGGGGGCACAGCAAGATCGGAGTATAATCGAGATATCTTGGAAGAGGAAGCTCAGTTCCAGTGATTGTATACTTCATTTCCACCATGAGATTCTTATCTTCTTCAACAATCAGCTTCAGCGTGATATGTACGTTTGCACATCCATATGAACGAGAACACCGGTGCTGACCAGTCGTTAGTAAGGACTCTAGACTGCTATTGTAAAGCCTGTAACACGCTGCCTGCGACGGCGATAATAATCTTTTCACGATTTTTGTTTTATCGCGAAAGGTCATTGCTATGCATGGACATAGGCGGAAAACGCCAACAAGGGGACCATAAGCGCAGGTAGATGGGGCAGTTTGAAGATCCTGAGCAGAAAATTCATAATATGGATGAAGCCTGAAGCACCCAAAGCAACACCTCCAATACGAGTCTATCAATCTCTGAAGAAGTTTCCACCGATTCGATTGAAACTTTTTCTGCTAGTCCTATCGTTGTAGAATGAGGATGAGGGTGGAAGAAGCCCACTGGTATCGCGGAAGCTAGACGAACGCTGCAGAGCACCGTTGGCAAGGAGGTCCCATAGTGATTTGCATGTTAGAGCAAGGCACAGGTGGTCGAGTTCGGGCAGATAGTGGACAATTTCCAAAACGATCTCTCGCGGTAGATGCCCAAACCGCACAGGTGGCCTTCGACGGAGTTTCCGTGATAACCAAGAATATAGACGATTCATCGTTGAAGAGATGTAGTTCTTTTCGTTCAAGAGATGTATTTGACGCGTAAGAACTCTGGTGCCGAATGTGTGATGCCTTGAAACTTCGCGCTGACGACGGAATGATGGGTTGATTTTATGAACCAGTTTCCGGACATGGTAGCCTAAGCAGCGGGCTTGTCGCTGGGTTTGATAAGCTTATTGGAATATAAGTAGCATGATAAACATGAAATATAATGGTGGAAATGAAGCCGTCGTCGCTCTGTTTAGAATCAGAAAAATGACGAAGTGGTGCCTCAGGCAGCAACAAAGCGGTGTTTCTCCGACGCCGAGCGGACCTCTGAGATCGTCGCATTACACTTCACCTCGACACAACACACCACTTTCACTTCACCGCGAACACACCACCTTTGCACATCCCATGGACGGCAATATCGGCCAGATCTGAATTGAAGGTGAAATACATACTGCTCACCCTCCAACAGTGGCAACCTTATCATCGGAACACAGTCTGGGCTGACTGCTTCGCGCCACTGCTTCTCAAAGCACCACTCCTCGCAGCTCAACATCCTCGCACTCAACATGGCGACACCTACAGATCCCACGATCGGCAGACCGCCAACCGAAGGCGCTCCGATGATGAAAATCCGTCGTCCCAGAGCAGCAGATCCCCTCGTCCGACCTAAGAGGAGACCTCCACCTGGAGGACGCCCGGCTACAAATTCGGCAGCAGCAAAAGCTCCAAAACCGACTGCAGCTACTCCAACGGCTGTCACAGCTATAAAAAATGCCACGGAACCAGCCCCGCTTCGACTTCAGCGGCCTAATGTACGAGAAGATATGACTGTGAATGGATTTAGCGGTCCGCCACTCTCTACTTTTGTGGACTACCCGCTCGTCACCACTAAGCGCGCACTGCGCGAAGGACTGAAACATCATGTTGCCAAGTTCGTTTCGAAGAAAGCAATCGATCCAAGAGATGAACAGCAGTTTACTAGACCGGTACGATTACAGCGTCGCGATCCACGAGCAAAGCCCCCGGACCCAGATGCCGTCAAACGCGAAGATGAGAAACACATTCCATGGGCCATGCGAGACATGACCGAGGCCGAACGAGCAGAGTTCGAAGCAAAAAAGGCAGCGCGAGAGAAAGAGCGAGAAGAGAACCTGGCACAAATCGCGCCTTCGGCAGCCACGGCTCAGAAGCGTACCAATCAACCCAAGCCGAAAACCCAGCAAGTCATGAAAGCAGACATGACAGCAGAAGAGATTGCCAAAGCTCGAATTAAATACGAAGAGGCGTTGCCGTGGCACATGGAGGACTTTGACAACAAAAACACGTGGATGGGGAACTACGAAGCTGCTCTTTCAGAGACGTATGCGATGTTCGTTCTTGAGCCTACCGGAAAGATGAGAATGGTCCCGATCGACAAATGGTATCGATTCAGCGCGAGGAACGCGTTCAAGACACTGACTATTGAAGAAGCCGAGAGATTCATGTCGAAGAAGATCAAGGACCCGCGATGGTTCATGGAAAAGCAGCAGGAGACCCTTAAACAAAAAGAACTCGACGCGTATGCCAAACAGAGAAAGGTATATCGCGGCAAGGAGGTGTCTGCCACAGGCTTGGATGGTGACGACATGGATTTTGAGGAGGATAGATTCGCAGATGATGAAGAGGTTGATGCAGGTCTTTTCGAAGAAGACGAGGATACCAAGGCTGCCGAGCAGCGTATCAAGCAGGATCAACTAAAAGCTAATGTTTTCAACCTAAAGGAAGAGAAGGATTACGACGAGGAGGAGATGAGAGAGAAAAAGGAGAGAGAAGCCCGCAAAGTTATTGGAAAGAAGGTGCGAAAGGCACTACAGCGCCGGGAGAAGAACTTTGATTATAGCAGTGGCTCGGATGTCAATCCTTACTCTGATGAAGAGGTACGCTCATCCCCCCAAAAAAGCATACGCTTACTCACAATCGCAGAGCACCGAGGAAGACAGCGACGCCGAAAACGAAAAAGAAGAAGACAAGAAAACCGACGAAGAAAAGGCTCTTGCTAAAGAAAAGGAGAAAGAGAAAGAATCCGGCGCGTCCACCAAAGCGAGCACACCATCCGGCCGTCCAAAGCACACGGATGCACTCAAGAAACCGAGTGCCATTGGCCGTAAGCGTATCGGATCTCCCAATCTTTCAGATGCCAGTGGAACAGATACATCTCGCAAGAAGCCTAAGCATGCGCCTCATTCTGTTCCCTCTCCTTCTGGCCTAGCTGTAAGGTCCCCTCCCTTACTGTTTCTCTACAGTTCGATCTAACAACGTATAGCAGGGCGTCAAAAAGAGAAACCGCATCGGCGGCCCCGGCTCAGGCAGCGACATCGAAGGCAGCGCCCTCTCCGGCGCAGACCTCAGCGACGCCGGAAAAGCAAAGAAACTCAAACTCAACCTCTCCCGGGCCGGTACACCTCTTGGCTCTCGTTCCGGTAGTCCAGCCGCGCCTCTACGCGCGGGGACACCAGAGGGCGGATCAACACTCAAAGGTCTGCCCCCAACTCCTCCCTTCTTATCAACCCCATACTGATCTCTGTACAGGCCCCCTCCGAACTTCAACCCCCCGCCCCTCCATCTCCAGCGCCGCATCCCCTGCACCAACAACGACATTCCCAACCCCCGCCGAAATCCACGCTGCTATCCCGGCCTCCGGAATCGCAAGTCGCGATCTTCTCAAAATCTTTCATCCGCGGATCGGCGAGTCCAAAGAAAATCATAGACGATTCATTGCGATTGTCAAGGATGTGGGTGTTTATGGCAAGGAGGATCGGTTGCTGAGGCCTGGTGTTCTCAAGGAGTAATCCCTTAGCTACCCAGGCGGATGCGGATTGGTGTTGGTATTTTCGATGTTTTCTTGCGCGTATTGGTGGATGACAAGCAGGAGCAACATCAAGATGGAATTGGATCGATGGATCGATCAATGGATAGATAGATGTACATCTACTTTTCTCACTTAATAACTTACTACAGCCTACTACTGGCACAAATATCATTCATACCTAGCCAGCTAGCTCGCTAGAAGAGATAACTAATGGACAGACAGACAGGATCAATAGCTCAGAGGATACTCAAACAAAATACAACTACCACTTTCTTTGTACTACGTCCAAGATATCTGAAGAGGGGACGAGAGATTCAATAAACTCATCGATTAATAGGTATAAGTACTAGTACGTACGTAGGGTACATCTATCTAATAATATCATATCAACAAAAACAGAAAATAGAATGCGCCATGAATAATCCGACCAATCGATATCTAATATGTATGCATAAGGCAAAAGAAAGAAAACAATCATCCATGCATGACATCGACATGAGAAAACTACGAAACAAACAAAATCATTACTTTCTTTATCAACTTTTTATTCTCCTCATCGAAGATTCAAGATCGTGCAGCGGCAACGGCTTCCTTGGGATCTTCATATTTGTCCCAGTTTGCCAACACGTTGGCGATACGTGGTGAGCCGGTGAGCTTATAGACATCCTCGAAGTATTCCTTGGTGATTTCGAATGGGCGGGCGGTCACGTTGGGAATGTACTTGCCAATTAACTTGCTGGGGTCGATGGTGGTCTTGTTGATCTTCTTGAGCAAGAAGGATCGGAAAGGCTTGACACCAGAGCGCAAGAATGTGCTGTGGAAAGGAACATCGATACCGCGGAGAGGAATGGTGGCGAATCCACGCTCCAAGACGATGGGTTTGGGCTTGGCTTCGGTTTGCTTGACACACTCGTGGATGATTTGTACCAAGTGCTCCTTGACGTCTTCGAGAGACATTGTCTGCATGAGCGCCTGGATATCGATTTTCTGTGCTTTGAGCACGTTCAACAGGTTTGTAAGAGTGTCGAGAGCACGTAGCTAGAAAAAGTCAGTAATAGTACTCAAATACAAGCTATCAGAAACTTACATCTCCAGCAGCAACGTATTGCATGTTGGCCACGTTGTAGTTGACAATCTCCAACAACCAACCAGTAACCTCCGAAATGTTCTCAACACAGTACTGCAAAGCTTGCTCGTTGAAAGTCTTTGAAATACGGCTAGGGTTGACAGCGCACATCGAGTAGTTGGAGCGACCTTGTTCGTCACGCTCGACAGCGACTTGCATAGTCAAACCACGGTAGAACACGACAGACACCAAACTCTCAATAGGCATGACCTCGGCAAGAGCGGCCAAAGCCGAGTACTCACCAAGAGAGTGACCAGCAAAGCTGCTGTCTCTCTGGACAAGACCCTTGGAGCGCATGTCCTCGAAACTGGCCTTCTCCATCAGGGTCAAGGCAGGCTGGGTGAACTGGGTGGCAGACAAGAGACCTGCGGGAGATCGGTAGGTGTAAGAGTTGGTGCTCTCATCGACTTCCTTGAAGATCTTCTCAGACTTGATGGATCCATCGGCATTGACAGTCTCGAAAGTCATCGACATGTAGTTCTGACGAATGGCTTTTCCTCGTGGACCACCAAAGTAGATGGTGAGCTCCTTGGGGTTGTTCTTCACAATGTCAATGATGGAGAAGCCGTAGTTCTCCAAGAAATGCTTGTCGGCACGGTCCCAGACCTCCTTTGCCACTTCGCTGCTGGCATACAGGTCCATACCCATACCTTGTTCCTGGGAGCCTTGTCCAGTGAAGACGTACGACGAGACAGGTTGCTCGACCTCTGCTTCACCTTGCAACACCATCTCTTCGGTATCCTTGTTGCGCACTTCGACCTTGACAATCTTGCGACCAGCAATCATACCAATGTGCTCAAGCTTCACGGCAATGGCATCATTGGGTAGCACCATACCAACAAGGTTGACATGGAAGCTGCGGACACGGCCAATGTTGTTATCGGCAGCCCAAGTCTCAACCAAGCTTCGTACAGCAGCACTTGAGTACATTCCGTGAGTGATAGTGCCAGGCAATTTAGCATAGCTCGAGAACACACGGGAAACGTGAATCGGGTTGTAATCTCCAGACACGCGGGCGTAATTCTCATTAGAGGCAGGAGCACGAAGCTCGAGAGGTGTCTTGCCACTAAGAGGAATGGGGTTCTCAAAGTTGACTGGCTGTTCGATGGAGGAACCGTTGCGCTCGAGGTAGTCGATGACGGGATTTCCGTGAGACAAACCGGCTTCGTAGTCGACAGAGCCCACCTGGATGATTTCTTTGGTAGGCAACTCGAGGAGTACCTGACCGATGGTCTGGACGCTGCTGAAGACAGTCTTGTTCTTGAAGCGAATAAGACTCTGGAGACGGAAAGTCAAGGTTTGTCCGAGAAGTTCCACATCAGGTTCGTCCAAGCGGAACCATTCCTTTGACCGAAGAACAGCAATGTCCTTTGTAGAGGTAAGGTGGACCTGCATGGGAACCTCGTCTTTGCGTTGGAAGGTGTTCTCGTAGTCGTCATAGGTACCTCTGTACAAAAACTGACTGGTGACATGCATAATCGGCTTGCCATCGCGTTTAATGGTACCGCAGACTTCGACCATCTTACCCGAATCTTGGTTGATGACCGCGTTGATCTGGGCAGTAGTGTCAAGGATGTCTCCAACCTTGAGAGGCTCAGCACCGGGAACCATTCTGAAACCGTTGGAAAGATGGACCAGCTTGAGCAAGTCACCATCAATTCTGCGAGGGAAGATGGGCTTGGTGATGGCCTTCCATCCTACAACAATAGCAAAGTCCATAGGGGCATAGGTATCTTGACCAGGGCGGTTGACGAAAGCTTCACCGGTGTTGCCAACGGCGTGAACAAAGTCAGCAACAGCCTGAGCTGTAACAGTCTCGCGACCGCCGTCAAAGATTGCAGTAATAGGAGTATCGAAAGGAACATTCTTCTCTCCGAACCACGCACGGTAGTAGAATTCCTTGATGCGGTCATTGCGGTGCTCCATGACCTCACGAATTGGAGCATATCCAGTCTCGGGATGATAGGTGAAGCGGAAAGTCAATGGAATGACAACACCCTCAGCAGTGCGGCCCTCGAACATGGTAAGAGCAATCTCCTTCGGACCAACCAACTTGATCTCAACTGTCTTGACCAATTTCGAAGACTGACTAGGCTCCCTGACGCTGATGACGGTCTTTTCAGGATCCTCGGGAGAAACAATTTCGACGTACAGCCCTCTTGTTGGAGCGAGCAAACGTTTCAAAGGGTTGGTTTCAAAACGCTGACCTTGTACAAAGATTTCTGTAGTGAAGAAGGCGTGGCGCCATGAGTAGTTCCTGCCTGCAAGGATCTGCATCCAGCTTTCAAGATCAGGAAGGGTTGCAGACGGGGAGCTCGAAAGTCGATAAGTAGTCTTGTTACCATCTTGAGAGACGGTAAGGCCATCGAACTCAGGCTCTTCAGCGTGGGGTTGAAGATGCTCTCCGCCAAAGTACTCAATGACAGGGAGATCTTCCTCCTTGCCTGCATAAATGTCGCCAATGAGAGACTTGATATGTCCATTGTGAATGTTGTCAAGGATTTCCTTAATAGGCTCATCAATTTTGTTGACGTATCTGACAGCCATAGGACCCTGAAGGATGGCAATTCGGCCAACGTCCTGGCCGTAAACAGCTTCCAAGTCCTCCGATTGCCAGAGAGAATCCTTCTTGAACCAGAATTCAAAGTTCTCGTCAAGAGAAGGAACGAATGGCACAGGCTTCTGTCCACGTCGTTGGCAAAGCAAGAGGAAGTGTTGTACATCCTGGGCGTTGATGAGCTGAGTGGACGCTTCTGGGTAAGCAGACAGAATCTTGTCAACTGTTGGGTATGGCTGATCGAGTTCAGAGTAATTCTGGAGAAGAGAGGCTTGACCCTCCGTACAAGTGAAACGTTCCTCCACGCGGCGAATGAAGTCGCCGGTAAGTTTCTTCAGACTCTGGTCGATCCAGCGAGATTCGTGCTTGACATACATTAATTCAACCATACGGTGGACAACCTCGGTGTATGTCATGTCCTCCAAATCCACGGTCTCACCGGCGGAGTTGCGACCGAACCACACTTTCTGGAAATCATCGTTCAGCTTCTTAATGATCCAGTCCCGGTTCTTCTTCAATTCAGGTATTCTCTTGGCCTTGTCGAGAGCGAAAATCTTCTTGTCCAACTCACTCCAGAAGAGCACACCACGGGTGGCGAGTTTGTGAATGGGTTCGCCCATTTCGGACAAAACTGTGATGACACCTCCAGTAGGCTTCTGGTAGGTCTGTTCCCATTGGTCGTCACCGACACCAGGAGCTGCAGCGATTGCTTTCTTGGCGTTGGGAGAAGTGTGGGCTTCTTTTGCAGTCATCATGCGACTACCGAACATGCAACCATCGAACGGCATAGGGGGGTAACCAAACTTGGAAGACCAAGCACCGGTCAGATAAGGATAAGTATCCTCAGAGCCGCCGAAACCGCTACCAGCAACCAGGACGATGTTACTGCATTTGCGGATACGGCCGTACATCGCCAAGATGGGCTGATGGAAATCTTCAAACGAATGATGACCACCGCCGCGACCACCAGTCCACTGAAGGATGACAGGGAATGAGGGGTTCGCCTTGGCAATGTTGATAACCTGCTGGATAGCATCGGAAGAGCCTGGCTTGAAGGAGATGTGCTTGATGCCCAAAGTCTCAATGTATTCATTGGCGACCTCGATGGAAGGCACACCAGCACCAATTGTGAGACCTTCAATAGGCACACCGTCGGCACGAAGTTTTCCGATCAAAGGGATCTGCCATCCCATTGCACGAGGATTGACGTAGATCAAGTTAACGGTGATACCACGACCGGGAGGAATGGCCTTCTCAATCTTGGTGAGCGCTTCCGTCATTGATTTGGCATTGTAGTAACCACCACCTGCCAACTCAATGTGATAACCAGCGTTCATTGTGGCTGCGACAAAGTCCCAGGGAACTGTGGTAGGAGTCATACCAGCAACCATGACCGGGGGAACACCCAAAAGTCTGCTCATCTTGGTGTCGACGTATGTTTGACCGACGGAGTTTTTCACGAGACGAGGTCCGTGTTCCTTGACCCAGTCAACGGCGAATTTGACGGAATGTTCATCGCGGTCAAACAACTCGGGTTTGTAGCCGACTTCTGCATTTGTGCCATCAAGAGCACCACCAAGAATCACGCGGACGCCAGTGCCATCCTTGTTGCGGTTGGTGAGGACACCCAAGCCGGAAATTCCACCAGGTCCGAAATCAATGATGTGAGTAGCGCTGGGGAAAACAGTAGCTTGCTCCCAGTTCACTGGGTCACGAGTGATCATGCGCACCAGCTCAGGAATGACGTTCTTGTCACCGACGGCTCGGAGATCCTCGCCTGTCTTGGTATCGAAAACAGGGACGGCAAGGGACTTGCCTGAAATCTCGATTCCTTCAACATCTTCCAAAATCTGGTCATAAGCGGAAGCCAAATAAGGACTGTGGAAAGGAGCAGTAATGGGAAGGAAACGATTCACGAATCGAGTCTTGCGCTGGGTGAACGGAACCCTGTTCTGATCCAGGCCGGTTGGAGCCTTAACCTTTCGTAGACGCAAGTTCAAACCGTACAGAGAAATTGGGGGACCTGTGACGACGAAGTTGCGGGCACTGTTGACTAGAGAGATAGCAATGTGTCTGTCTTGAGGCAAATGTTGATTTGTGGCGTCAATATGTTCTTGCACAGCTGCCCGTTGAAGGTCGCGGATGGACAACATAGGAGTGGGAGTTCCTTCGCCATTCTCAATAGAGTCTTGAAGAGTGGAAGGCGCGAGAGATGTTCGTGGGTAGGCTTGTTGACTACGGAGACCGATCCAGAAAAGGAGAGTGATGGCATCCTTGGCAGCATTTGCGAATTCTTCCCACGTCCTTGCAGCCGCAATGGCAGCGGCAGTGACAACACCCTGCGAGTGACCCGTTGTTCCGCTGATGCGCTCCAAAAGCTCGCCAGGTTGTCTACCCAAAACTTTACAGGTCACCATGTAGTGCGCCAACTGTACCAAACCGATAAGTGGCAGACTGACAGGTGCTGACACGAGGTAATCGGTATCAGGCTGTGAATCGCGGTCGTGAAGCCATTGCAAAATATCCAGGCCTTTGGGGTAGAGTTTCACTGCGTCAGGGTCGCGCGACAGGTTCTGGAGAAGTTCGGCTGTGGACGAGACCAAATCCTCCACGAATGCAGGGTAGGTGGTGTACACCTCTCGCAGTTCGTCAAAGTATTCTTCAATGTTGCCCTGACCGCCGAAAACAGTATACACACTAGCGCGCTCGTCGGCGGCGGCGCGGAACAAGGCGGAGTCGTAAGGCTTTGTCGAACGACCTGCAGCGGCGCGAGCAGCATAGTATTCCTTTACCACTGAAATTTTCTTGGCTGATATTCCGGATAATGTGGCGGCGACGGCATGAACGTCGTTTCCTCGCATAAAAGCTCGTTCGAATTCATTCAGAACTACTTTGAGCACTTCAAGATTGGTGGGATGAGAGTCCTGGTCACCCTCGTCGACCTCTTGAGCGACATGGCCGACATATCGGGCCACTAATTCGATCACCGAGGACGGCTCGTCGTCTTGAGCCAATTCATCTGTAGGCGGGGGCAATGACGCATTGAATGTGTCTTTCAATTGCGCAGCCTGAAAGTGTAAGGATGTCGGAACGAGGAAAGAGAATTCGAGAGAGCCGTGTGTGAGGATAAGAGGGCGGAGGGATTGAGAGGAGCGAGGAGTATTAATGCCCGTCTGGGGGCCGGTAGATGTTCCGTACATGGCTGATCATGCAAAGCGTAGCAAGTCGAAATTAAATAAGCGTAATAATGATAAAAAGAAGAAAGACTCGATGGTAATACTGAATGTGTCAATGGTCAGTAAAAGGGAGCGCAAAGCTTTGGCGAGGGGAAGCGATTGCCAGCAACCACTTTTCGGGGACTTACTCAGATCTTCACAGAAAACTCCGTCAGCGTCCGCCAAAGCTGTTGGAGTCGACTGATGTCTGTAATTATTAGTCTTTTGAAGATAAATTGACAGTAAGGGAAGAAAGAAGACGTGGGAGAAAGGAAGGATTGCAGGACTGGGAGGATAGACAGAGAGGGTCGAGAGCAAGGGAAAAAAAGGTTCAGAACTAGCCAAAAGGGCAAGTGGCAGGCCGCAGCGGATGGATGAGCTTTACTCACGCTAGTGCTTTCGTCTGGCCTGACAATTGAAGCTGCGGAAACCGAGCGAAGAGCCAATTGCCAATAGGGAAGGGGCGACCGGGCAAAAGGATGGGAAGAGCGCTCTTTCCTTCGTGGTCTGTTGTGTTTGTTGTGTCTGTGGTGTCTATTCTGCACCTGCCTTTTGACGAGGCGTGCGTGCCTGCCGTTCCCGAATTCTTTCTCTTTTTTTCTCTCTGGTTGAACACCCACAAGGTCCAATTAGGTTTAGCGCGCAGCGGAGTGCCCCCCAAAGGCCAAACGGTTGGGCGGACCCAGCCCCCCAGCGGCGCCCTCATTGGCTGTCTGGCGGCACCGTCCACATGGTCGAGGCACAACAGACGGTAATTTATATCGCTCCTAATAGTAGCGTAGCTCTGGCAAAAGCATTGAGAGGGCAAAAAGTGTCCAGGAAAGCCTTCCTTTGTCTGTCTAAAGCTGAAGCCGAATACTGTCTATGGCCAGTGCGATCAATCAGTGATGTACAGTCAGTCAGTCTATTGACGATAACTAGCTAAGCAAGGGGCCCGTGATAAGTTATCATAGCAATCCTCATACCATCGCGGGATTATCGAAGCATGCATTCTTAGGCCACCCGCCTTTCCTATCGCGGTTAGCGCACTCGATCGAAGCTGGAGGAAGCATTCTCTGGCCAATCATAATAATGGCATTATCGTAGGCTATCCCTATTCCGGCACTAGCGCATACTCGAGTGCTGCCCGCCGGTCAACCTTCCACCCCCAACAGTTGGCCTGGGCCCTTCCGACTGGTTCGTCGGCCAAGTCTCGGTCACGGCTTCGCTCCCAGCAGAAAAAAAAAAAAAGACTGAGACGACAGCCTAGCAAAGACCGCCTCTCTCAACCTGCGCGATCATCAGCCATCAACAAGGCATCACTGTTATTTCCGTCAAGGCACGGGAAGTATCTAATCGCCAATTGACTTCCCGCCTCTTCTCTCAAACCAATTTTTCGTGGCTATTCCCTGGTCTTGTCCAGTCTTCCTTCATCCGTGGTTCCTCTGCAGCTTGACTCCTCATCTGCAATTGGAGCTGTAAATTTTACTTCTTCTTAATTACCTTTCTTTACTCCCTTTCTTCCAGCCGACCTCCTCGTCTCCCCCTCGATAGACTTTTCCCGCCTGCAAACCACTGATCACCAGAGTGTTCCTGCGCCAATTGTGACAGATTCATCGCTCTGTCATCTGGAACAACTCTGCTGTGATTCATGTTTGCATTTTCGATTTCTATTAATTACCGTTTAATATAATTGCGTGTGCACGATGCGTCCCGAAATCGAGCAAGAACTCGCCCACACCTTGCTGGTCGAGCTTCTGGCTTACCAGTTTGCGTCGCCCGTCAGATGGATTGAGACACAAGATGTCATTCTCGCCGAGAAGCGGACGGAGAGGATAGTGGAAATTGGTCCAGCAGACACTCTCGGTGGCATGGCCAAGCGGACATTGGCCTCGAAATACGAAGCGTACGATGCAGCCACATCCGTGCAGCGACAGATCCTCTGCTATAACAAGGACGCCAAAGAGATTTATTACGATGTCGATCCCGTCGAAGATGAGCCAGAAACACCAGAGCCTTCTGCAGACTCCGGTTCTGCTGCTCCTGCTGCCACCGCTGCGCCGACCACTGCCCCTGTTGCTGCAGCTCCCAGCGCTGGCCCCGCCGCAGTGGTTGAAGATGCTCCGGTCTCAGCTACCGACATTGTCAGAACCCTGGTTGCACAGAAATTGAAGAAGGGACTGGCAGATATTCCTGTAAACAAAGCTATAAAAGATTTGGTCGGAGGTATGTCTACTGTGGTTGCCAATTGTACTTCTGAATATAGACTGACTTTTCATTCATAGGAAAATCCACCTTGCAAAATGAAATCCTCGGTGACCTGGGCAAAGAGTTCGGTTCGACTCCAGAGAAACCAGAAGATACCCCGCTCGACGAACTGGGTGCTTCTATGCAGGCCACATTCAACGGGCAGCTCGGCAAACAGTCTTCGTCGTTGGTTGCTCGTTTGGTGTCTTCGAAGATGCCTGGTGGTTTCAACATTACAGCAGTAAGGAAATACCTCGAAACTAGATGGGGTCTTGGCCCTGGAAGACAAGATGGTGCCTTGTTGCTGGCATTGACTGCTGAGCCTGCGTCTCGTCTGGGTTCCGATGCTGATGCGAAGGCCTATCTCGATGGCATTGCCAACAAATACGCAGCACACGCAGGTATCAGCCTTTCATCGCCTAGTGCCGGTGGTGATAGTGGTGCAGGCGGCGGTGGTGGCATGATGATGGACCCAGCTGCCATTGACGCCTTGACCAAAGACCAGCGCGCGCTATTCAAACAACAGTTGGAGGCCATTGCTCATTATTTGAAGCTGGACTTGCGCGCCGGTGACCGGGCTCACCTTGCTTCCATCGAGTCTTCAAAGGCTCTCCAGGCCCAATTGGACCTCTGGCAGGTTGAGCATGGTGACATCTACGCCTCTGGTATTGCTCCCTCCTTCGACTCCCTGAAGGCACGTATCTACGACTCTTCCTGGAATTGGGCTCGCCAAGACGCATTGAGCATGTACTACGACATCATTTTTGGAAAGCTCCGAGTTGTGGACAGAGAAATTGTCAGCCAATGTATTCGCATCATGAACCGCTCTAACCCACTCCTCCTTGATTACATGCAATACCACATCGATAACTGCCCCACTGAGCGAGGCGAAACCTACCAGCTCGCAAAGGAGTTGGGTCTGCAGCTTATTGAGAACTGCAAGGAAGTTCTCGGCCAGGCTCCCGTCTACAAGGATGTTGCCATTCCTACTGGTCCACAAACCACCATTGACTCGCGCGGTAATATTTCATACGCAGAAGTGTCTCGTGCAAGTGTTCGCAAGCTCGAGCATTACGTGAAGCAGATGGCTGAGGGTGGTCCCATCTCGGAGTACAGCAACCGAACCAAGGTCCAGAACGACCTCAAGAGCGTCTACAAACTCATTCGCAAACAACACCGCTTGTCGAAATCTTCACAATTGCAATTCAACGCTCTATACAAGGATGTTCTCCGCGCCCTTTCCATGAACGAGAGCCAGATTATGCCTCAAGAAAATGGCCACGCCAAGAAAGGCCGTGTCAGCAAGCCCAACGGTACACTGCGCCCAGGAAAGGTCGAGACTATTCCTTTCCTCCATCTCAAGAAGAAGGATGACCACGGCTGGGAGTATAGCAAGAAGCTGACCGGCATCTACTTGGACGGTCTGGAATCTGCTGCTCGCCAAGGTATTACTTTCCAGGGAAAGAATGCTCTCATGACCGGTGCTGGCGCTGGATCTATCGGAGCCGACGTTCTTCAAGGTTTGATCAGCGGTGGTGCCAAGGTTGTAGTCACTACTAGCCGCTTCTCTCGTGAAGTGACAGAATACTACCAGAGTATGTACGCAAGATATGGTGCCCGAGGCTCTCAGCTCGTTGTTGTTCCTTTCAACCAAGGTAGCAAGCAAGACGTCGAGGCTCTTGTCGACTACATCTATGACTCCAAGAAGGGTCTTGGTTGGGATTTGGACTACATCGTGCCATTCGCCGCCATTCCCGAAAACGGTCGTGAAATCGATAGTATTGACTCCAAGTCTGAACTCGCTCACCGTATTATGTTGACCAACTTGCTACGTCTCCTCGGTTGCATCAAGACACAGAAGCAAGAGCATGGATTCGAGACACGACCTGCTCAGGTCATTCTTCCTCTCTCTCCCAACCACGGTACCTTCGGAAACGACGGTCTCTACTCCGAGTCCAAGTTGGCATTGGAGACTTTGTTCAACCGATGGCACTCTGAGAGCTGGGCCAGTTACCTCACCATCTGCGGTGCAGTCATTGGCTGGACTCGTGGAACTGGTCTCATGAGCGCCAACAACATGGTTGCCGAAGGTGTTGAGAAGTTGGGTGTGCGCACTTTCTCTCAACAGGAAATGGCCTTCAACCTTTTGGGTCTCATGGCTCCTGCCATTGTCAATCTCTGCCAGACTGAGCCCGTCTTTGCGGATCTCAACGGTGGTTTGCAATTCATTCCGGACTTGAAGGATCTCATGTCCAAGTTGCGTAGCGAAATCATGGAGACTAGCGCTGTTCGCCAGGCCGTCATCAAGGAGAACGCCATCGAGAACAAGGTTGTCAACGGAGAAGATAGCGAGGCTCTCTACAAAAAGGTTGTTACCGAACCTCGCGCTAACCTTAAGTATCCCTTCCCCGAGCTCCCAAGCTGGGACGAAGAAATCAAGCCCCTTCACGAGCAGCTCAAGGGTATGGTCAATTTGGACAAGGTTGTTGTCGTCACCGGTTTTGCCGAGGTTGGACCCTGGGGAAACTCTCGTACCCGATGGGAGATGGAAGCATACGGCAAGTTCTCCTTGGAGGGCTGTGTTGAAATGGCGTGGATGATGGGTTTGATCAAGAACCACAACGGACCATTGAAGGGCAAGCCTTACTCTGGTTGGGTTGACGCCAAGTCCGGTGAGCCTGTGGACGACAAGGACGTCAAGGGCAAATACGAGAAGTACATTCTTGAACACTCTGGTATTCGCTTGATCGAGCCCGAGCTCTTCAACGGTTACGACCCCAACAAGAAGCAGCTTCTTCAGGAAGTTGTTATTGAAGCCGACCTTGAGCCTTTTGAGACTTCTAAAGAAACCGCCGAAGAATTCAAGCGCGAGCACGGTGAGAAGGCTGAGATTTTCGAAATTCCTGAAACTGGCGAGTACTTGGTTCGTCTCAAGAAGGGTGCAAACTTGATGATCCCCAAGGCCTTGCAATTCGACCGTCTTGTGGCTGGTCAAATTCCCACTGGTTGGAACGCCAAGAGATACGGTGTTCCCGACGACATCATTGACCAGGTCGATCCTGTTACGCTCTATGTGCTTGTCTGCACTGCAGAGTCTCTGCTCTCATCTGGTATCACTGATCCTTACGAATTCTACAAATATGTTCACTTGTCTGAAGTCGGTAACTGTATCGGTTCTGGTGTCGGAGGTACATCTGCCTTGAGAGGTATGTACAAGGACCGATACCTTGACAAGCCTGTCCAGAAGGATATCTTGCAAGAGTCGTTCGTCAACACCATGGCCGCTTGGGTTAACATGCTTCTTCTGTCATCCACCGGTCCTATCAAGAGTCCTGTTGGTGCATGTGCCACTTCTGTTGAGTCTTTGGATATTGGTTACGACACTATTGTCGAAGGCAAAGCTCGTGTCGTCTTGGTTGGTGGTTTTGATGATTTCCAGGAGGAGGGTTCATACGAATTCGCCAACATGGGTGCTACCAGCAACGCAAAGGAAGAGTTCAAGCGCGGACGTACTCCTCAGGATATGTCCCGCCCGACATCTACCACCCGAAATGGATTCATGGAGTCTCAGGGTTGTGGTATCCAAGTCCTCATGACTGCCCAGCTCGCTCTCGATATGGGTGTGCCCATTTACGGTATCATTGCCATGTCCAGCACCGCTACTGACAAGATTGGACGTTCCGTTCCAGCTCCTGGTCAGGGCGTGCTTACGGTTGCCCGTGAGAACCCTGGCAACTTCCCTTCACCTCTGCTTGACATCAAATACCGCCGTCGCCAGTTGGAGATGCGTCGTCAGCAGATCAAGCAGTGGCAGGAGTCGGAGGTGCTCTACCTTCAAGAAGAAGCCGAGGCACTCAAGAGCCAGAGCTCCGAGTCATTCAAGGTTGCCGAGTACATCCAAGAGCGAGCTGAACATATCCAACGGGAAGCTATCCGCCAAGAGAAGGAAGCTCAAACCAGCCTCGGCAATGAATTCTGGCGTCGTGACCCTCGCATTGCTCCTTTGCGTGGTGCATTGGCTACCTGGGGCCTCACTATTGACGACCTTGATGTTGCCTCTTTCCACGGCACGTCGACTGTTGCCAATGACAAGAACGAATCCGATGTCGTTTGCCAGCAATTGACTCACTTGGGTCGTAGTAAAGGTAACGCTGTCTTGGGTATCTTCCAGAAGTACTTGACCGGTCACCCCAAGGGTGCTGCCGGTGCATGGATGATGAACGGCTGTCTTCAGGTCCTCAACAGCGGTCTCGTCCCGGGTAACCGTAACGCCGACAACGTTGACAAGGTCATGGAGAAGTTTGACTTGATTGTCTACCCAAGCCGAACAATCAAGACAGACGGTATCAAAGCGTTCTCCGTTACGTCCTTTGGTTTCGGCCAGAAGGGTGCTCAAGCTATTGGTGTCCATCCTAAATATCTTTATGCCACCTTGGACAAGGCTCAGTTCCAGTCTTACCGCAACAAGGTTGAAGCTCGTCAAAAGAAGGCCTACCGTTACTTCCACAACGGTATGATCAACAACACCCTCTTCCGTGCCAAGAGCAAGGCTCCATACGAGGACAGCATCCAGAGCAAGGTCTTCCTCAATCCTGACTATCGTGTCAGCTTGGACAGCAAGACTGCTGAGCTCACCTTCCCCGCCACCTTCTCGCCAGCTCCCACCACTCCTGTAGTCGAATCCGAGAGTACTCGCAAGATTGTCGAGACACTAGCCGCTGCCACCGCAGGCCCCAACTCGCAAGTGGGTGTCGATGTGGAGGATGTTGAAGCCATCAACATTGAGAACGATACCTTTATTGAGCGCAACTTCACCGAGCGTGAGCAAGTATACTGCCGCAAAGTGCCCAACCCTCGAGCCTCATTTGCGGGTAGATGGAGCGCAAAGGAAGCTGTCTTCAAGTCTCTTGGTGTGCAGTCCAAGGGCGCCGGAGCTCCATTGAAAGACATTGAAATCATCAACGATGCCAATGGCGTTCCTACTGTTACAGTAAGCTCTCTTTCCCTTTTTAGTTTTGACCCTCTTACTAATCATGGTATTATAGCTCCACGGATCCGCTGCCGAAGCCGCAAAGCTCGCAGGTATCAAATCTGTAAACGTCAGCATCAGCCACAGCGAATCCCAAGCCATCGCGGTCGCCGTCTCCAAACTTTGAAAACCCGAAAGATTCTTCTCGAACGATAGATTTTAATATTTCCATTTTTCTGTAATGCTTTCTAATGAGCGATGACTTTTTTTGTTTCACATACTTTTTTCCCTCACCATGTCTATTTATCGAATCGATCATATGTTCTGTACGTCTGGTTGCGTGTGTGTGTATGTCCTGTGCAAAACAGAAGAAGAAAATAACTAATTAGAAGGGGTGGAATAACATAGAATTAATGATGATGTATACATTCAAATGCTCTCGTCTCTCGAAACCTAGTATCAAATGTACCAATCCTGTGTACAGCCCTATGTCTTCCATGCATATACATTAGTAATAGTACTACTAATACTATTCTTTGCTCAAAGCCTTCCAAGGTATGCGGATATGTGTGCCTATATTCCCTCCCCTTTTTGTCGATGCTATCATACCTTACATGCACCGAGTATGACCAGAGTCGGGGGGAGGGTTAGGAACCAGTATATCCAGAGATGAGAGACTCTCCTCCCCCTTCACCTACATACTGCTGCTGCTGCTGCTTCTTCAATTCCGTCAGTTCCTGCCTGGAAAGATGAAGCTTGCCAGTTGAACATTGACATGCTGAGTAGTCAAATGGCTTGGTTGAAAAGGCCAAAAAGAATTTGCGTCGACCTAATCCAGGTTTCCGAGGACCTGGACGAGCTTCTCCTCTGTTCAGCTGTGACAAACCGTTCGAAGTATGAAGGCTACATTCATACCACCCGACAGCTACAGACGCAAAACACTTCCACATTCAGCAGCTGTATGTAATCACTAGTACGGAATGACGAGTTATACAGTACGAGGGAGGTAAAGAAAGTGTTGTTCAGGCCTGGGAAGGCAGTTTCCCGAATGAAGAATGTGGCTTTGATGTAGCCAGTACTAAATACATGGGCTGCTTAGTGAGGATTGGTTTAGCACCGTATTACTTTCATGAATTCAAGTTTCTTGACCATTCCCAATCGACACACTCAGCTCTGTGTCGGCATCCGTCCGACGTGTAGTGATTAAATAGTGGATATCAGATTTTCAGCTTCAAAACTCAACTCGATTCCCCCTTTAGTCTGGCTTTTTGCCATTATCTCGGAAACCCTATTCTGTAGACACTAGTTTCTTCTACCGAGCAAGTCAGCTTGTATTCCAACTTGTTTTCTAGCGCCTATTGATCCAAAAATTTGCAAAAAGACTAGATACATAGTAGAAACCATGCTTTTATAGCTTCCTGTATCTCCACTTCGTTAGGTACCTGAATTGATTCGGCTCTTGAAAGTACCTAGGTATATAATATATGCGGAAATTTCAACGGACATGAGACATGGAGCTCCGCTTAAACCTTCTCAGCTTCCTTTATTCAGATATGGACCTTCCTACAATTGTGTTCATTCCAGGTGCGGGGCACACTTTCGAGTACTATGGACAGGTCATTGCCCTACTCCAAGCTCAGGGTTATCCAACAACTAGCGTGAGCCTATCCTCTGTGGGCGGTTTATTGACAATGTTAGACGGCGCTGCTGCTCTTCAAAGCAGGGTGTCTAGACTGACTGATGAAGGGGAGAAGGTCATCCTAGTACTGCATTCATATGGCGGAATCCCTGGTACTGAGAGTGCCAAAGGATTAGCATGCAGAACACGGCAGGCTGAAGGGGACCCGTCGAATTATGGCGAACACTGCAGCCTCAGGCACCAATATCTAGATAACAACAATGTACATTCCTGCGTGATTTAGTCACCCCTTGCTTCATATAAGCCAATTAGAATCAGCTCTTTAGAAGTATCTATTTTTCTAGGTTATTTAAAAGAAATTGACATAATTTAATAAGGCTATCTACTAGTATCTAGCGCCTATATGCTTTGTTTATAAAGGTAGAGATGTTGGTATGTTAGATTGAATATGAAAGGCACTAAAGCCTATATATATCATAGGCAATCTAGTATAATAAGATACAGATAGTACGGCTGATCGTATACTATGTTAACGAGTTATTTATATGTTAAGTTAGTACCTAGTAAAAGAGTGAAGAAGCGAATTTTTTAGATGCCTTGATTGGATACAGAAGTCCTAGATATTGACGCCTGAGGCTGCGGTATTCGCCATAATCGACACGTCCGGCTGAAGGGAGGTCTGGGGGTGTGGTGCATCTGGTGTATCTTTGTGCCTATCTTGTCAAGGAAGGGATGAGTGTGAGCGGAATGGCGAACGGCGCCGAGTGGCCGCAATTCCTCAAGCTGGAAGTGTGTCCCCAGTAGAACCGATAGATATCCATGGACACTTGATTATTAGGGATAGACTAATTTATCTGCAGCAGTGCAGAGCTTGTGCAATGACTTCCCCGAGGATCAAGATGCCGAGACATGGGCTTCAAGTCTTCGAGCACAATCCGAAGCGTCCTTTAATGGATCACTCAGCCATCCTGCATATCGGGACATTCCAACTACCTACTTGCTGTGCGAGATGTCGCTCAAGCCCACACGCTATGAGTATGAGCATGCGGATAATATTGGAGTTATATTCTATTTAATACGAAAACTCCTCATTTACGAGCCTCTCGCTCAGTTTCCACAAGCGCTCCTCGTTCCTAGTTCCAACGGCATATCCATACTCCTCTGGGATGGGCTTTATCTGGTTGTCTTCGTCCAGGTAGCCGCCATTTTGATCTTCCAGTAGTGTGTTAGAGGTCATTTTGTCCGATGTGGAGGGCCTTTCACTTTACCTGCAATAAACGGATCAAAGGCTGCAACCAACATGCCTGCTGCCCCTTGTTGGACACTTTTAAACTCTCTGGGAATACCAGACACTTGAATATGGACTCAAGTCAGTTTCAAATGTTCTCACGTCAATAACGAAATTCCAGACGGCACTCACACATATCCAAGTCCTCCTGTGTCAGATGACGTCCAATATTTGTCCAGATAGCTAAGCATGCGTCAGCCATGAACAGGAAAAATCGTTTCGCTTACGGCAAGAGTTGTCATACTGCCTGGATGAACGCTAAACGAAACGATACCTCTACCTGATAGCTTCCGAGCTAGGGCGCCGCTGAAAAGTATGTTTGCAGCTTTGGACTGGGCATATGCTTGCCATTTATTATACGGCGTATTCCCGAAACTGATATCTTCCCATAGGATTGGGCCTAATTGGTAGGCACGGCTGCTCACGTTGATAATGCGAGCGCCCTTGTTCAGCTTTGGGAGTAGCAGGTTGGTGAAGAGGAACGGTCCTACATCTCACATTGGTCAGAGGTTGATACTGGGCTTCGTCACAGTCAAAGAGGTATGCGTACCGATATGATTAATCGCAAAGTGCGACTCAATTCCATCAGCCGTTAAAGCGAACGGAACCGCCATAACGCCGGCAGCATTCAGAATCACATCGAAGCTTTCTGCATATGCGCTTAACGTTGACACAGCTTCTCTCACAGCATGCTGACTGCTAAAGTCAAACGCAAGCAGCTTGATCTTCGTTTCGGGATTCTGTGCTAGGATTTCTGACTTGGCCAGTTCCAAAAGTGGTAGCTTTCGGGCTGTCAAGACCAGTAACGCGGGCCGTTTTGTCGCAATCGCTTTCGCAGCTTCTAAACCGAGAGATTTCGGGCTGGTCCCGGTGATGATTACTAGGCAGAAGTTAGAAGGGAATGCTTGAATCCATCGGGAAGGGAGGCCAGTTACTGTTCTTGTCCTCGATTTCAGAGCCGAGTGCCTTTGCCGCTTCGTCGGCCGTACTTTCGAACGTGAAACTGGCCATTTTTCTATGGCGAGTAGTGAAACAGATGAAAAGTCGAAGAAGGTCGTCTCAGCATATATTAGTAAACCCTCTGACTAGGTGGCGTCTCTTCTGCAATTGTCTCTTCACTGTTGGCGCGTAGCTTTGGCGACTTGCTTGCTGTGGACCAGTCATGCCCACAATGCAAGACCTTCCTGAAAAGGAATATGGGGTACTTGAAAGTGTTTATCTTGCACTAGTCTGTTTTGTCTGTATTGGTAGGAGTAAAGCTTAGGGTTCTTATAGCGGATTTTGGTGTCGGAAGCCACCCGACGACATGACCCAAGCTCATATATATCAGCCCACATAACCGAGATGGAGTAGGTACGGTCCCAGTATGTATCTAGCTATAAAATAGACACTCCTAAATTTTGCAGTCTTTAGGTCCTCCATGACAGATAGTGCTCTATTAAAGGATCAGATGTGGTAGCTGGATTCAGGATAGGAATGTAATTATGGAGTAGACAGTGCCGCAGTCTCAATACCAGAGTTATACAACTATACAACAGGAGCAAACTTACCTGATTGGCAGCATGCGCCTCGTCCACAGGGCTGAGGGAACATTGAAACCAGGCTGTTCACATTGCTTGGCTGAAGAGTGTCGTAAAGATGTGTTCAATGCCTTTGGCTGCATATTGAAGGCCTTCACTAGGGACTCTGTTAGGACATCCAGCGGTGATTGCACAGGTGGCTGAGCAATACGTGATATCCCTATATATTTTTAGATTGTATATGTAGTTCTTGAGGCGTTCATAGGAGCCTTGTCTTAGCCGTCGCCCCTAGTACATAGCTTCAAATGTTACATGGACCAGAGAACAAGATAGCCATGAATGGTTAGTATTCAAAAGATTACTACAGACACATACGAATTGATGAAAATGGATCAATCAAAGGCAGTCTATCTTCACCATGTATTTCGAGGTAGGGCTTTATGTAACCTAGTAATTCTAGCGATACATAAATACAGCACTTACAACTTGTAAAATTAAACAAGGAGTTTTGATCACTTCAGATAATTGTCTCACATCATATGCATATTCATACAGCCATCCCCCCATCTATAATAACAACTAACCAGGGATAAAACACTACCGCCCCGTCGCCTTACTCATAGGCCCCCAATTCTGCTCCGGATTGAGCGGATATCGCGCCACCTTCTTCTTATTCCTGAGCTCGGTTGAGAACTTTTTGCCGAGGGATTCATCGAATTTTATGGTCAGTGTGCTTGGGTGCGGTCTGTCTTCTTTGGCCGCCGCAGAAGCGGTTGTGGGCACAGGAGTGGTTGTCTCTGCAGTAGGGAGAGCAGCTGCAGCAGGGGTAGGGCCAGGACGACCCTTTCGATACAAAGCTGCCTCGATTCTCGTCGTGAGATCAGCTACATCTTTCCCTTCTCGTATCGCAGTTTCAATTTCCGTCTTCAATGCATCAAGTGCACTACTTTCAGCGAATCTCGATCTATCCTTCTTCATGATTCCTGCACCCGCACTACCGGGTTTGTATCGTTCTCGATTTGCCTCCTTTGATGGTGGCGGCGCATCTTGACGGAGCCATTCACGCATGATTTCCCATAGTACGTCCCACGGTGCGTCGGTGCGCACGCTGTTGGGTCTCGTGTGGCTGCGCGTTGTTCGATAACCTAGACCGTGTAGTGCGCCACGGAACAAGTCAATGGGCACGGTTTGGGTATGCAAGACTTTTGCGAGGGCACTCAAACTGACGAAGAAAGGGTATTTCTCTTTGAGGGCTGGTGAGAGGCGGGGAATTATGGGAGTTGATTCTGTCTCTTCTGTTTTTGGCTCTTCCTTAGCCTCTGCTGTTGTGTCCTCAGTTTCAGCTCCCTGAGGAGTAGTAGCTAGATCCAAATCTTCTTCCAGGGCGGTCGTCAACATCCCCTCAATTCTGTACAAGGTACGATACGTCTTTGGATCGACTTCAGGTATCAAATCCAAAATCTTTTGAATAAAGTGAGGATTGTGCAATGGTCCTCCCCACATAGGACCAGCTAGATGCGTCTTGAAGCCGCAATGCTCGCATGACGGTGACGCCGTAGGAGCTTGGCCCAGGCAGTAATTAGTATGTTCATTACCGTCTTTGCCCGTTTTGACTTTGGTGCTGGTCAAGTATTGCGTCGTCCATGCACCGCAGCCTGAGTCACAGCTGTACACCAGCATCGTGGTCGAAGATAGAGCTTTAACTTCAATGGGAGACTTGTGAACGCGCACAAAGACTCGAGCGTAGTAATCAATAGACAAGGAAAGAAGAGGCTCGACAGCCAGACCATATTTAGCTGCCGAACTTGCAATGGCATGAAGAATGAGTCGAAGTCCAACTTCGTGTCCATGCGGTAGTCGCACGGGAATACCGCCGTACATCGCATATGTCTTTTCGGGATACCCAGTTGACGCGAAAACAGCTGCATCCGTGCAAGTTACGCACAGCATACCCCCGTCGTTGACTGCTTGAACCGCAGCGTCTAGGAACATACCTGCAGTACCATAAGGATCAAGGTCAATGACGTTGAATTTCTTCCCGTTTCCGTCGTTTGTGTGATTTTCGCCTTGAAGACTGTACATGTATGCGCGCGCATCGCCGACATTGGGTCGGACGATGTTTTCGACTTTGTTGTATTTGATGTTGAGTTTGATAGCTTCCACAGCTGTTGGGGACAGATCATTTGAGACGATTCGTGTCGCTTGGGGAATTTCTTTGGCGTATCGCAACGCTCTCAGACCCGTAGCAGAAAGCGCATCGAGAATCTGAAACTTGACCGGCTTTGCCGCCGTTGAAGCTGAATCAACTTCTGCTTCCGGAGGCACCGCTGCCGCAGTCACAACCTCATCCGCACCCTGCTCTTGACCCTCCCCATGATGCCTCTTCGTCACTTCCGCCTCACCCTCACCCTCACCCTCACCCTCACCCTCACCGACAGCACCATCCCCCTCCTCCCTCTTCCTCTTCTTCCCCTTATTCTTCCTCCTCAACTTCTTCCTCGTATTCTGCTCCTGTATAACCGCGACATGATGATCCGCAAACACTTTAATCGCAAGCACACTCAGATCACGATTGAATTGCTGAATGGGGTTGTAGAATACCGAGACTTGCTGCTCAAATCCGCTGCCCCGGGGCTTTATTTTTGAGGGTTCGTTTGTGATGGGTTTGAGTATTGTTGCTAGACCTTCTTGCACGGGTTCGTAATTTTGGCCGTTGATTTCGACTGTTTTGGGGGGTTCTGGCGCTGGCGCCTCGTTTGTGGTTGCCATTGCTCGTAATGAGCGGTAGTTGAGGGGTTGGAAATGCTTTCGTCGAGCTGTGACTGTGATCGATTGGAGTGGTGAATTGAAAAGAGCGTTGATTTCAAGAATTGCCCGCTTCATTGGCCTACCATAGTGTGTGAGGCTTGTTGCGGAGTAAATCTATCGGAGTGTCATCGATACAAGATGAAGAAATATTTTGAACGCACGGACCACTTTATATCGATAGGATGCTCTACATGTGGAAATAGTTACTGCACTCTCTATTTCTTAGATATTGTTGATTAGTATATTACATTAGTCTATTTAATATATACGACATGCCACATCTCATCATAAGCATGAAACAAAAGAAATCCCCTACAACCACTCCCCAATAACAGGCACACTCGAATACAGCTTATCCCAGCTGGTCACTTCCCAACTCGAGCCAGATCCAGCTCTTCCCACAATTCCCAAAGCACCGGCAAGCCAAATCGCAGCCGTAAGCCCAGCAATACCATGCACAAGCCATTTGTTCTTCCTTCGCCTATCCCTCTCTTCCCGAGTCTCGCCAAGTATGCCCGCAGTCTTGGAGATGGAGCCCCTTTCCGTTCGAATCGTCGTAACTCTGATGCCCATCCAAGTCGCAAGTCCGCCGACTAAATGCCACACGCTCGTCGTAACAAACAAGATATAAAACAGGTTCCAGAAATAGGGACTACGCGCAAATCCGTGCGCAACATATCCTAGGCCAACGCTTGAGCTGCCGCCGTCGATTTCAAGAGGGATAACCCGATTGACGCCCACATGCAGACCCAATAGTGGAATCATAGCATACCCTAGCTTTGCCTGTAAACTCGGCACAGGCCAGGACTTGATCAAATAGCGCTGACTGCGTCGTTCGGCGCCGTACTTTTTGGCGCGTCTACGGGCTCGAATGCTGCGCAATGCGATTCCAGACACAATATGAGCAACGATGGGGAGTGCTACCATGACAGGTTCGAGGTAGGGGGATTGGTAAATTGGTCGCGTGAGCAGTAAGAACGAGTCGCTTGACGGGAGTGAGCGCGTGGCGAGAGGTATGAGCGAGGTGTTGACGGCATGTAGGGCAAAGAAGACTGTAGGTGGATATGTCGAGTATCGTTGGATCGCCGAAACTGTACATCTCAACACATTCGTTAGACTATTGCCTTATTCAAGGAAGCATCTACTATATCAAAGAATGGAGAGGAACGCACGCCAATAATCCCAGTTGTGCGACTTGAGTCCTATACGCGAAATACCAAACGATCGAGGTTGTCCTGCAGCTGTACTCGTCGGCTCAGGGAAGTAGTCCCCCGTTTCGATGTCGGTTGGATCATCGTCGACGGGCGAAGGGTCGAGTTCTTGCATTGAGAGTATTGAGCGGGTGTCGATTGTGTCGACGGCGGAGAGGAGACTGTCGGTTCTCGTGGGTCTGGCCATGTTGATTATCAAGTATCAAGCAGGTCGTGGATCGTTCGGGATAGTTAATGTTGACTTTTCATGCGGGCGTGACGTGTGGTTCGGGAGGAGACAAACAAGAATAGAAGAGAATAAGAGAAGCGAAATGTTATTAGATCATTAGTATTAAAAGGACATACTGGAAAGCTTCCACACAGATTGGGTGAGAATCGGAGACGGAAGCCTCTCGAGGATCAGGGGAGCAAATAAAAGCAGGAATTGGCCGGCCGTGATTGGTTGCGTCATCCCAGCAGCCACCGAGCGTGCTGATTGGCTGCTTTCCTATACAATCAACAGTCGGTTTTGATATGAAAATATATAGTACATCTGTCGGTGGAGAGAGAGAGAAGAATATTGGGCTAGATCGAGAAGTACTGTATTTAAGGACGAGTATCTCGAGACTGTCAAGCAAGACGAGTTGGCTTCTTGACTATGGTCGCAGAAGATGAAAGTCACATCGCCCAGTCAAATTAGAAGAACAGAAAGTGTCAAGCTACAAATAGTAATAAATAAGCTGTCCATTTTCGAACGAGCTTCTTATATAGCGTAGTTGTAGCTATTGTATGCGCTTCTATGAAAAAGAGGGCTGGCCAATCTCTTATCTTATCTGATCTGATCTCGGCGGGTATGACATTTCTTCTTAACATCGACTCGTTCAACCGAAGACAATCATTTCCCAATTTCTCAAGTCCCGTTCCTGATATAAAAAGTATACACTATGGCGCCTGTAAGCATCTATCATATCCACTCATCCAGTCACAGAGAATAAGTCCGGCCAAAAGACTAACCTCATCATCCATCAGCGCGGCTTCACAAACCCAGCTCCAAAGGTAACCATCCGCCCTCATCAAACCCTCAAACCATCCAACTTTCCACTAATGCCGAACGATTAAATAGACAGACTCAGCCCGCTCAGCCCTAAGCTCCTTCACATGCACGCTCTGCAACAAATCCTACTCGCGCCACCCCGAATACGAAGCCCACATCGGCTCCTACGACCATCAGCACCGCAAACGTCTGCAAGACCTGAAACAACTCTCGAGAGACCCGAATGCCGCTGAACGGGCACGCAAGGCGGAACGAAAGGCTGATGCGGAGGCGGGGCTTGTGAGGGTTGATACTTCCACATCCTCTGCAGCGGCGGGGACGACAGGAGGCGGAAGTAGTGGTGGAGGAGGAGGAGGAGGAGGGGGAGGGTTTAAGAAAGGTGGATTCAAGAGTTCGTTTACGACTGTCAAGGGGCCTGCGGCGTCGGCAGCGAGTACGGCGGCGCCGGTGAGGAAGAATGTTCTTGGTGGTGATGATGAGGACGACGATATGGTTGATAATCCGAGTAAAACGAATATATCCGGACCGTCTGCGACAACGACGAATAGAGCGGAGTCGAGAAAAGTTGATACCGATATAGAAAGTGATACGGATGATGAACATAGGAATAGCGATTCCGACCAGGCATATTATGATCCCTTAAAACCGACTGGGTGTTTTGATGGGTGTGCTGGGACGAAAGCTGTTTCTGCATGATCACAGTTTTACTAATTATTAACTACTTCGATTCCTGTATATACCTATTACCTTCATGTCAGGACTCTGGCGTCATCTTCTAATATCATTTATTTCCATCCACCGAGAAAATCAAACATAGTCGTACAATTCTAGTATTGGCTAAAGAATAAGTTGACAAAAGGAAAGAAAAGTGCTCTAACAATATGTGACACATGACAAAATTAGATGTTGCTAAAAGAGAATAAAGTCTGTTCTTTTCTTTTCTCCTTGTCTACATTAAAGGGCTTTTGAAACAAAATTACAGTCGGAGAAGCTTGACGGCCTGGCCGACAATGGTATCAGGCTGAGGGAAGCTCATCTCCTCGAGCTTCTGGGCATATGGAGTGGGCACATCGGCACCGGTGACACGCACGGCGGGAGCAGTCAAGTAGTCGAAGCCGTACTCCATGGCGACGGCGAGAAGCTCGGAGCTGACACCGTACATGGGGAAACCAGACTCAACAGCCATGAAACGTCCGGTCTTCTTGATGGACTTGATAATGGTCTCGACGTCGAGGGGCTTGACGGATCGGAGGTTGATGACTTCGGCGTCGACACCGTATTTCTCCTTGAGCTCAGCAGCGGCCTGGAGCGAGAGACCGACGCATCGGGACAATGTAACAATAGTCAAATCCTTTCCGGGGCGCTCGATCTTGGCCTTTCCGATGGGGAGGACGAAGTCGCTCTTGCGGGCCTCCTCGCTCATGGGGAAGGACTGGCCGTAGAGAAGCTCGTTCTCGAGGAAGACGACGGGGTTGGGGTCGCGGATGGAGGCTTTCAACAAACCCTTGGCGTCCTCGGCGCTCCAGGGGGCGACGACCTTCAAACCGGGGATGGCTCCGTACCAAGCGGAGTAGTCTTGCGAGTGCTGGGCAGCGACACCGGCAGCGAAACCGTTGGGACCACGGAAGGTGACGTTGCAGGGTTGGATACCTCCAGACATGTAATGGGTCTTGGCGGCAGAATTGATGATCTGGTCGATGGCTTGCATGGCGAAGTTGAAGGTCATGAATTCACACTATATTAATCAGAATTAGCATCGTCATATCTATAAGAGGTGACTGGAGACTTACGACAGGGTGCAGACCAGCCAATGCAGCACCAACGGCCAAACCGGTGAAGCCAGCTTCAGTAATGGGAGTGTCAATGACACGCTTAGGTCCGAAACGGTCAAGAAGACCTCGAGTGACTTTGTATCTATTCATCTGTCAGCTCGATCTCGGAGAAGAAAAATCCACCCCCGAACTCAGTACATACGCTCCATTGTATTGCGCAACCTCCTCTCCCAAAATGAACACCTTCTCGTTGCTCTCCAATTCCTCAGCAAGAGCCTCGTTCAAGGCATCTCGGACGGTCATCTCTTTGGAAGCCTCGGTGGCATATGTGCGGCGGTTTGAGATGGACTGGGCAGTGGCAGCTGGCAATCGGAAAGCTGGGCGAGAAATTGGGGCTGCAATGCGCGACTGGAGCAGACGACCAGCAGGTCGGAGAAATCGGGGAGCAGCCATTGCACGTTGTGTGTTGTGTAATTAAAGGGAGGTAAAAGGAAGGAAAGCAGACAACACAAGAACAAACTGAGCGAGAATGGGCAATGCACTGCACCGTGCGAAGATGATGGATGGAATGAAGTTTTGAGAAGGACGGGAAACTATCGGACCGGAACTCTCAGCGAACAAAAGATTTTGGCGTGTAAGAATGCGATTACCGTACGGAACCCCGTTGTTGGGATTCCGCTGTGCTGTCCACTCACCGGCGCCTCTTGGGGTGTAGAGCTGCCGTATTGTCCGTACCGTAATTTTCCTATCTTCTCTCTATCTCTACTCCGTCTCCGTACAAAGCTCCCACAGAACACTTCAATTGCTTCATCTGTCGCTGCTATTTTACTCTCTATTTACTAATTACTCGTACGATCGATAGTAATCCATCCGTCCTCCAAACGCACGCCGACCGAATCGAATCGTTCGAGCTCGCGATATACAAGGCGAGAACTGTTGGGAAGAATCATTGCATGGATACCTCTCTTCCAAATCTTGTCTACGGAAGGATATGGTCTATCAGGCATACGGGAAGAGTCCGCTCATTTCACACCTGGGGCAATATAGAGATAGTATATACTGGAGGGAGTTGAGAGGACTCTCATTGTTGATGTGATCGGGGTCTGCGCCGAGTAGATGTACAGGAATACTCTCGGCTTCCTGCCTACGCCGTCGTATACAGCCAGACTGTACAGACTCCAGCAAGCTATGATTGAATAGGCGTACAATTAAATGTAGAAACAGTAGAACGTAGGCAAATGGAAGGAAGCTGGTGACTTGATCAGCTGGCTATCTGCCTCGCCCGCCAGCCAATCAGATGACTCACAGCTGCGTACCTTCCGAGCTCGACTATCCCAACATCGCTCGTTGTTTCTCTATAGACATATTCTTCTATTCGTGACAGATCTGAGAAGTTTTGAGGTCAGACTTTCTTCTTTACTGCTGCTTATGAATGTCAGCTCTCTACACTCCACACTCGATTGCACATCTTGTCGGATAAGCCAGCAGTCGAGATGATTGCACATAGCTTGCTGCTCGGCGCGCTTCTGACCCTCTCCCAAACCGTACACGCTGCACAGCCTGGATCTGCAAGTCCTTTACCAGCAAATATCAGAGATATAACATGGGGAAAGCTCAACTTCTTGCACACAACTGACACCCATGGCTGGCTGGCCGGTCATCTACAAGAGTGAGCCACGCTGACTCCACAAATACAACGAGCCTGACTAACAAAGGATTTGGCAAGGCCATCATATAGTGCTGACTGGGGCGACTACATCTCGTTTGCATCACGCATGAGGGAGATAGCTGAATCGCAAGGCTCAGATCTACTGGTTATCGATACTGGAGACCGCGTTGAAGGCAACGGCCTCTACGATGCATCAGACCCCAAGGGAAAATATCTCTATGAGATTCTGAAACAACAGCAAATTGATCTTTTGTCTTCCGGAAACCATGAACTCTATAAAAAGAACACCTCCGAAGCAGAGTTTCTTACTACTGTTCCCAGTTTCGGAGATAGTTATATCGCTTCTAATATCGATATCATTGACCCCAGATCGGGGGACTTGGTTCCTTTGGGTCCAAGGTTCAGAAAACTAACGACCAAGGTACAAGGATATCGTATCATGGCCTTTGGCTTCTTGTTTGATTTTACTGGAAATTATAACAACACAAGAGTTCAGCGGGTCGAGGACACCGTCAAAGAGAAGTGGTTCCAGGAAGCCATCCGAGACGAGGATATCGATCTCTTCATTGTTTTGGGGCATGTCCCCGTACGATCTGAAGAGTACGAAGCGGTGCACAGTGAAATCCGAAATGCGAGAGGTAGCATCACTATACAATTTTTCGGCGGCCACTTTCACATCCGTGACTATGCCAGATATGATGCGCAATCATCTGGCCTGGCCAGTGGTCGTTTTATGGAGACGATAGGGTTTCTGTCGATTGACGACGTGAAAAGCACTACGCCAAATTTCAGCAGAAGATATATAGATAACAACCTCTTTTCTTACTACCACCATACTGGTCTCAATGAAACCAGCTTTCCAACAGATCATGGCCGGAATGTATCAAAAATGATACAGCAGGCTAGACATGCTCTTGATCTGGACTTTGTACATGGCTGCGCGCCTAAAGATCTCTGGGTAGACCGCACGCCATACCCAGGCAATGACAGTATTTACACCTGGCTGGAAACTGAGGTCCTTCCCCAATCAATTCGCAACTCTGCCCGGGAAGGAAAGTCAGCTTTTGCAATTGTCAACACTGGAGCTATTAGATTCGATATTTTCAGGGGTCCATTTACCCAGGACTCGACATTCATTGTATCACCATTTACGAGTGGCTTCAACTATATCAAGGACGTACCATTGTCCACAGCAAAGCGGATAGTAACTCTTTTGAACGGGGCATCGAAAATCCTGACGGCGTCAAGTTTGGAACCTCATGGTCGTTATTGTCCGATGGCTCCGCCACAGCAGTGCGCCTATCAAGCGTCTGATAAGAAAGTTAAACCCACGACACAACATCCACTAATGAACCAACAACATGAACAAGCTGTCATCTCGGAACTAGATCCTCAAGTTTTTCCGGGCTATACTACAATCGATGATGCAGGTGACGATGGCGACGACACGGTGCACTCTCCTATTGATTTCTACCACGTGCCAAACGTTATCCAGACCTTGATTCCACCTCCTAGCACAAATAACTCATCTGCAGAGGCAGCTTTGGTCGACTTGGTATACGTGGATTTTATCGAACCATACATCGCCCTGGCAGCAAAGTTTTCAGGTCTGCCGGTAAACCTTCCGGCAGACTCGGCCGTATATATGGAGGGAACAATGACCGAACTCATTCAGGCCTGGATCAAGGAGAACTGGAAGTGTGACACTTCATAGCGTCGGTTATTGAGCAAATATCCTTGCATTCGCCAAACTGTTGAAAGGCGGCATATACCATTATTATACACGCGTTCATAGAAGATCAATCAATCATCACCCTCATAAACAAAAATCGTCTTCCCACTCCTAAACCCGGAAAGCGTACCCTGAACAGCCTCCACAAGCTCCTTGGGCTCCTTGTCATACGTCCATTTGAGTTCCTGCACAGGAATATCCTTGAACTTGCCCGCCCGCGTCAACTCAAAGATATCCCTAATCGTAGCTTCCTTTGCCTGCGAATTCTTGTCTCCCCATTTACTAACCCAGAACCCATCAAAGACCAGATTCTTGAAAATCAGTAGTCCCGAGGGCAACGCCACGGGTTTCCTTGACATGGCGCCATAAGTCACCAAATGCGAGTCTGGAGCCAGCACTTTGGCCATAGCAGATGCGTTCTCACCACCGACGCAATTCAGCGCGAGACGAATAGGCTGTTTACCATCGTTGGTGAGTTGCTTGACGATACCCCTGAATTCCTTGGACAATAGCTCCTCCTCCGTCACGACAGCCGTGGCACCCAAATCCAACAAATCTTTTTTAAGAGCTTCAGTCTCCTCCGGATTCTCCCGTTGGCGAATGACGTTCAATGTCTTTATACCCCATACACGCGCAAGCTGTATAGCCGCACGACCAACGCCGCTGTTCGCTCCGTTCTGGATCAACCATTCCTCTCCACTACGCATCCAGTCCCAGTCACAGAAATCCTTGATCATGCGATACGCCGTGACAGGGTTGACGCTCACAGTGCCAACCTGCAACGGTGTTAGGCCTTCTTTATCGACTTTGATCAATTGGCCTTCCTCGAGCTGGGCGTGTGTGCGCCATGTTCCTTGTCCGGTACGTTTCATGATCACCCAGTCACCCTTTTTGAGATTTTGGACTTGAGGTCCTGTGGAGAGGACTTCAAAGGCGCCTTCATTGCCGCCTATGGCGCTCGGCTCCGAGGTGCCTAGGATGTTAGTGAAGGTGGGTTTGGCAGGGTAGACGCCTTGGATTTGGTTGATGTCTGCTGGATTGAGTGGGCAGGCGAGGAGGCGCAAGTTGACTTGTGAGCCGCTTGGGGGGCCGATGGAGTGTTTGTGTAGCCTGTTCCATTAGTTCCAATACCGAGTGTGGTACGATGGGAGGGTTGCCTTACTGAAGAACATCCTTTGGCTCTCCGTATTTGGGGTATACGAGTACTTTGGCCTGCGTATAGCCGTATGCAGACACGAATCGTTGTGCTGCGACTCCAGCTTGATATCCGCCTTGTATGTTTGTTCGGATGAAGGGAGCTCTGGTGGCTTCCATTGAGGCTCGATATGAGCTTGTAGCTTGACGAATGCTGGGCGCAGAGGGCCTTAGAGCTCTAGTTGTAAACATTTTGTGTCCTCAATGTCCCTCAATTGTTTTGTAGCGACTGAGAGGTGATGTTGAAAATCAAAAGTATGCGGAGAGGTTTAGAAGTAATGACGTACTATTTAACACCTCGGGACGGGTTTGTTAAGAAAATAATGCGGGCCGCGGACTTCATCCGATTACTTATTTACCAACAAACAACACCTCTTCAAGTGATTGAGTGTGCCCGCGCACTCGCAGAGCGTCAATGTCACTGCTCCGCGAAGCCGAAAAATGTATCGCTAATCAGAAGCTCTTTACCGAGCTCAATGCCTTTATCACACCTCTCCAGAGCTTAGGAAGCTGCGCGGACCGTATTCGGGATGCGGATATTCGAAGGGAGAATGGTACTCGGCTCTCAAACAGCCGATCTAATTACAGATTCCTGACTTGTTTTGATAATATGTAGGAACATCAAAATCCTCGCTCGACGGCCGCCTAATCGCCATCAAGGACAACATCTGCACCCGCTCTCTACCAACAACATGCGCCTCCCGCATGCTGGAGAAATTCTCCAGCCCGTTCGATGCAACGGTAATCAAATCGCTGGAAACTGCCGGCGCAATAATCGGTGGGAAGACGAACTTGGATGAGTTTGGGATGGGATCGCATTCGACGAATTCTCATTTTGGGTCCGTTAAGAATTATTTTGATACCGTCAATGGAGCCGAGAAGTCGCATTCTGCGGGTGGGAGTTCGGGTGGGAGTGCGGTTGCGGTAGCTACTGATCAGTGTTATGCGTATGTTTTATCTCGAAGGATCTTTTTCATGGTGTAATGCTGATATATGATAGTGCATTGGGTACGGATACAGGAGGGTCCGTGAGGTTGCCTGCTGCGTATACAGGCATTGTTGGATTCAAGCCTTCTTACGGCCTTATATCCCGCTGGGGAGTAATCGCATACGCCAACTCATTAGACACAGTCGGTATCCTCGCCAAAAAGACATCTACCGTCCGCGAAGTCTTCAATATCCTCAACCACCACGATGGACATGATCCCACCAACCTGTCGAATGCGACTCGCTCCCGAATATCCAACGCCATATCACAACTCCACTCCTCAAACCGCCTATCCTCTCGCCCTCTCCGCATCGGCGTCCCCATCGAATACAACCTAACCGAAATGACCTCTCCCGTCCGCTCAGCCTGGCTCTCAGCCCTCCACACCCTCGAAACCCAAGGCCACACCTTGCATCCAATCTCCCTCCCATCCACAAAACACGCTTTATCAGCATACTACATCCTCGCACCGGCAGAAGCATCATCTAACCTCGCCAAATACGACGGCATCAGATACGGCACACGCGCAGAAGGGCCCGATAAAGGCAACAGCGAACAAAGCTCAAACGACTACCTATACGCGCGCACTCGCGGCGAAGGCTTCGGCGACGAAGTCCGTCGACGTATCCTGCTGGGATCATTCAGTCTCAGCGCCGACGCAATGGACAATTACTTCATTCAAGCACAACGAGTGCGACGCCTAGTACAAACCGATTTTGATTACGTCTTTGCATTGAAGAATCCACTCGGCGATGACGCTGAGGTCGAGAACCACTCATCGCCGACAGAGACGAAAGTAGACGTCATTGTAGGACCGACTACGGCCTCGCTACCGCCGAGTTTGGCATCTGTTACGGGAGATGAGGATGCGGCTGTGTCGGCGCCATTGCATTCGTATGTTACGGATGTGTGTACTGTGCCAGCGAGTTTGGCCGGGTTGCCGGCTGTGTCGGTGCCTGTTTCTGTTCCTTCTACTAGTTCTACGGCTAGTGATGGTGAGTTGGGGTTTAATAAAGTCGGTATTCAGATTATTGGGCAGTATGGTGATGATGATCTTGTCTTGAGAGTTGCGGAGTTGTTGGAGGAAGTCGACGACAGTTCCAAATAGGCTAGTGTGTACGATTGAAGATGTACGAATACTTTGATTTGAGATACCATAGATCTTTTCATTATGTCAAGCAAGACTCCTTCAATTTTTCCTCACAGAAGATTTGATTCAGTTTTCTAAGGATATGTTATCTAAGTCATCTCAACATCCTCATCATGTTGTCCAAGTGCAGCCGCCGACCCCAGGCCAGACATGAGATGATGCTCATTCCCATTTGCATCGGTGTCCTGTGTGCCTACATTCACTGTCACAGTAGGCGGCGCATCAGTGGCCGACATGGCGGCTTGATACACCGCGCCGACACCTTGCTGCACAACGTCCACGGTTTGTTGGCCTGTCGCGGGCATGACGGTTGATGAGGAGCCGTTCACGAATGCGGTGCTTATCACTGTCGGAGCAGCAGCGGCAGACGTGTCGCCAGGGCCAGGGCGAGGGTTTTTAGCGGGCTGTTTCGTGGTGCTGGCGTTATCCGCGCCTCTTGTAGCACCATCCACGTCTGTAGTTTCACTGCCCCACAACATCATTGCTTCGATTTCGTCAATTATATCGGCCACGATATCTTCCACGATTTGATCATTGAATCGTTCGCCAAAGGGTTTCACGATAGTCATTTCTTCTTGACTCTTCTGATCCTCACTTGTTTCGTCCTTTATATCATCAAACCCCACAACAGGCGGAGGACCAAACCACCACGGAGGTTCAAATCTGCATTCCACAGCTCCACCACCGTAACAGCTAACTGTAGGGAAATAGCCGATCATGCCATCATCTGCATTCTCGCGCTCACCTATTCCCAAATTATTCGTGCCGTTGGTGAGGCGACTGGCTGGCGGTAAAAAGGCAAAGAGTTCTTTGAATGGTGTTCCCATCTTCACGCCATTTTTGAATATGGTGATACTCGAATCGGGTAAAGTGCGGAGGGATGGGTCTTCGCTGTTAAAAGGGGATGGGGGTCCGAATGTAGGTGTTTCTTTTAAGTTAAAAGCATAGTCGCGAAGTTGTTTTGAAGGGTAAATATTGGATTGTTGCCAGCAGAAATCCGATTTCAGGTGAAAAGGTACTCGGTCTCGAATGAAGTTTGTGACAGTAGGAGATTTGGTGTTTTGTTTCTCAGGAGTTGGGTCATATGTTCCCTCGACGACTTTTCTGTGAACTGATAAAGGAGGAAGTGTTATAAGCAAACCGATGACATCTCCCTCGGCGATATTCTCTCCTTTGTCGAAGAAATGCTCACAGCGCATGCGATTGATGACCTCTCCGTTCACGTCGCGTATGCCGTATCCATAACAATCAACCCCGACATTGACATCCAGCTCTGCTTCTCGTCGCGCAAATCCAAGCCGGACATGGCCTCTTGAAGGCATGGTAGAAGAAGTACTCCCCTCCGTCGCCGCAGGTTGCGGATCCCTAACAATACCACTAATCACTCTCGCTTCGTAGTAATATGCGCCTTCTCGCGCGCAAACATTGGCTCGCGCAGAATGCCATGCATCTGTCGTCGTAACTGCTAGACCATCTTTCGTAAACGCAATCGCCGAGGGTGAATCCTCAAAACTGAAACGAGCATGATACGGCGCTACATCAGTTTGTCGATATTTTATATTCGTAAACTTCGGATCGGAAATCGCATAACTATATCGGAAACCGTTCTTGTTGGTAAGCTTATCAACCACCTCGTAGAAATCCCAGCTCTGCCCTATCACATTCGACGACTTTCTGCACATAAAATTCATCTGTCTCGGTTGCGGTGGGTATAAATCCGACGTTCGAGGTTCAGCCAACAACGCCGGTCTCAGCATAGACAATAGGTTAGACGGTCTTCCCGAAGCTGCTGCTGCTAAAGCTGCCTTTTTCCGAGGAGGCGGCGCAGCGACATCTGTATCCAATCCCTTGGCCTCGCGCTTTTTGCGACTGTCTCGTTTGTTTCGTTTGGATCGTTGTTCGCCTGCTGTGGTAGGAACGCTAGGGGCGGGCGAGGCTTTGGCTGTTTGGGCATCGGCCATTGTTGGGACGCTTGGAGCTGGGGAATTGAATCCTGAGGAGGCAGCTGAGGAGCCGATGCCATGCTGGGTTGACGCCATAGCTGGTGAGTATGTAGGGGTTGATAGGTGTGGTCGCGAATGGAGCCAAGTTTATGATTAAAGATTCGCTATGGCGAGAGATAGCATCTGCGTATATTCCCAATAAAGTTCTTGTAGTTTTCAGTCAGCTCCAGGCACGAAGTATGAAACGCCCTCGAGCAGTAAGCTCCTTCAGAGCGAGGCTTTGGAGCAAGAAACGCGTCGCAAGTCCTCGCTACAGCACTAATTCGCAGTAGGGATCTTCGGTGCGGCCAATCAAAATTAGGTGACTGTGATTCAGGCGAATGAGATCGCCTCAAGTGTGTAGGTCAGCTATCTGTCTGATCGCGACTTCCCAGGCTTGAATTTCTGGTATGAAGAGCATCGGCGGCTGGCGGTATCCTGTTGATGGTCAAACTGCCGGCAGAATATCTCTTGCCAACGAGCACGATAAGGCGGTGTCATGCGGCAGAGGCTAGTCCCGAAAAGGCTCAACCTTCCACATTGGGCGTAGAATGCCAAAAGAGGAAATTTACTCGAGGATTTCAACATATATAGTACATTCCAAGCGATTGTTCAGTAAGAAAGGGACCGAACATATTGGTGTAGGACTCATTACGGAATGGGTGTCAACGTATTGTTACTAAAGCTCGTGTGATATATGTATTCAGTGACGAATGACAATGACTAATGCTCATAGGAAGAAATCGAATTGAAATGGCTCAAAGTTCCCTTCGCGAACCTGCCCAAAACGTCGAGTCTAGCCCAATTTCAAGTCATTCACTTCAGAAGATGGAAAGAGCAATCTTCATACAGATCCATATTCTCATCGTTGTCCGCTAGATCCAAGACGTAATCTTTCAACTATTCGTCAACATGCTTGGTGGCACTTGAATTTGTGAATAGGACTTTGAGAACAGGAATTGAGGGGATTGTCTGCTTTCTGGCGTTTAGATCATTGATAATACCCGCTAACTTGTGGATGAAAACCTGGAGTTGATCCAATGGTATATCCTCCTCTATAAGAGAGCACCCATCAATCAGGACGAACACAGCTTGGCGCTTAGAGTTGATGAGTAGAATGTGTAGCAAGTGACACAAAGCGGAGATGTTGTATAACTTGAGATGGTCGATAAAGACGTTATCGAAGGCCTCATTGATGACGCATTGTCGGTCAGCAGAGAGCATCTGCGCATTCAAGTTGCGAGGTATGTCAACTAACCCCCCGTAAGTGTCACTTCTGTCGGCATGCTGACCACATAGATGAAACAGAGGTAAAGCCCCGCCACCCCGGGCTACCATGCGGTACAAGATACTGGACACAGCCATTAGTGGTGACGCAGGGTCTTGATCTGGCTTGAGATCCATAAGAACCGTTGGCTATCAGGATATTTGAAGTGGCTGACTGATACCATCGGGCAAATCTGGATCCTTCAAGTAACGTTATGGCATGGGCATGGGAGGAAGGCGAGTTGATCTGCTCGGCATCCGAGATGGCCGTTTCCATGTCGCCTGTGAGTAGACCGGGATCTACAGCAATGATTCTCTGTAATTCGAGGACGTCAATGAAGCTGGCGTTTTGCATCAAATTTTGAGCATCTGGCGTTGCTATAGTAGGTAGTTGTTGGTTGAATTAGCGACAAAAAGTACTCTATAAACAAATTTGGACTTACCAGATGCCCACACGTATCTTTTTTCCAAACCAGAAAATAAGGCGACTCGATAGCTAGAGCTATCGCCCTGCATTTTGATTGATGTGCGCAAAAATATTTCAACAATTTGATGGAAATTATCCGTGGAGTCTTCAATCTCGGCTTTGATTGCTTGTCTTCGATGTCTTTTCCATATGATCCTTGCAGCAAGAGGGATTTCATGGTCTTTTTTGCATGAGAGGAAATGGTCATACGATCTGGTGTGTCATTGTAGTGAACGAATCATATGAAAGCTGACTCACCTATCCGTCTCGACGTTGCTCCTATCCCGTTCAAAATGCCGAGATAGAGATTCTCAGCTGCTTGCCAAAGGTCCGGATCATCGCCACACAAATCAAAATATTCGTCAAGTAGCAATTACAGGATTTAATTTAATCAATCTCGTCAATTTAGTCAGTTATATGTACTATTGACTGACTAAGAAAAGGGGTTATAGCTCGACTACTTGATCAAAATAGTTTCAACCCTGCTTCAAATCTTCTGCCTCTATCCACGTATTCAACGAGGATGTATGCGATCGTAGTACTTGATCTCATAATCGTCGTCCATCGAATAGTCATGCTCTAGTAGATCAAGGGAGAGATTCTGCAGCAATCGTTCAAGATATCTGCTCCTAGTGGGACTCATGAACAGCACCTTGAGAACAGTAAGCGGGTTACGCTCTTTGACATTGAGCTCACTGATCAACTCGCATAGCGCATCAATAAAGCTCTCGGGTGCAATTCCATCCATAAAGTTGACGCTATTGATTAGGATGAATACTAAATGGAGGCGTTGAGGCGGAAAACAACCAAGTCACATAGAGTTTTGATATCGTTTGACACGACTTTGTCGACGGATTCTTCTTTGAAGCAAAGAGGAACGACATGTTGGTTGTCATAACTTAGTTTTAAAGATATGTATATTCACTGACTAATATAAGATATAAAAGAGGTTAGATTCAGATGGCCAAAATAGTCCAGCTTAGCCCTACCTCATTTGTGATTCAAGTGTTCTATATGTAACCAGAAAAGCCCTAGAACATATCAATTCACACCATACACTCCAAACCTCGGGGCAAATGCAGTCTTCGGAAGATTTACAACACATGCATCTTTACACCCATACGGCAATGACTCCAGAGGAAAGCTGACAGTGGGAGTCGTTATCAGAACTTTCAAAACGGGGCCTGGCAGATTGTTTTGCCTATCCGAATTGAGTTGATTGACCAAGATCTGTGGAGCCTGAGATAGAATGCTGAGACCTGCCTGGGATGCGCAAAATTCGGCAAAAATGCACCCGTCAATGAGAATGAAGACGGCCTTTTTCGACTGCTTGGAATCAAAATGTGCAGCAACTGACATAGGGTATTGATATTGCTTGATTTGATATTTCCGATGAAGGTGTCGTCTAAGGAGACCGTATTGGCGCTTTGTGGATTTGCAAATAGCAACTGTGCGTTCAAGCAGCGAAGTACGCCTTCCAATCCCCAGTACGTATCACCGGGACGTATGTGCTGACCACATAGATAGAAAAGGAGCAGAACATCAATATTTCAGCCCAACCTCTCGTGCAAAACCCAAGATATGAATGTTAGTGGCGAAGCAATCTGTTGTTCGTAACTAAGCTGCATATGGCCATGGACTAGCAGGATATTGGAAGTGTTGGATTGATACCAGTATTTCCATAGGTGAGAATTCACCAACATCATGGCGTGAACGAGAGAAGCCTCAGAGAATATCGATGGACATCGGCCATGGCCGCGTTGATATCCTTGTCAAGTAGAGTAGGATCGACAGCTAGGGCTTTCTGTAGGGCAGCTACATCAGTAACAGGGGTGTTTTGGATCAGGCTTTGACCATGGGATGTTGCTACCGTAGAAGATTGTTAGCCAACTTGAAGAATAGTATCGAATTCTCAAGGATCAAAATTGGTGGCCAACCTGATTTCCATTCGCAATCTGTTAGTTGACTAGCAAGTTGGTTCGCTAGTCCGTCATTCATTCTTGCAATCGTTTTCCTTGCACTCGGACCGCCTTATCAATTGATGGAGGCAGTTCTCTGTAGCTTGGCAGAAGTTTGCGGAGTCTTTGATACCGGCTTTGATGGCCTAATTTCAATAATTTTCGGTATGAGCATTGGGAAGAGCGACTTTACAGTTTTATCTACATGTTAAGAGGGTATAAGTCATACTAATCCTGGGCGTCATTAGAGGTGAACGAATCATAGTAAAGACTGACTCAATTCAACTCAATAGAGCCTCCATCCCATTCAAGATACCAAGTGACGCTCTCAGCTGTTTGTCAAAATTCCGATTCTTCATTATAGAGCTTACGATAGGTTGGTGTTTGCCGGCGTGGCCAGTCTCGAAAACTATCCAAGCAATCCAAAATGCTTTTTCATAGATATGCTATTCATTTCGGAGCCTAGTATTCAAAGGTCTTCATGTCTGAATTGCCAACAGTCGCTATTAGGCTGAGATGAAGGCTGTGTTCCAAGGACAACTAGAGTTAATGCACCACATATGATGAAGGTGAATTCAACTCTCCATCGGCTATGAATGCTACAAGAGTTGGTGCACTTTGAGTGAACAGACGGCTTTAGTAACGAATGGATTAAGTCTGCAATGTGACCGAGTTGTATTCACCTCCAACGATGCATTGAGTTTGCCTGAGCATGGTATCATCCCATCAGAACTTATGCTCAATGTCACATCGTCTGATTTCCTCGTCATTCGCATCTCATGTAAAGTTTCCCCGGGGAATCTATACCACATACTTCATGTGACAGCCAGGTTTATCCTAGTGGTCAGAACCCACAGTACACTGTTCCCCAAGTCCAGCCTGCGTATGCTCCGGCAGATCAACCGCGAGCACTCGGTGAACTTAGGAACGCAATCAGTTCCGGAGTAGCATTCGATATTGGTTTCGATAGCTTGAACTTTAATGTCTTTTCTGAAAAGACTCGTGCAGGAGGAAAGGCTTTATAACTTTGTTGCCCTTGTGATCTAGTCATAGGGAGTCACTAGACGTAGTGAATCATATTGACTCATTCAATCGTCTCGTAACCGCCTTCACTCTAGCAAGGTTCCTGAGATAAGACTCGCAACTGCTCATGGAGTCCTGTTAGTCATTTCAATACTTACGATGCATAGATGAGTTGTTATTCCTGGAGATTAACTCAACAGCGCTATATTTTCTGACCTGTTCTGACTAGTTGTTGTGCATATTCCAAGTTATCACATCTGATCTCTGGGTATCTTCTGATGAAAGGTGTATCAAAATTGAAAATCGGACTCAATGTACTCCACATGGCGAAAGTGTGTAAAAATGACTAGACCCTAGTTATATACACCTTCAAGGCTGCATTTTTTCTGCGGTTTGGGTCTATATAATTCGAGAACTGGTCACAAAAGAGTGAAGACGAGGAACCACAGACGTGGCCTGTAAAAAGAACTCTTACTCAGTCCATTTCAATACAATACCACTAAGGTCACAAGTTCCTTCATACTCGATATACCAACCAACCTTGGAAAGAGGGAAACATTTTGCTCTCTACGATGGGCGCGACACTCACCGCTACTCTGGTACATCAAGACTGACCTCAATCGACGAAAATGAAGCAATTCCAGAAAATGGCATTAAGTCAGCCAATATAACCCTAGCGAGCCAAAAGAGCTAATCATTGCCCATCGAAAAACTTGCACGTGGCTTCTCAATGATAGATGGTAGAAGTTGAATGAAATAGCCAGGATGTTTCCGAATCAAATATTCTGCTTCTAGCATGCATTAGAATAGCCCTGGTTCATACGGGAGCCCGCTCCTCCGCCTTGTAAGTGATTTGTGATAGATCAAAGACCGATTCTGGGAATCCTCCAACTATTGGTCCGCTGACGGTGGGATTCGTCAACCACACCTTTAGGGCACATTTGTTCGTCACCCAATCTGGCCGCTCGTCACCATTAAGGAAGTCGAGCAATCTCCGTAGGGACAGAACAAAGGATTCAAGTTGCTCTGGCGACGTATTCCTTTCGGCAAGAGTGACACCGTCAACCAGGAGATATATAACATCATTGTTCCGTGCGTTCATCGTCATAATTCGAAGCAGCTCACATACATCAGCGACGTTGCTTGGATTGAGGTTGTTGATGGAAAACGTGTCCTGAGGCAGATACATGACATTCATATTTGGAAAAGCACTGGGTTGTAGCTGTGCAGCTACGCAACGAAGCATGCCTGACAGTCCTCGGTACTGATCTTTGGAGCGTGTGTGTTCGCTACATTGAAAGATAAGGAGTATAGCGCGGGAGTTTTCAGCCAGCAACTTGGGCAGGACCCAGGTCACAACAGCTTGGGATGTCACATATTTTTGCCCTTGCTCGGGTTGCAATTTCCCCTTGACTAACAGCACACTGGAAGTCGTTGACGTACGCCAGTAGCGAAACCTGTCGTTTTCCATCAAAGCCGCGGCGACGGCATTAGAAGTTGACAGGGGTACTTGCTGGAAATCTGGAAAAGGCCCCCATGTTTGCTTCCACGTTTGCTTCTCGAGGACATCAGGCTCCACGGATAGAAATTCTTTTACAACAACATCAGAGATCGATTTGGGGAGTTTTGCTAACTGCATGGTTTGAATGTGTGATGTTGCTGTAGTTAGTAGTTTTTCAGTTACCTTATGCACTGGAACCATGTATTTTGAGAGCAGACCTACCAGTTCCCTACGCAAGGACTTTCTTCGTTTGAATTCGCTAGATCTTTCAATCAGGCTGTTGATTGAGTTATCGTGATGTCGGGTAGATGCATGCAAACAGACTTGGCGAACCCGGGAAACGATAATGAAGCATTCGATATTGGCTTTGATGGTTGAAATTTTCCTTTCCCCTAAAGGTTCCTTGAAGAAAGAGAGGCTTTATAACTCTTGTTGTCTCTAATCCAGTCATAGCAGGAGTCATTAGGTACTGAATCATACGAACCTTGACTCATCTTCATGTCAGCATGGCCTCTATTCCCGTTTCAAATGCCGAGAAGACTCATAGCTGCCTGCCTCAGGCCTTGATTGTCGCTAGAAGATCACGATACATCTTTGCCGGGACAAATGCTTGATTATGGGAATACCTTGTCAACCAATGTCTCGGTCATTCTTGACCTTCCACTTCATATATTTCAGGTCATCTCCTCTCAAAAGCCGAGGTGCATTGGCATATGTATTGTTATATAGATGTATTGCACAGCTAGCTAGGTAGTATATCACTGAGACAGTAAATCGGAGAGTCATTCTGGTGAAGTCAACAGCAACCACCCTTAAATGTCTAGCTCACAATACCGAAGAGAGCAGGAATCGGCTCAGGGCAGACACAACGACAGCTAGCTACTCCATTGATTTGAAGCCCTCAAATTCAACCGCATGATTGATATAAGCATCCAGCTGGTCCGGCACAACATCTTTGCCAGCACTTGAGGCATGAAGCTTGTCAATCGTATAAGTCTCGACGAGCTAAACCAGTATTACGCAGGTGAAAAAAGCATTTCAGTTGAATTCAACGTGACAGTCATGTTTGCTGCCAAATAATGCTGCTGCTCAGTATAATTATCTCGAAAAAGTATTCCTTGTTTATTCCTAGGTAGCAGTGAAGTGAGATAAATTAGCGGGGATCTGATAAGCTCGATCTTATCAGCGTATCGCACAGACCAGACCGCCACGGCAGAAAAAAATAATTCTCCAGAATCACCACCACAACCACGACACTTCAACAACCTGAAGAAACGACATGGGCAGGTAGACACAGATTTAGCAATAAGCAGCTACAACACATACAGAAAAGAAACGATGCCCAAAGCAACCACACCCTCCCGCTCCACCGGGCGCAGACACAACCCCCTCGCCGACGACATCCTCTCCACCAGCCAGGTACGAACGAGCACAAAACCCGGCAAGAAACGATCCCACAAGCCCGCCAATGGTGACGACGACGATGCAGAAAATAGAAAAGAAGGATTCATAGACGCCAAAGCGTCGCGCAAGATCTTACAGATTGGTCAGGATTTGGCTGAGGAAGAGGCTGCGGAGCAACAGAAAATTCTGGATGAGGCGGGCGCGGGTCAGCAACATAATAAAGCGTTTGATTTTTCGACGAGATTCGGTGATGAGGGTGATTATATTTCGGACGATGAAGAAAAATTTGAGGAGGGGGATTGGGAGGATGAGGATCTTGACAGAGGGGTATGCTTTTGACCACTTTAGATCTTGATATCTCTGGGAGAATGGACTGACTGACAATGGTGGTAGGAGGTCGATCCAACGGATCTAGACATGTTTAATAAATTCATACCCGCCGGCGACCAAGATCCCATTTTCGATCCGAGTGAAGAAGGCGAGGAAGGTTCTGGAGTGAATCTGGCCGATTTGATTTTGCAAAAGATTGCGGCGTATGAAGCGAATCAGTCCGGTAATGGTCATGTAATCAAAGGAGGTGGTGCACCGGAGGATGCGGTTCAGATACCCGCGAAAGCATTGGAAGTATATGAAAAGTATGTCTCTCGTCCACTGCTGCTAAATATATGCTAATTGTCGACAGGGTTGGCATGATTCTTTCTCGGTATAAGTCAGGACCTCTCCCCAAACCATTCAAAATTCTCCCTACGTTACCGCAATGGCCTACACTACTTGATATTACTCGACCCGATACATGGACACCCAATGCCGTCTACGCCGGAACAAGGATATTTATTTCTTCCAAACCGGCGATTGCGCAACAATTCATCAACATGGTGCTTCTCGAACGGGTGCGCGACGAGATTCACGAAACCAAGAAACTCAACGTGCACGTTTACAATGCGTTGAAGAAGGCACTCTACAAACCGGCCTGTTTCTTTAAGGGTTTACTATTCCCGCTCATTGCTACGGGGACATGCACACTACGAGAAGCGCACATTGTTTCGTCAGTCATCGCCCGTGTATCCATCCCGGTTCTGCATTCGGCCGCAGCATTACTACGACTATGCGAAATCGCAGCAGAGCAGACCTCCGCGTCCCTCTCATCCGAAGGCACAGGCGCAACAAACATGTTCATCCGCGTCTTCCTCGAGAAGAAATACGCCTTACCGTACAAAGTCATTGACGCACTCGTCTTCCACTTCCTCCGTTTCCGCGCCATGGATAACGCCGAAGATAGCATGATGATTGACGGGAACCGTCAGTCAGCAGCGATGAACTACAAACTTCCAGTGCTATGGCACCAGTCCCTCCTCGTCTTTGCGCAGCGATACAGAAACGATATTACGGAAGATCAGCGTGAGGCTCTACTAGATTTGCTGCTTGTGCGCGGCCACAAGGAGATTGGACCCGAGGTTAGACGAGAGTTGCTCGCGGGACGAGGGAGAGGTGTGGTGGTTCCCAGCGAGGAATCTGCTGCTGCCGCGGCTGCGGGTGATGATACCATGGACGTCGAGATGTGATCTTCCTTTTCAACTATACATGATGCATAGACATAGCAAGATATTGACGAGTTTTCTTTGTTGATCAAAATACTTTCCGGCTGGAAGTACGTGATGTTATGTTGGTTGGTTTGTCGGCGTTGGTTGTTGACTTTCTGTTGCAGTTCAATTCATGAGTATTCTTATTCCAATATTTTGAGAGTCAGCAATCCTACCATGACCACATAATGTGCGTTGTTGGTTCTATAATTGTCACTCGAGTCGTCAGTTACTCGCCGATGCAGCGAATGGTGGGATTATTTTCTCCGCTAGTTGATGCAAGTCACCTTACGCTATCCTTAGTACACTCAGCCAACATCCCATTTTTCTACTATGTAGAAACGCTAATTACCGTGCGTAGTTCTAACTCCTCGCACTAACTTCAACGACGGTTAAACTCATTGATTCGAGGGGTAAACCAACTAACCACGCCCCTTGAATTCTTGGAAGTTGGCCCGGCCCTGGAGCTACAGACTCCATCTACTAATCTAGCTGCACGGAGATGCAGGAGTCAGGAGTGTCGCGCCATCCCTGCACTCCGCTCATCAGCCGTGCTACGTCGGGGCCACGCAAATCATGGTCTGTGAGAGTCGACATGTAACGCTGTTGAAACAATGTACGTTCCTACGGACTCCGTACAGTGGAGGGTTGCGTGGGGCGTGAGTCAGCCGTGTCACTAATAGTTAGTACTATGTATGGTATGCGGCAGCGACATCCCATTCCAGCGATGCGATATGTTCACGAAGGCAAGTGTGAGTTGAGTTGAGGGGTTGGTTGGCGGACGTAAAGACAGATTCGCGAGTTGGAACAAGGGCAAAGCCGACAATCCGATATGAGGAGGAACTGAAGAAGGGATGAGACAGAAGAATACGCCACGCTCCACCAATGCGACGCTCCTGCAGAGGGCGTCCCTGATTGGCTGCTGCACTGCCCGGTGGCGCTTCTCCTCACGTGACCGGCGACAGGCCACGGTGTCCTTATAAGCGTGGCTGCCTGCCCTCGCTCTGACTCTCTCTGGCTTCAGTCGACCCGGCTCGCCTCGCCCGCTTTATACCTTCCTCTGACAAGAGAACACCTGGCCTTTGTCTCGCCGTCCCCGGAGTGGCTCTGGATTCACTTGACAACTACGCTGTGACCTTCGTTTCCTCTCACACATCCCCAGTGATTTCTATGACTGCTCTGGACGACACCTGCATCGATATTATCATAAGAAGACAACATGGACAATCTGATGTCGCCGATGGACATGCTGCGGGACGCCACTCCCATGGACGTCCCTCAGCTCACCATCTCGCCGGCCGACACATCGCTCGATGCGTCGTCACCGGTCGAGATCAAGGTGGAAGAGACCGCGACCGAAGAAAAGAAGCCTGTCAAGAAGCGAAAATCATGGGGCCAGGAACTGCCTACCCCAAAGACCAACCTTCCTCCTCGGTTTGTCTCCCCACGGAGTCATATGAATTCGTATGCTGACAAACAGTAGAAAACGAGCAAAAACTGAAGACGAAAAAGAACAACGCCGGATTGAGCGCGTCCTCCGAAACAGAGCCGCGGCACAAACCTCCCGCGAACGAAAACGCCTTGAGGTCGAAAAACTAGAAGGCGAGAAACAAAAAATGGAGCAACAAAATCAGTTCTTGTTGCAGCGACTCGCGCAGATGGAGGCGGAAAACAACCGCCTGAATCGCCAAGTCGCGCAACTCTCCGCTGAGATCCGTGGTTCCCGCGGCACAACCCCCATGACTGTGATCGATACCGCCTCTCCTACACTCACTCCTACTCTATTCAAACGCGAGGGGGAAGACCTTTCCATGGACAAGATCCCCTTCCCTACTCCGTCCATCTCCGACTACTCCCCCAGCCTCAAGCTGGAAGATCTGGCTGAATCCGCCGACATGACACAACATCCTGCAGCGGTGTTGTGCGACCTGCAGTGTCAGTCGAAGGATTCGAAGGATCTTCCGCAGGCAACCCCCTATTCATCGACTTGGAACCTTCTCCAGCAAGCGGTGCTACTACAGCTCCTCTTTCTGACGATGACTTCCGCCGCCTATTCAACAGTGATTCTCCCTCTGAGCCAGATTCTGAACTCCATGAAAGCGGGCTCCCCTTTGACCTTCTCGACGGAGGAGACGTATCGGCATTTGCCTTTGATTCATTGGTTGATTTCGACCCCGACCCTGTCGTCGGCCTCGATGACCTCGTCGACTCATCGATCGGTCTTTCGGATGAGAGTGCTTACTCGACTTCTGGCATGCAGCCCAGCCTTGGCGCGTCCACTTCGCGATGCGACGGGCAAAGCATTGCAGCTAGCGGTTGAAGCAGCTCGGAAGACCGACTCTTTGGGCAGTGAGGTTGTCGAGACGACGCCGAGGTGGGAGTCGTTGTTGACGATGGCCTGGGCTATTGATTTGATACAATCCAACCGAGTGAAAGTCAAGAGCAAGGAACAGAGGGCGCAATCGCGCAAAATGAAACGAAGCATGCGGAGTTTAGGAGTTACAACTTACAAGTATGGGAATTTATCAAAGCCTAGAGCTTAGTGTATTATTGATTAACTCTAATTTCTTATTCTTATTCTATTTCGTAGCTGTAGCCTAAATACTAAACGCAAATAATAAAATGTAAGAAGCTGTAAGCTGGCTGGCTGGCTGTAGAGGCAGCAAGATAAGCAGCCTAGTTTGCCGACCCGCCCCGCCATTTCACCTACACTTGACATCAACCTCTACACCACTCCCAGTCACCGCAACCTCTCTATCAACTCTGTCTATAAACATAATCAAAATGCCAGTCCGTGACCCGATCTTCGAAGCCCGCACAAATGTCAAGGTATCCCTTTTCCTCCCCTCTCTGTCTTCCCCCTCCATCAAGACCGACCCTGTACTAACAACTCCGTGACTGTGATAGCTACACTCCAACCGCCTCAAAAAAGAAGCCCTCCGGGCCGAAGCAACCTACAAATCCGAAAAGGCCAAAGCCGACAAAGCCATGAAAAACCACGAATTTCAAATCGCGCGCATCCACGCTGGCTCCGCCGTGCGCGAGAAGAAGAGACAAGTCAGCCTCAAGGCGGAGGCTGCGAGGGCGGATGTTATTATCAATGAACTGAAAGCTGCGCAGTCTACACGGGATACGTCGCGGACGTTGGCGCTTGCGTCGAGGGGACTTGATGCGGCGAGCAAATCAGTGAATTTGGAGCATTTATTGGCGCATGCGAATAATTTCCTGGCACGGAGTGAGGATTTCAAGATTGCGTCTAGTGCGATTTCGGATGTGGCGCAGGGAGTGTCGCAGCAGGAATATGGTGCTGAAGGTGAATCCGAGGTGGATAGGATGATGGAGCAGTTGGCGGATGATGCGGGTGTGGATTTGAGGAATGCGCTTGAGGCGGAGGGTGCTGCTGCTCCTAAGACGGATGTTAAGGAGCAGCAGCAGGCTGTTGCCGGGGGGAAACATGCGGATGCGGAGGTTGAGGATGCGTTGGGTGCGAGGTTGAGGGCTCTCAGGGCTACGGGGTGATATCCTGCTACGATCGTTTTTTTTTGTGTTGATGGTTCATTCTCGGAGTTTGTTTTGTGTCTTGGGTCTGGTTATCATGACATGTTATAGCGTATTTGAAGTTATGTTTGGTTTAGGATATATGATCGAGTCTATCTTATGTTTTGTCCATGCTGTAACTGAGTAGATACTAGCAAGTCACCATGTAACTGCACGATATCTGCACAGAATCATCCAGACTACCTACCTAACCTTGGAAGCCTAGAAATTGATTAACAGAAACTCCGCCTATACGAGGATATGTTACACCACATCATGGTTCATCACAGCGAACATCGCAATATCATTCGCAAGGCGTCGGATTTACATGATCTACGCTACATATGTACTGATTGGGCAGTCCACCCCGAACATCGCCGGGCATATCAAACCTTTTCCCGGGACGAACACCGACTTTTCGACAATATAATAAGGCTGTTAGATATCCACCTAGATCAATACTGTACATTTTCTCAAAAAATAATCATCAATAAGTAAATAACCGACAGCGGTAGCTGTCGAAATTAAGAAAAATGCTCCAACCAATCCTCCGCGAACTAGGCCTCATATCCCTCTACACCTCCCCCCCAGACACAAAACTTCTCTGTTCGCAACGCTTCGTCCGCCTTTTCGCGTATGGCGGCTCAACGCTCATCCTCGCTTCGTTCCTGTCCGCGCTGGGAATATCCGATGATAGGATCGGATTGTTCATGACGCTGACGCTGGTGGGTGATGTTGTTATCAGTTTCTTCTTGACGCTGTTCGCGGATCGGCTTGGTAGGAAGGCGGTTTTGTTGTTGGGGTCGACGCTGATGTGTGGGAGTGGTGTTGTGTTTGCGTTAAGCGGAAATTTTTGGGTGTTGTTGGCAGCGGCGGTGTTGGGGGTTATTAGTCCTGGGTACTTTTTCTACATCCCACTGTCTTTATACCTATGGTTGTGAATTGCTGCTGATGGATTGGTAGAGGAAATGAAATAGGCCCCTTCCGCGCCGTCGAAGAATCGACTATAGCCCATCTCACGGCCAAAGAGCACATGAGCGATATCTATGCTTGGTACTCTCTAATCGGCACTGCGGGCACGGCGCTGGGCATGATGGTGTGCGGATGGCTCATGTCAATACTTCAAGAGACGAAACAGTGGGATTTTGTGCCTGCGTGTCGCGTTGTGTTTGTTATGTATGCGGGCGTTGGGGCCGTCAAGTTTGTGCTTACGATGGGGTTGAGTAAGAATGTTGAGGTTGAGAAGAAGATCAAAAAACAGAGCAATGGCGATGAATCGAATGAGACAGATCCATTGCTGGGGTCTAATGGCCAGGAAGAAGTCGTCAAGCCAAAGCAGAGAAAACTCTTCTTCCTACCCGGTGTCGAGGCCGAGCTCGTCGGCCTAGTGACCAGTCTCTTACTCCTCTTCGGCCTGGACTCATTCGGCTCCTCGCTCGCCTCTTTGTACGTCTCCCTCCTCTATACAAAGCCCGGATGATACTGACTCTTGCAGATCATGGATAACATACTACTTCCGCCGCAAATTCGGCATGTCAGACGGCGAACTCGGCTCCTTGTTCAGCATCACAAGCATCATCCAAGCAACCTCCATGCTCCTCGCCTCCAGCATCGCAAAACGCTTCGGCAACGTCCGCACCATGGTCTTCACCCATTTGCCCTCTTGCATTTTTCTAGCTACAATGTCCCTCCCCAACTCCTTACCGTTGGCAATGACCTTACTAATCGGTCGAGCATGTACACAAAACATGGACGTCGCTCCCAGGGCAGCATTTTTGGCAGAAGCCCTACCCGCCGAGCAGCGGACGGCGATTATGGGTACGATCAACGTTGTCAAGACTACGGCATCGAGTTTGGCGCCGTTGGTGACCGGTGTGTTGTCCTCTGAGGGGAAATTGTGGGTTTCGTTTGTGCTAGCGGGCTGTTTGAAGATTGTGTATGATTTGGGGATTTTGGTTACCTTTGGCGGCGTGGAGAGGGAGAATAGGAGGAAGGCAAGACTCGCAAGAGCTGTCGAAGACAGCCAGACCGAGGATGACGCTTGATTTAGCCATATAAAAGGTATAATATTTGATAGAATAGAATAGTATTGGGGAATCTGTAAGTTGGTAGATGGGTGGTGCATGGGTCTCGCAACTGTTGAAAGATTGATGGATACCACATGTCGTATGACGAGGGAGAGGCAAGTATATAATAGATTGTCTCCATCCTTATTATCCACGGATGTACTTGAAAAGTGTATGTAAATAGCCCGCCATAAGAAGTATACAATCCCCGCCCTCTGATTGGTCAATCCACAACCACCTCATGCCATCTCCATGACCTCACCCAACTGCATCACCTCACCTTCCTCTCTCCCTCTTTTTTTCCTCAACTATTCCATCAAAAGAATCTCTCCTACACATCCGCCCATCAATCCAATTACACCCCATCGTCTGTCCGCGCACGCAATTCGTCAATCTCATCGCTCCACTCCAATCGACTGTTTAGGGTTAAGTGTACGCCGTGAACGCGTCAGCATCCCTGCGCTGAGAGTTTCCATCTGCGGCCTCGATTGCACAAAAGGCATAAAAGGCACAATTCTGTGGAGGCAAGGGAATTTAGCTGCCTAGACTCGATTCATTGTTCTGTATCGAGGGTCTTATTGGTTGGGATTTGGGGAGGGGATTACGTTAGCTGATTCTTACGTATTCCTCCGGACTGGCCTACGTAGTGAGAGAAGGGAAAAGGCTTCGTTTGAGTTGATTTATCTTGGATTTTTCTACTTCATCATCCAATTTTCATCCATAACGGTTGTTGTTTGGAGATAGAGGAAGATAAACGACAATATGAAAACGGCAGTTTTGCTTTCGGCAGCCTCGTTGGCGGCTGCGTTTGTGATTCCCGGGAACGATCAGCAGCTTCTCGCGGCTTTGTCGAAGGATACTACTACTATTACAGGCGGTGTTGCACCCGCTGCTTCTGCTGAGGAGCTAGTCCAGCCTGGACAACCAGAACAAAGACTCGGCCATCATCACGATAACGCCGACGAAACCGAGGAAGGAGGATATTTGGTCGGATCAGCCGGAGATGATACCTTGAAGCTGCTGAAAGGGCATGGTGTTGATGGGTTTGTCGAGGGGCTGGGGAGTTGTGTGGAGCATTTTGAGGAGGTTGATTTGGAGTGGTTGGGGAGGTCGGATGAGCTGTTTTTTGGAGGAGAGATGGACATGATGAAGGAAGAGAAGGAGAAGAAGCACCACAAGGATGAGCACTTTGATGGAAAGGAGGAGAAGAAGGACAAAAAGCATGCTAAAGGAAAACACCACAAGAGTGAACATGCAGACCACGAAGGGGACGACTTTGACATCCCATGCCCTCATCGCGCCGGTTTCCCCGGTCACCCTGGCAAGCATCATGGCATCTTTTCCAAGGCCATCGGTAAATTGAAGCACATACTCGGCTTCCCAGCACCGATGTCCGATGGTCCTGAATTTCCCTATGGTCCTCCTCCTCATGGTCCTCACCATGGCCATCACCACGACCGCCCCACCAGCACCATCTACGAACACATCTCACAGAGCAAGCACACCCGCATCTTCACGCGCATCGTCAACCAATACGACGAAGTGGTTAAATACCTCAACTCAACCTCTGCCACCAACTACACAGTCTTTGTTCCTATCGACGCTGCATTCGAGGGTATCCACCACCCGCACCACAACATCAGCAAGGACGCCATCCGACACTGGCTTGAATACCACATCTCGCCCGAAGTTTTTACCATGCACGACTTTTTCGACGTCCAGACTGTGCCGACTTTACGACATGAGGAGACGGAGAGCAAGTTCCCGCAGCGTATCAGCACTTCATTGACCCGGAAAGGACTGACGTTGAACTTTCACTCGCACGTCATCCGTCCTGATATCGTACGTCCCCTATACCCCGATTTGAATAGCTTCAGACTGACTGACGAGAATAGCACGCCACAAACGGCATAATCCACGCAATTGACAAACTCCTCATCCCCGCCCTCTCCGCCAAAACCGCTATTGAGCTTGTCCCCTCGCTCTTCAGCACATTAGACCTAGCACTCATCAAGACCGGATTGATCGATAAACTCGACCCTTCAACTGCCAAGATTGGCGGTACATTTTTTGCGCCTACGAACCAGGCATTCGCAAAGTTGCCGGTTAAAGTTAATGCATTCTTGTTCAGTGCTGCGGGGCAGAAGTATCTCAAGGCGTTGTTGAAGTATCACATCGTGCCTGGTCATACAGTTTTCACAGATGCGTATTATAAAGCCAAGTCTGATGATGGTGAGGAGGAAGGAAGTCTCGTTGCGAAAAAACACGTATGGCATACCCCCATCCTGTAATCTCACGAGAATACTGACGAATGGTGTAGCTCGACCTCCCAACATACCTCAACCACATACCCATCGCCATCGACATCCGCAACTTCCATCGTCTGACCCTGATGACGGTTAACAAACACACGCCTGTTTCGGTGCCGAATGTGCCTGTCAAGGAGGGTGTGATTCATTTGGTGTCGTCTATTCTGCTTCCGCCTCATGAGCATGACCACTCTGATGTCCCTGAGATCAGGGAGGAGACTTGTGAGCATGATCATGACCACGACCACGACCACGACCATGGACATAAGCACCATGAACTCACCGTCCATGAACTAATGGAACGACTGCAGCCCTACGTCGAGTGATCAATCAATCATTCACTTTCTCGATTCCGATCTCGACAAATTCTCTTCTTTCTTTTTCTTGCCACTGATTTTGCCAGACTGACTACAACAGGCTTGTTCTATGTTCCAATACTCTTCTCTCTTTTTGATTCGATTACGTTGTCGACCAGACTGATTTCCTATCCTATTTCAGTTGTTATATATTGATACTTGCGGATTATGTTCAGGTTTTCTTAAAGATTGTTTCTCATTTCTAGTAGTTTCTACCGTATCTACGTAGTAAACAAGAGGATGGTATGGTAGTGTAAACATCAACGATACATCCTTGCCCTGGCACACACATTGCTGGACAGCCAAGCAAAATCCGAAGGCCTCCTTCCTTCGTCGTCTGGACGCACAGAGTCAAGTCTCCTCGGGACTAGTGATATAACTTGCTCGAACTCTGACATCCTTCTGGCAGGACTCGGCGTTCTGCGTGGGGTTGATTGAACATGGTCAAAGTCCATATTCCGATTTGAAAAATGTTTCCGTAAAACCGAAAGGAATCGGCTCAAGAAACCCTCTGCTTCTTCCCCGCATCAAACACATTCCCTCCCGCAACACCACCACTGCCCGTAAACTTGCGCTTCTTCTGCTCCATCGCCTCCATTTCGCGTCTCATAATCATTTCTTGTTGTGAAACTTTCTGCTGCTGCGGGACGAAGGCCGATTTCTTGACTGTCGCGAATGCGTTGGATGGTTTGACTCCGGACGGTTTTGTGGCGAATATATTCTTCGGTTTTGCGGTTGACGATGCTGAGAAGGAGATCGCTGGTTTGGCGGGTGCTACTTCTTCAGGTTTTGCCTCGGTCTTTTCATCAACCGGAGATGGTTGAGAAGGTGCAGGTTTCGCGCCAAAACTCAGCTTGACCTTTTCACCCTCCTTCCTTTCTAGTATCCCCTTCTCCTCCGACTCCTCTCCACCACTACCACCCTCACTCTTCTCAGCAGCAGCCAGCTTCGCCAACTCCGCCTTGCGTGCACGCTCAACCTGCTCCCTAATCAACTTCTGTTCCCTCTCCTCATCACCCTTATCCTGCCTCTCCTTCCTCAACACCGCCTCTCTCCTCTTGAGCGTCTCCGGTCGATTATCAATCCACGAAATAAACAACCCCTTCTCCGTCTCCTCAACCCTCGCAATCCCCTCCCTCCCCAAATGAGCCGCAAACTGCGTGAGACTAGTCCACTTCGTCGCATTCATATGCGTATGACTTTTATTACTAATAACCTGCTGATAAAAATGATTCACATGCACCTTCTTCTCTCCATGCGTCGTGCGCAACAACTCCACAAACTCGCGCTGAAACTCGGACGAGTATTTGTCGATTGTAGCTTTGGAGTTTTCGCCGATCAAGAGCATTTGTCGGACGTGCGACTCGCTCTGGACGTGGCATTTGAAGCCGTTTTCGTCGCGGCAGGCTTTTTCGCAGGGCTGGCAGTACCATCTTAGCCGGGTGAGGCCGCGGCTTTTGATTTTGTTGCTTATTGCTTTGGTGGAACCGGCTTCGGCGCGAGGCATTTTGGCGTTGTTGTTTTGGCGGTTGCAAAGTAAGGTTATTGTGAGAAGAAAGTTATACGACGCAGTGACAGAGAAGGGTGGAGTTGGTGGCACGTGCTTACTTTGCCACCTGGATTATGATTGGTTGGGAAGAGTTATATGGAAAGGTACATTTTGACGATTTCTAGACTACATCTGATAGAAAAGTAAAAACCACCACGCCGTCAACCAAACTCCCATCCGACACTAAGAAATATAAAACTAAAACTCAACCGAGGTGTAGTACTTTTCAGGTATCGATATGTATGAAACAGACAAAGACAGATCAAACCAAAGCATACTCGTGAATAGCAGACGGCCCACTCTCATTATACTCTGACCGCGGCAAATACCCCTTATACTGCCCCTGGTTATCGTTAATAAAGACAATCTTGGCTGCGATCTGCGCACCCAGGAAAATCGACTCCTCCATCCCCGGACGCGGTGCTCCCGCTGGGTTTGCGGACGTCGTGTTTGTGCCCCCCGCACCGGTAGCACCGGGCGCATTGCTGCTACCCTGATCCTTCCATTCGGGGAAGTAGTCAGGCGGTTTGACTGTTTTCACGGATGTGGGTGTTTGTGAGTGGCCCGTGGAGCGGTGCATGCTTGTCATGGCGAGATAGGCTTGGTTTTCGGCCATGCCCGGTGTAGATGGTGGCATGTTGGGTGCGTTGGCGTGTGTGGCCGCGACGAGTAGAGGGTTGACGCCGTGGCCGGCTGCGTGGAGAGGTGTTTGGCTTCCGGCGGCTGGGGTGGTTGTGCCGGTTGCCATCGGGGTGGATATATTGGAGGGGATTTCAGAGGTGAATATGCCGGCTGAGGGTGAGAGGATGTATTTTTGCGTGATTGTAGAAAGCAAAGCCGGGACGAAGCCTGTACTTGTTAGTATGGTTATAGAATGAAGGCCGTAGAAATAAACGTACCCCGAATACGACTTCCATTTCCGATAATGATCAGATTATCCCACAAATCACTTCGTTTCGTAGCATCCGGGACTGCCAGAATGGTGTGATGGATCTGAGCAGCCAAATCCTCCAAAATCCCACCGCTACCTCGTTCTATCCTATCTTTCCCAGGACTAGCAAGCAAAAACCGCTCAATTCCAACCTCAACATCCCGTCTCTGCCGCACATACTGAACCGAATCCTCTATGCGCGCAAACTCTTCAAACTGGAAGGTGGCCGTCTCACGTTTCGAGTTTGGTAATCTCACCGGTTTATTTGCATCGGCGCCACCCTTTTTCGGCCCAGCAGCTGCTTTCTCCTTTTCGCGCTTGGCTAGAAACTCGTTTGTGTTACCACTAGTGACAATGGCAGCGACATCAAGGATGCCTTCATCTTCGTCGTTCTCGTTGCTCTCGGTCTGTGTTCCCCGGCCTGGTCCTCGTGGGAGCTTGGAGGCATTTGAGTCACTTGGACCGGTCGACGCAGCAGCCGCCGGGTTGCCGTTCTGACTGCTGTCAGCAGCAGTTCCAGGTAATGGAGTCCCTGGGGGAAGGATTTCTGTGATGTTACTGCGTTTCAACTGTTCGCACATTTCTCTTGTGAATCCTTTCGGTGCAAGAAGCTCTTCCAATCGATCCGTCATCGATTCTCCGCCACAGCCTTCTAGAGCGATTCCCCGGCCATTCTCTTGCACGACAGACTCCAAAACAGCTGTGACATTGGCCTTGCCGTAACCGACGTCAACAACAGTCGCAGTGATAGTGCCATAAGCATAGCAAGCAGCCAGAGCCGAGTCCATAAGACAAAACGCAGGTGGTTTGAATTTTTCGAAAACGAATTGTGTCAAGATTTCGCGATCTCGCGCTGTCCAAGCCGGTTCGGACATGATCAGGATCGGAGTGTGGAATGGCGGGCTGAGGGTGTTGTATACATGTTCGAGCAAGGCTAGAAAGCAGGGCCAGTCGACGATATGTCCATTTTGTATGGGGTATATAGCTCCTTCGTCGGAAACAATATCTTCCTCAAGAAATATCTCTTCCTTGAGCTCTGCTTCTTCCGGGTTGGTTTCCGTGCCGTTTCCATTTGTTGCTTCAGCGTGCGCAGCGGTACTCGTCTCCGGTTTTTTCTCTTCTGTGATACCATTTGCAGTCTCGGTAGCTTCCTCCTGCTTCGGCACCTCGGTCATATCAACATCAGATTTCTCCTGTCCATTTGTAGTTTCGGTTGTAGATGCGGCTGGTTTCTTTTTTTCGCGAATTTTGAACGGTTCATACTCGCCCTTCTTTTCGGCGGGGAACATGCGCGTGGGGAATCGGTGGCTGGCGGGAGTAAACGATTCAGGTAGTCCTAATTGCGCGAGTGTGGTTTGCGAGCCTGGCGCGATGAGCTGGACTTCAAGTTAGCGACTGTCGCAAGGGCGTGAGTTTCGAGGTTCGTGGACAAGATGCGCGACTTACCAGGACATGCTCATCCTTGAATTGAGGCATGGCGCCTTTTCAATTGGCTGTAGCCTAGACAAAGAGGCGGCAAATAGTCTAATTAACAGATCAATAAAGAAGAAAATCAGAGGACGCTGTGTGGGTTGCGAGAGAATTGGAGAGGAGTTGGAGATGTCAAGGCGGAGCTCGATCAATTGCGGCGGACGAGCTTGGCGACGCGCTTTGCTTCGGCCAATCACATTGCGAGGTTTATCTTGAAATTTTCTACATCAACATGCTTTATACTTCCATTGATCAATAACTCTATCTCGATAAAGAGGGCTATTAATTAGTTCATCTGTTATATGTTTGCATATTATCTTCTCGGCTTTGAGCAAATAGGTACCGAACTCAGGCAGCAAGCCCTACTCACTCCCAAAGCAATCGACTTCTCTTCGGACAGGCCGAAATGGGACATCTGGAGTTTGCCCTAACGGTCATCGGTAATATGCATGCCGATACTGTCTGAGTATGAATGGAGTGAATACGGCCCACCATGCCATCGGGATTGGATTCCCTAGGTGTCGTGTCTCCATCGGCGTCAAGAATGAAAATCGGCAAGCCGAACGAATCGCCGTTCTCTCTATAATGCAAGTGAATACCGAAGCGGTTCTTGCCGTCAAGAGTAGACCGCTAAAACTATCTTGATGCCCTACTGCAAGTGCTTAGAGTAGCCGACAGCGCAGTCGGCAAGAACCCGATGCCGCTTCAACCGAGCTCCACAGTCGCATTCATAAATCAGCTAAAGATTTTAGATAAGTCGAGAGAATCCTATATCATACTCTTCTCGTCATGTCAACAATGCATTCGTATTTGCATGGTACATGGAGGAATCATGGGAGAAACAACAATACTTTCCGAGCCGATCATTGACGGCCCGATCCCGACATCCTCATCTAAGAAAACAGCAGTAGCCGGCTACTCCCTCCCCAAATGGCGCAAGTACTTGATTCTCTTCGTGATCAGCTGGCTCACCCTCGTCGTCACCTTCTCCAGCACATCCATGCTAATCGCAACCCCCGAAATATCAACCGATCTCTCCACAACCCCCGAGATCCTAGACGTAACCAATGCCGGCGTATTAGTAGCCATGGGCCTGTCGGCCCTCATATGGTCACCCCTGAGTGACCTGTTTGGTCGTGAAAGGGTATATAATGTAGCCATCTTTTCCATGTTTGTGCCGTCGATCGGGGCCGCGGTGGCGCCGGATTTCGCGACGTTTACGGCTATGAGGTTGGTGGGTGGATTGACAGGGACGTATTTTATGGTTGCTGGGCAGACGATTATTACTGATATTTTTGAGCCGGTATGTTTTATGACCCTTAGAGGAGATGGAAGATGCTTATTGTGGTGTAGCTGTCCCGTGGTCAAGCAACTGGCTTCTTTATGGTTGGGAGCGTGGCTGGTCCTGCTCTTGGTAAGATTTTTTTCCATATCAGATAGCTCAGTAGCTGATAAGAACAGGTCCGTGTATTGGCGGTTTGATCGTGACATTCAGCCACTGGAGAAACATCTACTGGCTCCAAGTAGCCATGTCAGGCTTCGCTCTGGCCCTTTCTCTCATCGTCATCCCCAACATCAAGCGAGAGGTCGAAGTTGCCCAGGTTGCCGGCAAACACAAGCTCTCATTCTTCGGGGCATTGCAGAAATTCAATCCCCTAAGCGTGTTTCGACAGCTCCTCCGTCCAAACATTCTATTCGCCGTAAGCATCCCCTAATTCAAATATTGATACACAAAACTAACGAACAAAGGACGTAACATGCGGCTGTCTAGCGGTAACCCAATACGGCATCCTCACCTCAATCCGGCACGTCATAAATCCGCGCTTCAACCTCACCACACCTTTAATCAGCGGCATATTCTACATCGCCCCGGGTACTGGCTTCTTTGTCGGCAGCATCGTCGGCGGCCATCTATCAGACCGTACCGTAAAACGGTACATCGCCAAGAGGAGTGGCATCCGTTTACCAGGCGACAGACTCAATAGCGGATTGATTGGATTGTTTGTGATTCTACCGATTGCGTTGCTGCTGTTCGGATGGGGTTTGCAGGAGAGTATTGGTGGGTTGGCGTTGCCGATTGTGGCTGCGTTTTGGGCTGGAGTTGGGTTGATGGGGACGTTTAATGCGTTGAATACGTATACTGCTGGTATCTCCCACCCGCTGATGACTATTCTTTCGAGTCAAGTGCTGACGATGAGAAGAGGTAAATCCTGCTAAAAAAGCAGAAGTCATCTGCACCAAATACATAGTCCAGTATCTCTTCGGAGCCGGTAGTTCGGCGGCTATTGTTCCTTTGATTGACGCTATTGGTGTTGGGTGGTCATTTACTTTCTGTAAGTTCTTTTTATATAGACTTGCCCTATAATATGCTGACGGTTGCCACTCCAGTGGTCGCCTTGGATTTTTTAGGAGGTGGTATGGTCTTACTTATTACCAGGTTTTGGACAAAGGTGCCTGATGAATCTGGGCAATTGACTATTTGATTTAATAATGAATCATGACTATGCATAGATGCGATTTGTTTGTTTGAAAGACTTAGACGATTACAGATATAGATATAGAGTTATATACTTGAATGAAACCTTGAATTTATGACGAATCGGGCATCTTAGGGCTAGCCGGAGAACCGCCCAACAGGGCCAAAACTTCAATCTTTAAAGTGTGAAAGAAATTAGGCTAAAGAGACTAAAATCAATTGCTCTTTTTGAAACACAAACTGTTGATCATTAATGTCTGGTATTTATTAAACTATTACCCCGCCGCTAACAGGATGAAACAACATCTATCCCTGAGGATCGCGGAATATAGGCTATTTTAGCCCATCATGGCTAAAACATTGGCAGGACCACTCATCTCACATCTTTTCCATAAGCCCGGTCTCTCCAATTCACTCCTTGCCGGTAGATCGTACAGCTGTCAGTTCAGTCTTTCCGTTGTGGAACTTGCCATACTCGATATACTCCAGCAATTTTTCATAATGAGTATCGCCAACGAAGAAGACGACGCCGAAAGGCAGGCATTTCTTCCCAGAGATTCATATAGCGAAAATAAGACGCCTGCAGATACCGATTCGTCGACGTCGAAGCATTACTCGCGTTACCTACGATTAGCGCTAGAGATTTCTATGGCTGTTGTGATACTCATTCTCTCCGTTCAAATCATCTTTGAGAAAGACGACGAAAAGAGTAGCCGCTCTCCAGTACCGACTTGTATGTTGACAATACTTGGATGTTGCCTGTGGCTTGATTATCGCATGGTCAGCTAACATCAGACAAGTCCCACTAAAGACGTACACATTTAACGAAAACACAAAGTACCTGAATGAGAGCATGTTTAGCTCGAGGGATGCAACTCTAAGGACATTGCACAATTGGCTCGAGTTGAGCGCAGGTATGTTCTCATTTAGGGTTGACACTCTCACCGTGACAAAAGCTGATAGATAGGTGTATCTTATAGTTGGCAGGGGATACGTCCAAATCCCCAATTCGGACGCTTTTGATCTAAGTGAGCCGTACATCATAGAGGACCACTCGCGCACCGAGCCAGTGTACATGATGTCCGTATTCCACCAACTACATTGCCTCGTACGTCCAACCCATCCACCCTTCATCCCCTAGTTCACACCAACTAACTTCCTGCGAAACAAACAGTCCTACCTCGTCCAAGCATACCAATCCGCCTTCACCGGCGAAGCCTTAACCCAAGAACTAGCGCACCACTCAGCGCACTGCTTCGACTACCTACGACAATCCATCATGTGTAATGCAGATACCTCGCTTGAAGGTAAGACGGAATCCGGGCCGGGTTGGGGGTCAGTGCATCAGTGTAAGGATTATGATGCGTTGCTCAAATGGGCGAATGAGAGGAGTGTTATACCGTGGAGGGCTAATTCGGTTGATACGGCTATACTTTGATCATTCCATTATATCCTCAGGGTTGTAGTGTATATTTTTTATAAAGATATTTGAAGTGGACGTTATTCATCTATAAAACTATGTACATCAAACACCAACTCCAACCATCTCTACCCATCTATCCATTCATCCATGAATAACAAAAGCGCAAAAGAGGAAAAAAAAAAAACTACCGCGAAAACATCCCAGCCAAAACCCCAGCACCAATAATAACCCCATCAGTCGCCTCCCTCAAAAACACACTCTTCCCCCCCTCTTGGGGACCACCTTTGATCAACAAGCGATCAATGTACCGTTGACAATTCTCCTTGTATGTAGGATAATGTTGTATTATGCCGCCGATGTAGGCAACGACTAATTCTTCGGGGCCGCCGAAGAACCAATCTTGTCTTCCCCCGGATGTAGATTTTGAGGACGTTGAGGGGAGACCGAAGCTGAATTCGTGGAAACTTTTGGACGGAGAACTGCTGAGAAACTGCGTCTCGATGCTGAACTGACTCGACGCCAAGGATGAAGAAGAAGGGGCGTTGGGATCGCGGAGGGATACCTCGTGATTTGATGCTAGTAATCCTACAGTGGCAGCAGCGACCAGCGCCGCGGACCGAGTCTGGACTGCCTGCGCGACTTCGCGGAGAGCATTGGCGGTTTCGATGGTCCAAGTCCATTCTGCCGGATAAGGGGGAGGGGGGAGGAAATCCGCATTCCCTCCGCCGGCAGTAGCAGTGGTTTGGGCGTGATTGAGTGTATGGACGAGTGTTTGCAGCGGTAATTGTGCTGCTATAATACTGATAATCGTCTCTGTTCGCAAAGCGTATGGTTGCACGAGTGGCGAAGGCAGATATTTCTCCGCAATGCCTAAAACATTCACGAAATAGTCGTTGCAGATTATGCGGATTAGTTCGCCTATATATCGGCCACCCGTCATGTATTCCAGCGGCTGGAAACCGGGTCTGGCGGATCGAGCATCGAGTTGCAAGTCCCATTTTGTGAGTATACCGTGCTCGCGTAGCGGTGAGGAGGCGCTGTGTAAGGTCCATTCGGTGCTGACGAGTGTTTGTGCGGCGGTGGGTTCCTGGCTCAGGATATTCCGTCCCTTTGAGGGATGAAGATCGGATAGAGTCATGGGGATAGTCGCGTTGCAGCCTTCGTCGAGCACAATGCCCATCGCGACGCGGCTGTTGGGGTATGATTTGATAGAGTACGAGAGTGACAGAAGCGTTGCTACTGCATCATTTGTGAGTGCGATGATCTTCAGCTGTGGTAGAATATAGTGTCGTTGTCTTTTTGCTGCTCTTGCAGTCTCTTCATCGTCACTATCAAAACGGCGACGTGTATGTCGTTCGTATCCCTGGAGAATGGATTGTCTCAAATCAAGGTCTGTGCCGATTGTGAATCCCTTGCCGGTTTGCATCAATGTAGCTGCTTCCAGCGAGTCTTGCCTATTCCTCGTCAGTATAATCCTCCAGGCCAAAGTGCAGATAAACAAACCGGATAGGAAGCCCAAACGCAATGCCCGTCTCAATAAACGCCGGCTGCTCAACATCCGACCCAGCATTCGACAACAAATCATCCTTGACCACCTCCGCAATACAATTCCCAATCCACAGAAACAGCTCATGCGGCTCATCCTGTTTGAGTCGCTCCTCGATCCGCCACGCCTTTTCGAGCGTTCTGCGTACGCGCGAATGCCTCACTTGACGAATCACATTACTCATTGACCGTGGCCGAGAGTGGCCTCCTCCTCCATTATTCTCATCCTCACCCAACAACTCGATGAACGCGACTTTGAGTGTCGTAATGCCCACATCAACAGCTAAATACCGCCCACGTTCCTTTCCCACCGGTAACCGCGTAACAGGCACCGGACTAAACGATTCATCATCCCCATCGCTATTGTTGGCTGCCAGATCACGAAACACATGCGAGAACGAGTATGCGACGTCATACAACTGCGCGTCCGAGGTCTGGAGCGGACTCAGAAAGTCGCGAAGCGGTTTGCGGGCTGCTGCGAGACTCATTCTTTGATATGTCGATTCTCTCAGGTTCGCTGTAGTAGCTGCTGCTAGTGCAGCAGTCCTAGGAGGAGGAGAAGTATTTATTGAAAGGTTCTGATTGTTGATAGGCCAATGTTCCCATGGTAATGACGCGACGATTCGGCTGTTGGAAATCATGTCGAAGGAAGTTGATCGTGATCCTACTCTCTGTGTACTTAGTATGATTCTATTCAGAGTCCGAATGAGTTGATGATATATACTATGTAGTAGAGGCCATTGCGTCTTCCTCCAGATGAGCAGGTTTTCTCTGTTTATCATGTATACATACAAAAGCGATGTAACGGTGTGCTGGGAAGAATTTTCTGTGATGGTTGTATCAATCCGCAAGGTGATCTCCTGTTAAGGAATATACGTCAAGGGTGTGGACATGTTGGCCACTGCAAGTGGATATATGTACATAATAACTATGACAGAAGGAAAAAGAAAAAGAAAAATCGAGAACACAAAAGGCACAGAGGAAGTATGTAGTGGTTTTTGAGATGGTTACAATCTCCTGTTGCGTTGTATCCACTTGATGTACATGTAACTCAACCCTAGTCTCATATTAACCCCCGAGGATGAAGGATTGAACAACAAATACACGCCGTATATTGCAATAGATCTAGTCTCATCGCTTAGCTCTGGGAATGGATTGGTTGGTAGCTTATATTAGCAAGTAAATTTAGCACATGGCTAAATTCGAGCTGTGTAGCTACGTAGTCTACAGGCGCCACCGGTGTTCTAGAGCGATGTAGTAGGTACTCAGGCAGCTAAATCTCCTTCTAGACTCTTTGACCGACTATAAAATGCAACGGAGATGCAGTGCATCGCTGCATGAAATGGACTCTTCCTAACATTTTGACGTCCGATTCAGCTGCTGCATGTACCCGATTTGTAGCTGGTGCCGAAGGATTGATTATTCGTATGACAGCGGTGTCATATATCAGAGGTGATAAGTACAAACACAACGCCAAACGCCGTATGTCCATGTTATAACGCCATCCCATAATATTTATGTGTCAATGTCCCATGTTAAATTCAACCGACCGATATAACTCCACACGCTATGTCGTAACGCGTTGACCGTAGGTACGTAATGGTAAGTACCCTTGCAGAAAAATCCCTCAAACACAATAAGTCTCGAATCGAAAAGATCCCGTCGAGGAACGTGTGATCACTCAGATCCGGCGTTGAACTTCTGTCCGGCCGACGCAAATAGCTCTTGTTGTTGTCGCAGCAGTTCCTCGGCCGTCAAACCGCTCTGTTCCATTTTACTCGCTTTCTTTTCGCGCGTCTATCCATGGTCAGCCATCGTCCACCCTGTCGACTCACATGGGAAAGAATCTACCTTCAAAGCCTCCTTGTGCTCCTCCGCAACAGCAAGTACTTCACCAATATAATCCCCAAATCCGAGATCCCGCAACGCCTTCTCGACGTGTTCACATGCGATCGTCTTTTTGGCTTCTTTTTCGCTGATGTCGTTTGCCTCGGAGGAGATGAGAGTGATGAACTCGACGCAGCATTCCATTAGGAGATCGCGCGCATCTTTGGCGAAGGTCTGGCCGGTGGAGGGCGGTAGGATCTCGGTGATTATTTTTTGGACGGTTGCTTCATCACGAGTTAGTTGCTTGTCTGACATGTGTGTGTAGTCATAAAGAGGTAGGATACCCTTTGGAAGCGATAGATCGTCATTTGCTGCGCGTCTGTCAGTGACTGTACTCTTCTAGTCTTCGCGCGTGATAGTAAGAAATGCTTACCGCTAAACTCGCGATCCGACATGATGTCTAAATATTACGACAAGTCGCGTAGAACTCTGACTGACGTGAATAGTCCTGGTCAAGACTCGAGCGAAGCTGTCGCGGGGCTGTTGCCTTTTGGCCTGAGTTACAGCCAGAAAACACGCTAGTCCGGTTCTAGCAGCTCCCCACTTTTCCGTCCCTTCTTTTTATTTTATTTTTCCCGTCGAGTTTTTTTTCTTTCTTTCTTCTCTTTCACACAACAAAACATCTGCAACATTCTGCAACAATCACTATGTTGATTCGACTCGATACACTAACCCTATACTCGCAGATTCTTTGTAATTGGTATGTTCTTCTCACTCTACCCTTTCATATTCTCTACATTCTACAAGATGAACTTTCGTGTCGCCCCTATCTTACAAAACCGTGGTGATTACCTGTCCCGCCAAAGGACTTTCTGAAGAATCTTCTCCCATCATGACTGATTCACACTCATTGAAGTCTTTGGCAAATTGCTAACTGCTTCTCAGAATAGGTAGTAAATGTACGTGCTACGTGTTGCTCGTGTCAGCTTATCTTCCTTTGAATGATGTCGAATTCTTATGTACTATCAAATTCGGATCCGATGTGATCGACTCTATCTATTCTGCTGATATACTTACTTCACTCAATGAGTCTGTTGTGATTTGCTTGATCAGGTGTTGACTTGGGAGATTAGGTCTGGAAGCTTTCCAATTGAAGAAGTCAATGACAACTGTAATGTGAGTACCATTCGTCTACTTCAACCCGACGCGTGATGATGCCATACATTTCCATGCTAAGTATGAAGATGCTCGCATCTAATGCTTATAATGTGTATCTGCTTTTCATCTTTCGGCTGATGTCATTTGCTTCAACGTCACAATCGATTGTCTATTTTGAGAGCTATGCTGACATAAACAAGTATCATCTAGTCCTGGAAGGCAGCGAGGTCTTTGTCATTCCATCTGTAGTATTTAGTCGTTAGCCAATGCAAATACCATCCAAGAAAAGAGAAGGAAAACTCACGATATAAACCTCCCACTCAACTCCTTCGGCGCATCCAGCACCAACCGTGCCATCACATTCCCCGGCTGCTCCGGCTTTAATAATTTCCCATCCCTGTGCGCCTCTTCATATCTCTTGAGCGCTCCAGGCGGTAATTCTCCTGTCTTTGCATGATCCTCGCGGATCTCCCTCTGCATTTCGGTGTCCACCATCCCCGGCCGAAGGGAAATGGACGTGACATCGGGCTCTTCTGCACTCAGCGCCAACGCAAAGTAATTGAGCGCAGCCTTTGTGGCGCCGTAACATGCCCATCCGGTCGTCGCAGAAGTCGCTGCCCCGGAGGACGTAAATATGATTTTTCCATGGGATTTGCGTAGGGCCGGAAGAGCTGCTTTCGTCTGTTCAAATATCAGCCTGCGACCAAAGACACCGTTGGTGAAAAGCGCACAAAAGCAACCAAACTAAACAAATTAACATCAAACCCATGCTTCCACAACTCCGCATCCGCATTTCCTATAACCGCTACCTGGCCCAACACACCATGATTGAGCACCAACCCATCTAGACTGCCAAACTTTGATAGTGCTAATTCTACTGCTTTTTCGCCGATTGTGTTGTCTATCAAATCGCCCGCAATAAACTCGACATTCGACGGGAATTGGTTCTTGAGAGCTTGAAGGGGTTCGGCGCTGCGGGCGAGGGCGATGATGTTGTTGGGTGGGGTGGTGGTGAGGAGGTATTTGGATATGGCGAGGCCGAGGCCTGTCAATGTCAGTCAACATGTTTGATAGACAGGGGGGAAGATGAATACCTCGTGAAGCGCCAGTGACGATAATTGTTTTGGGAGACATCCTATTTGATCTGACAAAAACAAAGAAGGATTGGATTAAATTGAAGAAGAGACAGGAGAGAGGTGGGAGAAAAGATGATGGTCCCCCCCCCCCCACTTCCCCAATTTCATCATCGCATGGCTGAGGGCATCGCGGTTACTCCGACATTCAACTATGTACTTCGTTAATGAGGTGACAGTATGTGTGAAGCTTCTGCTTGATTCTTCTTATCAGACAATCGACCACTCTATCAATTGACCCATCTATCGCCCGATATCTCATGCCCGGACCTCTAGATATCAGAGTCTACCCCGCTGCCGAGACGCCCTATGACATGACTCCAAGTTGATTCCCTCAATTGCTCTTCTATATCAACCCTATTTGAGCTGCAGAAGATTGACATCTTTCTCAAGACTCAAGTCAAACACAAGAAAAGGTCGAAATGGCAACAGTAATAATCGGCGGCGGCATAATCGGCGCTTCAATAGCGCACTACCTCAGCAACCCTTCTTCCTCCCCCAACGCCCTGCAAGACCACGAAATCCACGTCATCGAATCATCCTCTACGCTCTTCAGTGGCGCATCCGGTTACGCTGCTGGATTCATTGCAAAGGATTGGTTTGCGCCTGCCCTTGCTCCCCTAGGGAAGTTGTCATACGAACTGCATAAAGAATTGGCGGCGGAGTATGATGGGAATAGGAGATGGGGCTATATGCCGGGGACGGCGTTGAGTTTGGATGTTACTACGACAGGAAAAGAGGGTGGTGGGACGGGGTATGACTGGTTACGGGATGGGAGTAGTCGTGCGTTGGCCGCGAGTGGGACGAAAACTGTCGACTTGGAGACGCCGGAGTGGTTGACGAAGCAAAAGGGGGGACGTGTTGAGGTGATTAGCGATGAAGATACTGTCGGTCAAGTGTGAGCCTTCCCCGTCTCTGTCTGAGTTGACTCCCTTCTGATAGAGATAGGGACCCCCTACGATTATGCCGCTTTCTGCACGAAACGACCACCTCTCGGGGCGTGAAATGGCATCACCCTGCCCACGTCGTCTCCGTGACTACCAATCCCACTACAAACATCCTCAGTAGTGTCACAGTACTCAACTCCGAGACTCAGACGGAATACAACGTCGCCTGCCGGAATCTAGTGATCTGCGCTGGTCCCTGGACGAGTTTGGTCTACAAAACGCTGTTCCCATCTGCATCGACGACTGATCGACCACACATCTCGGCGCTAGCGGGATACTCACTGCTAGTCCGCTCACCGCGTCATACCATGCTGCATGAACACGATCAATACAATGGCAAAAGCCACGCTGTCTTCACAACCTTACCGGAACACGACGGCGGTTTCAGTCCCGAAACTTTTTCTCGTGAAGGCGCAGAAATTTACATTGCGGGCTTGAACAGCACCGAAATCCCTCTTCCGACACGAGCGGAAGGCTCAAAAGCGATTATGGATGAGCAGGAAATGGGCAAACTTCGAAAAGTTGCAGTTCAATTTTTGGGTAAACATGCTGAAAACGAGGAAACAATCAACGAAGATGATTTGGAAATTCTGCGCGAGGGACTGTGTTTTAGGCCCGTGTCGAATACGGGACTACCCATTGTCTCGCGCGTAAGGGATGAGTTGCTTGGTGATAAGATCAGTGTTCGATCTGATCATACGGCGGTTGGAAGGGAGATTGGAGGTGTGTTTATAGCGACGGGGCATGGGCCGTGGGGAATATCGCAGTCGCTGGGGACGGGCAAGGTGATTGCTGATATGGTGGATGGCGTTGAGCCGGTGGTTGATGTGAGTGGGTTGTCTTTATAGCTGTAATTTTGTATATAGTTACTTTTGAGTTGTTAAATATTGTGGTGGTAGTAAAGATGCGGAGACACGACGCGTCTTCCCCGCGTTCCATTAATCCTTTTTTGTCTCGCAGATTTGTATCCGTCATTGTACCATTCACCACTTTACTTCTGCTTGGGCACTACCTTTTATTTATACCCTTCTAATAGAATTCCGCTGCTTAATACGATGGCAACATCAATGTACGAAGGCGGCTACAATGACAGCAACCGTGCCTTCCTACAAGCCTTTATGGCCCGATCAACCATGACCTTTGACGAAGCGAAGCCAGTCCTCGCAGCCATATTCTCTGCTCAGGGTACTCCCTCCCTCAACCACTACACTTTTTTACTACATACTAAAGCTATTAATAAAGAAAACCGCGAAGTCCTCGCCGAAGACATAACCCAAGCCGACCTGAACTCCTACATCGCCGCCGCCAACAGCGCCATATCTCCATTTGATCTCGAGATTCGCAGCGCAAAGCTTCAAGTCGTTCTTGACAACACAAATAATACTGCACCTCCGGCTGCAATGGTATACGCCCTCGTAAATACAACCAGCGACCCCCTCACGCAACTCGCAACAACCTACACAGTCGACGAAATCGCATTCGTCAAACGATTACTTGACGCCATGTTCGAGACACACAATACGCGACGCAGCGAGGCGATGGTGTTGTCGAGTATACAAGCTATACAATTAGCCAAGGTCTCCACATCTTCAAACTCCTCCTCGACGGAGAATGCGAACCAAGGCGGCGCAGCACAGTCCCTTACAATGCCTCAAGCAGAAACCATGCTGGCACGATTAGTAGAGGAAGGATGGTTCGAGAAAAGTCCCAAGGGATTCTATAGTCTTAGCCCCAGGGGGTTGATGGAGTTGCGGGGTTGGTTGGTGGATACGTATAATGATGATGAGGAGGAAGGGAATAGGGGGAAGAGGATTAAGTTTTGTGCTGCTTGTAAGGATATTATCACCGTCGTACGTTCCCTTTCCCTCTTTGTTTGGAAGGAAGAAGGTGGTGAGTGCTGACTGTCGCAGGGCCAACGATGCTCAAATCGCGATTGTACGGGTCGGTTACATGATACTTGTATAAGGAATTTCTTTCGCATGCAGCAATCGGAGCGGTGTCCTGTGTGCAAGGCCGAGTGGCCGGGGAATAAGTATGTGGGAGAGAGGGCGATAACGACGACAGAGCAGTATATGCAGGGGAGGAGACGGAGTGGGAATACGGCTGCTGCGAGGCAGTCTAATGCTGGTGTTAATGGGCAGGTTAATGGGGATGGTGAAGATAATGAAGAGGAGGAAGAAGAGGATGAAAGTTGATGATCAGTCAGATGAGTTATGACTTGTATATAGTGATATTAGCGAGCGCAATACTGACTATGATGCTATGCTGTGGAAGTATGCTAACAGACCTTACATGGCAGTAGCTCTATCCCAGAAGTTGAGTGTGTCACCTTTGGGACTCCTTCCAATAAGGTGTTTGGTCTCGAAACCTAATTCTATCTACATTTAGACGCCGAATTGGTTCTTGTCGTCTTGATTTCTACCATCTGGTCGATGTGTGCCCCAATTGACTCGATTCAAATTCTCTCACTCCTAGCAGTTTAAAGACGACAAGGGGCTAGAATGAGCAAATCCATACGCCGGATTTCGTATAGGCTAATGTGAGTAGCGTAGCAATAGCATATATACCCATTGAGGAGTAAGTATAGGCCAAACCAACTGGATATAACGCCATTCCTTAGTAGCAGAGCATGCGATGCAAGGATCTCAGCAAACAATCTTCAACTACAAGCCTGCAACAATTCCCAAGTTTCAAGGATGCCGTATGCCCTACTAGAGTCGCAGCACATTATATACGCTCATGCATTGCCTTGGTCAAGTAGTTGCGTTTCCAGTAGCCATGGAGTGCCTAAGAGTGCAGAAAGAATTACGTACTCGGTCCCATACCTCTCTACGGCTCTGCTCTTGAAACTGACAAAGATCCGTCGGTAGTATCAAGAAATACCAAAATCTGAAGGACATATCTCTTGGAAACCTGATCGAAAAGCTGAAAAAAAGAAATAGGGAAAATGTCTACAAGCACCCTTCCCTTCATCTTCCTCCAATCTCAGCTCCACCCATCTTGACCCCTATACGGTGAAACAGCCATTCGGCGGGGATGAGCACGAGAATAAAGTCATCCTATGATCTGGAATTTGCCGAGACGACGAGTCTCAGCCATGGGTGTTATCAACCGTCAAAAAAGTAAACTTCTTCCTCAAAATGGCAAAAGGGGGATGTGGCTAAAGAATCAACGACAGGCGGAAGAGTACATCGACAAAACCCAAGACTCCGGCCGGTACGAGTATCTCCCCATCATGGGATACGCACCATTCCATAATGCAGCCCTCAATCTCCCCTTCGGTTCTTTGAGCAGTACAAAAGCAGACCAAATTGTCTCCGTGTACACACTGGCCGGTACAGGAGCCAACAGTTTCGGCGCTCGTTTCTTTTAAAGAAGCATTGAATCCATTCGCAGTGTGGCTATCAGATCCCATATGAGTGAATCACCATAACATCTGGAACTTGGTGGGAGTTGAAATCAAGAAATATCCGTATTGAAATGCTGAGAAAAGGAAAGTGGATTTTGAAGTAGGGCCCTTTCCCTCTCTTTGATTGTGCTTAGTGAGTATTCTTCGGAGTTTGTTGTGCAATTGCCAATGTTTATATCTTCTTAATGTTGTATAGTTTAGGATCCGCAAGGGGTAACCGCGATGAGGACGCATGGGCCGTGAGATACTTCCTCTCTCGAGCAACAATAGAGCTCGCGGTCGCCCAGTTCTTTTCCAAGAACATAGGCCTCTACGGCGAGAGAGTAGGCGCATACTATCTGTACACTTCTTCGGCCGAAGCAACAACGAAGGCGGCAGGCCAACTTGCGCGCTTACAGCATAGTAAGATTTCTACTCCGTCTGCTAGAGGCGCCAGAATCGCTGCTACGATTTTGAGTACGCCTGGGCTGTATTGAGAGTGATTGATAGATTTGAAGGAGATCTCGCGGTTTGACGATATGCGCAAGTTACTCAGAGAGCGGTTGGTTTCTCCGGGGATTCTGAAGTCTGGGCGTATATCAACTACCGGCTGTAAGTTTTCGTTCTCATACCTACTATATAGATAGCTTCCTTGGTGTATTTTCCTGATATTTTGTTAGTGACTACGTCAAATGTCGTGCATGTCGCAAAGGTATGTACAGTACCATTCAAGGTGCCAGCTCTGCAGCTAAACAATAGGACGTGGTCAATGCTAGTACGTAGTCAAGTAGTAAACCAGTTTGGTTTTTCGTTACCTGCAAATGCTTGATTATCGTAATGTCAACCCATTAAATTCAATTAGATCATTTGCGCTGTGGTAATGATTAGGGCTCGAGCCATCCCCCAGAAGCCCTCGCAGGTGAATAACTTTGTTTCTCCGCAGTCAACACGGGAATAATCCCCGACGGATTCGCAGGATTCTTCCTTCTCCTTCTTCATCGGCCTCACCGGCCACCCGCTCAGACCCCGAATGAGCGAATAAAATCGACCGTGCACTGGTTCCGTTGCTGTGAGGATGTCGACCTTCCTGATGCAGACGGACTCGGACCACAGAAAAACGACGATGGAAAACTCTAGAAGGGATCGTCAGTGCCGTTCATTACGTGTATTGTATGTATTTACGGTAATACGGAAACCTTGAGAAAGCCACTGTGGTATGTGGCGTTCCCCCGTACGCTTTATTGCGTGTATTTGAGTTTGATCTGCGTATGGAAAGTATATCAGTATACGGACTACGGAGTACGGAGTACAGTAAAATTACGCACTCTCTGTATGGCACTTACCAAGATTCTCAGAATCTTGGTCCTGGTATGACGCATTTGGACGCCGCGTGGCAGCTTTGCACCAATCAGCCAGCTCAATAAAATACGGCCGATTATAATGTCATATCGATACGGTATTGTGGAGTTTGTGGGGAAGCTATACGCAGGATGACAAGAAGAAGAGATTTATTATTCTTTATTAATACATAGCCAGGTTCCCCCGGCATGTTTTCTCTTCATTATCTACAAGCTTACTGCACATAGCCACGTTGGGATCAGCACTGCAGGCGATTGTACCTGACTGCAGGGTGAAGATCATGTATAGTGCAACCGTGAGTTCTACCACTCTCCTAACCATTACTCCATGCTAAGAGTGTACAGCTCCTCCAGGCCTTGTGCCTTCTCCCTTTTGCCGCAGGTCTCCCGTTCAACGAGCGAGTAGACCAAATCCTCCGCTCATACTCACCCACAAACCTCGACTCCCGCAGCGCCAAACCCTCAAAACATGGCGACACCTACCAAACCCAATTCACCGGCGTAACCTGGGACCAACGCAACTGGCGCCTCCAAAGCACTGTTCTTGACCAGGGCCACTACGAATCCCGTGGCTCCATTGCCAACGGCTACATTGGCCTGAACGTCGCCGGCGCCGGTCCTTTTTTTGAGCTTGATACCGCTGTTGATGGCGACGTGATTAATGGCTGGCCTCTGTTTTCGCGCCGACAGACCTTTGCTGGATTGGCGGGTTTCTATGACTTGCAGCCTACGACTAATGGGTCTAATTTCCCCTGGTTGGATCAGTATGGCGATGATAGTGCCATTAGCGGTGTGCCGCATTGGGGCGGGTTGATCCTAGATTTGGGAGATGGAGAGTATCTCGATGCGGCGGTGGACAAATCCACCATTTCGGATTATACAACTACCTATGATTATAAAGCTGGTGTTTTGTCGTGGGACTACAAATGGACTCCCAAGAATTCCAAGGGGTCGTTTGGCATCACCTACAAGATCTTTGCGAATAAGCTTGATGTTAACCAGGCTGTGGTGCAATTGAGTATTACTCCGTCGGCGAATGGGTCGGCGTCTGTGGTGAATGTGATTGATGGGTATTCTGCTGTTCGGACGGATTTTGTTTCTTCCGGGAATGAGAGTGATGTTATTTACACTGCTGTCAAGCCTGTTGGTGTGAGTAATGTGGCTGCGTGGATCTATGCTGCGTTGGATGGAGATGATGCTTTTGATTTCCCTTCTGCGATGCTTGTCAAAGACAAGCCGTACGTGCATCAAAATGACTCTTCGATTGCGCAGTCCGTCAATGTTACCTTCACTGCCGGTACTACTATCACGATCAATAAATTCGTCGGCGCTGCGTCTACAGATGCTTTCCCTGATCCAAAAAGCACCGCTAGAGAAGCTGCCCTGACTGCTCGTCGTAGAGGCTTCGACGATTTGTTCCGTTCTCACATTTCCGAATGGGCTCAAGTCATGCCAGACGACTCTGTCGACGACTTTACGCTTGCAAACGGCACTCTACCCAATGACACCTTCATTATCGAATCTGCCGTCATGGCCGTCGTCAATCCTTATTATCTGCTGCAAAACACCGTCGGCCCAAATGCTCTTCGTCGAGTCAACAATGCCCCTGTCAATGACTGGAGTATCCCGGTCGGCGGGTTGACTTCAGACTCGTATGCGGGTCAAATCTTCTGGGATGCCGATGTATGGATGCAGCCTGGTTTGGTCGCTGCATTCCCTGAATCTGCGAAGCGCATCACCAATTACCGAGCAGCCATCTATTCCCAAGCCCTGGAAAATGCAAAGACGGCGTACACCAGTTCCCAGAACCAGACCTCCTTCTCGTCTGATGCTGCGATTTACTCATGGACTAGTGGACGATACGGCAACTGTACTGCTACAGGTCCATGCTGGGATTATGAGTATCACTTGAACGGCGACATTGGCATTTCACTTGTGAATCAGTGGGTTGTCAGCGGTGATAACGATACCTTCAAAAACACGCATTTCCCAATTTACAATTCTATTGCGACGTTGTATGGGGATCTGTTGAAGAAGAATGGAACTTACTACACGCTGACCAACATGACTGATCCTGATGAATATGCCAACAATGTCGATGCCGGTGGATATACGATGACGTTGATTTCACAGACGTTGTCGAATGCAAACGCATTCCGGAAGCAGTTTGGTATGGATGAGAATGCAACCTGGACCGATATGGCAGACAATGTGCTATTGATCCGAGAGAATGATGTGACACTCGAGTATACAACCATGAACAACAGCGTAGCTGTCAAGCAGGCTGATGTTATCCTGTCCACTTTCCCACTGGATTATACCAAAAACTATACCACCAGCGCCGCTCTCAACGATCTAGACTACGTATGTCCCCTCCTATTCACCCATCAACTCACCCACTAACATTCACAGTACGCATTGAAACAATCCCCAGACGGCCCAGGCATGACATACGCCATCTTCTCCATCGTCGCCAACGACGTCTCCCCGTCTGGCTGCTCAGCATACACCTACGCCCAATACTCCTACGATCCATACATTCGCGGACCATTCTTCCAATTCTCCGAACAATTACTAGATGACTACACCGCTAATGGAGGCACGCACCCCGCCTTCCCATTCCTGACCGGCCACGGAGGCGCAAACCAGGTCGTTTTGTACGGATACCTGGGACTGAGGTTACTGCCCGACGATATGTTGCACATCGATCCCAATTTACCTCCCCAAATCCCCAGTGTCAAATATCGCACTTTCTACTGGCGCGGGTGGCCCATCCAAGCAGCCTCAAACTACACGCACACCACCATCCAACGTGCAACAACCGTAGCACCATTATCAACCGCCGATCGAGCCTACGCCAACAAGAGCATTTCTGTCTCCGTCGGCCAAAACACCGCTAACTCCACGACCTATTCTCTGCCTGTGAACGGATCAGCGCTCGTCATCCCCAACAGGCAAATCGGCTCCATCAACACTGTTGCCGGCAACATCGCGCAATGCGTATCCGTGCTATCGACAGACGCATATCAACCGGGCCAGTACCCCATCTCAGCGGTTGACGGCGCGGCATCGACGAAATGGCAGCCGGAGTTTGCAGCGAACATTAGCTCTTTGACGGTCGATCTGACCGGTAGCAATGCTAGTAGTGTATCTGGATTCTATTTCGACTGGGCTCAGGCACCGCCTGCCAACATCACCGTCCTTCTACACAACTCATCAACTGCAGCACTCACCTCTTCTTCTTCTCACGACGGAACCTCGTCAGTTTCACTGAATATAACAATCTCAAACCCCTACGACGCATCAACCTACGACGCAAACGTCATCGCATTGTCGTCTTCCAACACGACGAATTATACATTCCCGGCACCGGTGTCGAAGCCGAGGTATGCGACGTTGTTTGTGCAGGGGAATCAGGCGTTGGATGCGACCGACGCAAAGGCTGGGAATGGGACTGGGGCGACTGTTGCGGAGTGGGCGATTTTGAGTTGATGTCGATGTTGTAGATCTTGAGTACATATACAAGGATGTAGATGTCTATACATATTCATGATAATGTTTTATTATAAGTTTGGAGTAGTTTAATGAATTTATTGGAGGACTATGGCTGACAATTTACAAGGCTGATGTCAATACTGCATTAGACTAGGAGCCTCTGGGCTGGATATCAATACGTGATCTAGAATTATAGAGTTCTTAAAAGCCTATAATTTGTGAGGCTCTATCCCCAGATTCTCCACCAACTGGCCGCAGGATCCAACCCGAACGGCACGGAGATGCTATCTTGGATTTGCGAGACCCCGTACTAGCCAATAGGCTCCTCAGAACCAAAGGAAAATGAAGGGTGTCGACACCGTATTCGAGTTTCTAGCTGTCGATAACCTCAGGGCACTCTGTCAACACCGTTGCCTTCATTTCTGGTGGCTATTGATTGCCGGCATCTAATGACTAGCCAATCATTTTGTGAAGGTAAGCAACACATGTGCAGCGGAGTTAATGCCTGGTTGTAGACGTTGCCCCTATTCCGAACCAATCGCCGTCCAAAAGTGGTAGACATTCTTCATCACCCTTCAATCCAATTTCCTATCTCCGTCAAGACTTCGTAATCCTTTCTCCTACTTCCATTCTTTCAGATCGAATGCGCCTGGCCGTAGTTCATCCCTCTTCTCCATTCCACATGAAGCAAACCCTGGGAACGGTCTTCTCAATGCTGTTGGTCATTATCGTTTAAAATGTCAATGAAGCAATACTCGAGAACTATATTTGTCCGTTTCATAGGCTGCGAGACGATCCATGTGCACCTGCGGCAAGATTTCACACATCGTCGTTATTTGGAAATGAACAGGCAGCCATAGCGCTACCGGTAAGCCTACTTTGGGGACAACCATCTCCTGTACTCCTTAATACGGCAATATGTTATCTACATGCCTCAATGGACACCTCGTGGGCGATACATAGGTATATTTCGTCGTTGGAATACCATATTAAATCGAGAAATTGCTTAGGCTAGTAGAGTGTAGACACCATCATTATGCATGATTCAAGTTTTTTATGCCATATGTTTTACCTTGATGTCCTTGCTCCGTCATTGAAATTATTATCAATTATTGTTTTTGCGTATGTCCATACTTTCTTGAGCGTCTGCTGGAAATTGCCGAATATGGACATAGTTACCTGTTTAGGAAATTCCATCACAAGTGTAACCAGGAGTCGGACTCGAACATGAAATGCAAGATATGCACCTTAGGTGCAGTCGATTAGTAGTCAACTGGTCCCTGATCAACCCCGCCACCCATGCTCATCAGCCGCACTGCAGCATGACATTGTGGTGCGGGGAACAATTTCATTTACATAGTATATGTCAACCTACTCCTCGCTCACATACCCCAAAATTGAAGCCTTTCAACAAAACGCTGCTCGCTAGTATAGAATAGAATGGCAAATAAGAAAACTTTCTACTTCTACGCCCCAACCTGGGACTACCCTCCCCCACCTCTCGGCCCTCTAAAGCTGGGTAACGTGTTCACAGATCTGAAAAGACCTGCTGAATCGACCATATACAATGCACAAATACCTTCTTCAACCGCTGACGATACAGCCGTTGGTGGTGATGGACTGGCGCCATATTCGACTTACAAAAATGACGTCGAAATATCATCCAAGAAACTTAGACAAGGCCGATTTGCGATATTAACTCAGTTTCTGTCTGTGCTAGGTGTTGACGTTGATGTTGGTGTTGATTGGGAGAGGGGGTATATCCCCATCTTCTCCCTCTATTTTAACTGAATATACTGATACTAGAGGTTTGGGGGTGTAGTGACGACGAAACCCTCCACTTCTCCACAATAACAACTACCCAATTCCACCCTTCTCCCCCCTGGATCCAATCTCACTGCGTCGACGCGTCTGCCGCCGTTCAACGCTGGTTTGAGCGGTCCCGCTTCAAAAAACCTCTCTATCTCATAACAGGGCTCAAAATCGTCACTGGCGATAAATCTGCGGAAACAAAAACTACGCGTGGAGGAGGAGCGGATGTGGCCGCCACAGTAGATGGGACGGTTTGGAGCGCTGGTACTGTGCCGCTCGGTGGTGGGCCGAAGGTGGAAGTGCACCGGAAGCGTACGAAGGGGGTGAGGTGGGGGAATGGAGGGGATTTTGTGCTTGCGTTTAGGGTTAAGAGGTTTAGAGTGACGAAGAGGGGGGTTAAGGAGGTTGATCTTACCAAGGGAAGTGTGCTGGAGAATAGGGCCAAGGAAGTCGAGAAGGAGCATGTATTGCTCGTTGAGGAGGAAGAAGAGTTTGAGATTGATAACGAAAATCCGGATTGGGAGGGTGTGCGTGTCAGTGAAGGGGACGAGGATGTCGTGGTTGCTGTGCCCAGGATTGATAAACCTGAAGACTAGATATTCCAGCTGTCGTTATGTTTCATATTTACATTCATATATACATGAAGATCGAATATCACTGACTCAATAAATCACGAAGGGTATAATTTATGAACTCCCGCTCCTTCCCAAACAAATTATCCGAATACCGACTTAGCGCCACATAATGATAATCATCCCTCGACCTTGATTCTTGCGTCTTTTCCGATATCTTTTTCAGGACCGTTTTCATGCGCGACTGCCGTTTTAGCATGTGCGCGTAGTCGGGGATGTTTAACCTGACGTATTGCAGCAGAAAAGCTGCAATGGAGACTGCTATGGGTGTCGCGAATGATGTGCCTGATTTATGTTTTGTGCCGGTTGATTTATTGCTAGGCTCGCACAGCCTCAAAGGCCAGGAAGATTCAACTGCCTCCCCGACAGTGGCGAGGTTGAGTGCATTAGCCAACGCCGTCGGACTGAAAGGGGATCGATTCCCATATGCATCGGTGGAATGGATACAAATCACATTCTCGTCGCGCGCTGGATATGCCCGGTGGAGGTTTGCGCCGCTGTCTGATGCGGCGGCAAATAGAAGAGTATGGTTGGAGTACGCTCTGTGAATTGCAGCCTCGAGTTTGTCGTAGTCCTCAATTTTGCGGGTTGGGAACCAGAAGGGCATGGATATTATGTCTACATTCCATTCGTCGACGGCATAGTCAATTGCCTGTTGACCGGTTAGTATATCATTTCCTTCTCATGGGAAGGATGGAACGTACCTTGGCAATGTTACCAGGACTGCACGGACTGCCATCCGATATTTTGGCTATATACAGCTCCGCATCGGGCACATATTCCAACAGTAGTCCAGCGGTAAAAGTACCATGTCCGTTGTGATCCTGGACATGTTTCGGGAATTTCTCATTAGTCCAGTTGTATTGACCCTTGATTTGCTCGATGCATGCATCGATATCTGGATGTGTCTGATCAATTCCTGTGTCAAGGATGGCAATTTTGACTGGGTTTTCGGGTGGGTCGGTTATATATTTGTTATACACTTCTTTGAAGCGTTGGCGCCAGTTGCTATAGTTGATGCGTCTGATGGTCGATGGTTAGTAGTTGGTCTTCAAACAGATACATAGTTCCTAGACTCACGCTTCGACGGAATGCTCCTGGGAAACAGTCTCATCGTCGAAGAATCGCATTCCCTTGTAATCTAACTGTCCTAATCTGTCCTCATGAACCATGGTCGTCTGCTTAGAGAATGATTGCTGCTGAATTTGGGTAATTCGACCCCAACTTCCGAGATCTAGAGTCTGTGCAAAGCTGTCTAGATCTTCGATGGGGATATAGCTGAATGCGTGGTTCAGCTCGTCTTCTAACGGTCGTATGACCTCCTGATATATCGTGATCTTCAATGTCTGATCATCCAATCTCGTCCCATTCTCATTCTCCCACATTTTCGGGTCTAGGCACTTCTCAACGACGTAGTGAAACTGGGAGTACTCGGGTATTTCGCTTTTACATTTTGAAAACACCAGCTCGGCATCAATGGATCTTGTGCGGTCGTCCAACGGGATGTTGTATTTTTCTGCGAGCTCTTCGAAAGTGGTTGCCAGATATAACTCTATCAACACGATCCCTAAAGTGACCAGATGAGGACATTGATGCATCCTAATGTCGTCGGGGTCTAGGTCATCAGGATCAAACTCGTCCGGATCTATGTCTTTGGTTTCCAAAGGTTTGGCATAATCACGGGCAAGCTTGGTCTGAATAAACGGTTTCAATGGAATAGTAGATGACGTCGTATGGAAGAATAAGATACTCGACGCTCCCCATGTGGATGGCAGCCAGGGAGTTTCATGAAGATATAGAACACTATAACCGAGCATCACTGCAAGAATACGCTTGGTCTTATCCGTAAGCGATCGGTGTTGATATTGGATAAACTGCTGTAGCGATACAGGCGGCTTGCTCTCATCAATAGCAAAGCAACATTTTTCGGAGCGCAGCTTCCACAATCGGCCATCATTATCGACTCTCAACTTGATACGGTCAAATGGTTTCCTCTTTTTGATAGGCTCACATAGATGTTTCACTTCCATAGCGGGAAGCTTCTTCTTGCTAGTGTCATCCTTGCTGAATCTGATTGCTGCATCGGTCTTTGCAACGTTTACATTCGCCTCATGCCATTCTTTTTGTATAGAGAGAAAAATTTCGAATCCGTAATCAGAATCAGCAGGATCCCTCTCATTGTTAGGTGGTTTTCGGAACGTGCTCAAAAACAGCCTAACACCGACTTCGTGCGTCGGATCGCATTCACACTCTTTTGATTCTAGCAAAGCTTGGAACAATGACTGAGCGGCATCCCAAACAGCATATGATGGTTGCTCCCTGCTCTTGCTTTGTGGCAAATGGTCATTAGCCCATTGTGAAGGATCATCTGGATATTGTTCTGTAATTTCATCTACCCAATCCTCCAAAAACTCAATCAGCCTATCCGGCAGATCGGTGTCGTACGTAAAGTCGACAGATTTTTGCATGAATAGCTTCTTTTTATCATCGCTCTCGTAACGCGACTTATTCCATGCTTGGTTCAGCGCTCGTAGCCGGGGATAAATATTTGCGGGGGACACCGGTCGCGAATCGATGATAGAGGAATTGACAGTCGCTTCGAACCGATTCAGGATATCGACAAGAAGGTGATGGTTGTCTGGGATTGATGATCTGACTCGGATTATATGATGGCGAATTAAAAGACAATGTGCCATAAAGCTGGCGTAAAAGTTCTTTGACTCGCGGGAGGCGCCATCAATTCTGAGGAGGTTCGCAATCTCACGAAGGGTTTCTGCTGTATTTAGAAGAAAGCTGGCGTCATTACTGCCAGATAAGTCAGAGGCCATAGCCATAACACTGATGAATACAATGCATCCCCGTCGGTCGCATGTACTGTTGTTCAAATGAGAGGGGAAGGTAGAAGTGGGACAATTCAGCTGGCTCATCAGCCTCATTCGGCACGGGCCGGGCCGCGCTTTCCGTCTTCGTCCCAAGATTTACTTCCCCACATTCGTCTTATCAACTCTTCATCATCCTACTGACTATTTGCATCTATATATGAGTCTGAGCTCAAATGAATGCAGAGCCGACTATCGCAGAAACAGCTGGATTCTGTTTCACTGCATTCCAGCAATGTCCGGAAAAGTCGGCGCTCATCTCCCCGCGGGAGATGTCGCGGGTCGAGGATCAGTTCGCGAAATTCTCATTATGGACAGCCAATATCGGAGTCTTTGCTTCGGGACGAGCTTCATTGGATCGGCTAAGGGAGGCACAAGAAGTCCATGAAGTTATTACTGGGTTGTTGGAAGTGTTGGGTGATAAAATCAAAGAATGTAAGCAACAGTCTATTGTGTGATTCAGCCTTACTGAACCAATACGGGCACCTCATAGTTTAAGTCGTTTATATAACCTGAAGGCGATGATACCCCTGAGCTCGACCAAGAAAAACTGGATAAACACATTCAAGGACTTGCGAACCAAATCACTCTTTTTCACCGTCTATCGAATACTATACGCAAAGCCAGCAGTGAAACGCAAAATGCCAAAGCTGCCAATACTTTCAAGATTCTGGACGACGAAGGAAACGATGTTGAACCGCTGCTGGAAATTATTTTTGCCAACTACGTGCGCGACAAATTCCGTAGCATTGACGAGAACATATTGCAACGGCTTGTCCGCGCAATGATAACGCGACGGAAACGAGTGCTATATAAACGGTCGCGATTTGGCAACATTGCCCTTAGAGTCAAAGAGGCAACACCTCGGCCAAAGGTGCGGGCACCTCAAACACAGTCGCAGCAAGCCCCTGCCACGCAGGAATTACCACAAGTCAAAAACAAGGAAGATGACGATGACCTAAAAGAAGGTGACGCTGCAGCAAACTATAAATCTCAAGCTGGCGTGAGTGCAACAGCCCTAGCAGCAGATAAATTCATAAAAGCTTCTGCGCCTTCTGTCATTTCTGGGACGAAAACAGTCGCTTTCGACAATCATGAGGATCTTCCATTCCCCCTTCCCCATCTTGGTCGTGTCAGACGCAAATACAAGAAAATAAAAAGGGCGCTAGAGGAGCAGCATGAAAGAAACCTTGTTTCCCTTGCCAAAGAATCCAAATCGTCTTTCCATAAGGCTTATTACCAAATAAAGACGGAAGTCAAATTAACGAGAGAGCTAAATGATAGTTGGGATCAATGCCTTCGTGCTGTAGGCGAGGTGACATGTCCTTTTTGTTTCTATGCCATTTCGACATGCGATGTAGATGATGATAACAAGTGGAGGTGAGTTGTCCTTCCACTTCACCCGTTCCGTCTCTCATCCTCATTACAATGAACAGATCCCACGTCCGAAATGATCTTGATGCCTACATTTGTCTGTTTGAGCAATGTAATGACAGGAATAAACTATTTGGCCACAGCGAAGAATGGCTGAGACACATGCGAGAACATGCGTTACGTTGGCCCTGCAACTCAAAATCACACGGAACTATAATCTTTGACTCACGAGACGAGTACATAAATCACTTGAAAGAAGCGCATAAAAATACATTCAGTGATGCCCAACTACGTGTTCTCGCTGATAAAAACGCGCGAACAATCGGACCACTTTTCAACTCCTGCCCATTCTGTGGGTTTGATGATACGTCAAGCGGCACTAAAATGGAGGAACATATTGTGGGCCACTTGAGGTTCCTTGCCTTGAAGTCTCTGCCACCTTACGAAGATGAGCGTTCGGAAAGCTCTGACGCCGAGAGTACGAGTTCGCGGATCTCGAAACCCGCAAGAGAAGCACCATCGAGAACGATCCAGATAAAGAAGTAAAGACCAAATTCGTGGATAACGGACCGATAGTACTTCTTGATCCGGGCGATGAAAGCGTCGTCGAACCAGTATTGACTTCCCAATACATACCAAAAAGGAGAACCATGGAATGGGATTTCGTCACGGAGGTTTTCGACGAAATGGTGAATGTAAACGATGACACCGTACTCCAACATATAGCCAACAAGCAAGTTCACCAATACCTATCTGGACCTGGTTCCCAACCAGAAGCATTGGCATCAGATTCGTATCCAAACACCGCTTCCTACCCCATCTCGAAGGACGCCGACTGGGATTCCGTGCCCGTGGAAGATGAAGGGCCCTATAAAATCAAGTGCATTTGTGCCTTTGAGGACGATGACGGGAACATTATCCCCTGTGAGGGGTGTACAACGTTGCAACACATCGAGTGCTATTACCATGGTCAGGAGGTACCGGACGACCACTTGTGTACAGACTGTTCACCCTCCCCACTATACTTGGACACGGAGCGTGCCAATGAGCAACAGCGTCGTATAAGACAGAATGCTGCAGAGTATCGTGAAGTTGTACGTGGTCAGATCGAAATGGTCCATTGTCAGTCGAAGTAACAGGCGAGATGGCCAAAGATACCAGTGATGAACCAAGATTGGATGTCTCCAAGAACAACCATGGCACATTATCGAACGAGTATCACCACGACGAGGAGGACTATCAAGTAGGCGAAATGCCATCCGTACCAAATAACACTAGTTTTGCTGCTGCCGCGCCTGAATCGAGGACAGTTCCAGGGACGAACCAGGATGGAAGAAACTCTGAGAAGGGCAAACATAGGATCATCGAAGTCGCCACTGAGCGCTCATTAGGGAATGAGTTTTCGAGTGTCCCAGATGAAAGGCCGAGAGGTCCTCAAAGACGTGATGCATCTCCCCCATCCCGACGCATTGAACTACTAGGGCTGGGAGGCGCATGGCCTTCAACAGATCAAGAATGTTCTGACAAGGACGAGCATGGGATCATCGAAATCACCACTGAGGGCTTCCCAAGGAATGAGTTTTCGAGTGTCCCCGAAACAGAGACGGAGATAACATCGGGATCTCGAATTCAAACTCTCTCCCGCCCCTCTTTGAGAGTCGATCGTTACGGAGCCTATCTGAATATTCTGGGGGGTTGCTAAAAGACTTTTGGAATACACCATTTCAGAAACGCCACGGAAACGATCAAGAAGACTATATAATAACTGATAAGGAGACACGGCTATCTCCTGTGCCACCAATCGAGACCGGTGGAGCAAGGAGTTGGTTTAAAATGACGCCTGAAGAGCTCAGAAATGAGCCCTCGTCAGAGGTAGTTGATATAGTAGCTGTATCCACAGAGCTAGAGCATCGAAGAGATGGACATAGTCCGGGTGCACGCCCAATAGAGAAAATGTCTCTAAGAAAAGGCAACAAAGACAAAAAGCTGGCTGTGGAGAGAGGAGAAGTTGATCGTATCTCCGAAACTCCTGTAACTGGCAAAGTTCCCGATGTCGTGCCTCGACAGCGTGTGGCAGGTAATTCTATACTTGTCAATATCGATGCTTCAAGCCACCAACGCGTGTTGCCGAGTCCAGGTGAAAGTCTTTTGGATGATATGATTCGACGTCTACTAGCTTCACCCGGATCTTCTTCAAAAGCACTATGCCTCAGTGGCATGGAAATAACAGCACTCTGCATGTCATCCCGGGAACTATTTCTATCGCAGCCCGTGTTGTTGGAACTAAAGGCCCCGGTCAAGATCGTTGGAGATATACATGGCCAGTACACCGACTTGTTGAGAATGTTCGAGTTAAGTGGCTACCCACCTAATGTGAATTATCTGTTCCTTGGAGACTACGTCGATCGTGGCAAGTCGGGACTAGAGACTATTCTTCTGCTGTTATGCTACAAAGTGAAATACCCTGAGAACTTCTTCCTTTTGCGGGGGAACCACGAATGCGCCAACGTCACCCGCGTTTATGGATTTTATGATGAGTGCAAACGTCGGTGCAGCATTAGAATATGGAAGACGTTCGTTGATGTTTTCAACTGTCTTCCCGTCGCAGCTATCGTCTCCGATAACATATTTTGCGTTCATGGCGGACTATCGCCTTCTCTGGGACATATGAATGATGTTCGCGCAATACTACGCCCGACGGATATATTCGACTATGGTCTTCTCAACGATCTGCTTTGGAGTGATCCAGCACTTATGGACCAGGATTGGGAACCGAATGAACGCGGCGTGAGTTACACATTCGGTAAAAACGTGATCAGGGAATTTTTGACGAAATCCGACTTTGACTTGATATGTCGTGCTCATATGGTTGTCGAGGATGGCTATGAGTTCTACGAGGATCGCGTGCTTGTTACTATATTTACTGCACCTAACGTAAGTCCCTCAGACCAACTCCATTACGGAAGTATCAATCTTTTCTATGTGGCTTGATGACCAACAGCGCTTAGTATTGTGGGAAATTCGACAACTGGGGCGCAATAATGTCTGTATCAGAAGATCTTCTGTGCTCGTTTGAGTTGTTGAAGCCCCTATCGGCGGAGGCAAGACCCCTTAAAGCTGCAAAATCATTGACGGCAAATTTACTGGATAAATGGAAGAAGTGGACAGCCCCATCGGGAGAATAAGATGCGTATGATGTCGCTAACGAGGAAGTCGGGTGCTGTCTAGATGGCGATTTTTTGTATATTACCTGGCTTGGAAGAGCTGGAGGGTTGGTACTGAATGGAACATCTAGTCAAGTCGGTACTTATTCGGATGTTTATAAACCTAGGGCTATTGCTAGCATTAGGTATTGAACACAAATAATATTCTGAAATTCACTAGGTAACAACGGCAGAGAGTGTCTTCGAGAAGGACAACTCAATTACCAGATACGGAAATAACCTACCCGTTTAGGAAGGTAAATGAGCAGCCACAACTGCAATATCGTGACTTCAGAGCGACCTCTGTCCACATCGATTGCAATTTACATGAAACTTATACGGAACACGCATGTACAATTATGCTTGGGACATGCATGTCGATAAATTTCGCCGGTCGATCATTGAGCCATACTCTGCAAACCCTGCATTTGTGATGAAACGTGAAGATCAATTCGTGGATAGATATGCCTGGTGTCTGCTTACTACACTAAGAAATGTAGGCAAGACTTTAATAAAGCTTAGCTTACGCCCGGGTACGAGAATTGATATTGCCTCGTGGTGATTGTCTGACACTTCAGCCAAAATAAAGTTTCCCATTCCCACGCTTCTCGTCGCCGCGTTCACTTTCAGTCATGCCAATGCATGCACCACTGATGATGACTGCAGTCTCAATGGCATTTGCCAACGAGGATCATGTCTCTGCGACACAGGCTGAATTGCCTCCGACTGCGGTCAGCTAGATCTCCTCCCAGTTACAAGGCGCACCGGCTACAACCGGACAGCCGAAGAAATCTCATCTTGGGGAGTCAAAATCATACATGACCCTTTTGACACTAAGACGTTTCACTTGTTTATGGCTGAGTTTGTGCATGGTTGTGGATTGAGTTATTGGACGCTGTATAGTAGGGTTATCCGCTCAACGTCTTCAACCGGGCCCGAAGGACCCTATCAGTTCGATGGGGAAGTCGTGGGAACGTTTGCACATAACCCCACTGTCATGTATAATGAAGCGGATAAATTATACATTCTGATACACATCAGATGTCCCATCACGGTTCCTGACGGCTGTTCATCACCTGGACCATTCAGCTGTGGACCAGGTCAAACAAATAACGGCGAAAGCGGCATCAGTGACTGGTTATCCCCAGATCTGAGAAACTGGATATTTCACGGACAAGCCATGTCGGGAAATGCAAACGGAACATGGGATTCAGATACAACCAACCCTGGAACTTTCCCCCTTTGGTCTGCCAATGACCATACAGATCAGATGCTCATGGCATACCGCGGTTGCATTTGGAATTGTGGCGATGAACTAGAAAAAATGTGTGTGGCAGTGGCACCCAACTTCAAAGGCCCATATATCCGTGCTCATGACCATCCCATCTTCCCTGACAACACAGAAGACCACTTCGTCTGGCGCGACAAACGAGGGAACTTCCACATGCTCGTCCACCCACTCGAAGCCGGAGGCGGATTCGGCCATGGACCCAAAGTTGGTCGTCACGCATACGCGCATAATTGGAGTGGAAAATGGACCTATAATAACAAAACGTTGGCATATAGCACGTATCTTACGTTTACGGATGGTACGGCGACGAATTACTCGAGGAGGGAGAAGTTTTGCTTTAGTGAGGATAGGGTTTTGACGCGGTTGTTTATGACGGATGGTGTTCAGGAGGTGCATTTTCGCAAAGTTATACTCTGTGCAGCCTATTGGGAACAAGGCGAAGAAGTATGTCAAATCACTAGGCTTATAGAACATGTTTAGTGTACTATGTGAATGATGAAGTCGAATAATATGGAACGTTATATACATGCTTGAGATCTGTAGTACCCTGAAGTTATCAACCAGGACCTAGCGGGGAATGAATCTACTGGCAAAACAGTTGTGTATGTATTTGTTGACTATATACTGAGCGGCGATGGGACTATATCTCTTGTATCTAGATCTATGTACACTATATACATGTTCTATGTCCATGTAAATGCATATGTACTCACCCACGCAAGACCTCCTCTGTCGTATTCACCAAGATATCAAATGCGCGCAGCGTATGTGCTTCGTCAGCCTGCGTACTCACACCAACAACTCTGATCACATATATACCCGCAATCACACTCGAAGTGAGATATATCTCACCTCGAGAATTGATAAGTTCATATACTTTTTTCGTGATCTCATTCGCCTTTTGGTCAACTTGAGCAATGCCGTGCTTGGTTGCGCCGTTTGTGCCATTGGTACCATTAGATTCAGTAGGAGACGTAGCACTGCTGCGTACACGAAGCACAGTCAAGGCAAAATCGGGCTTTGTGACGATTTCAAATAGGTCAGGTCGACCTTTGACTTTCTCCGTGAATAGGTTGCCGAGTGTAAGACCCTTGTGGATATGTGCTTTCATGCCGTTTAGGCCATAACTGCGCATAACAAACCAGATCTTGAGACTTCGGAATCGTCGACCTAGTGAGATTTGCCAGTTACGGTAGTCGATAACTGTGCCTGTTTCGGAATAGGGGTTGCGGAGGTATGTAGGAGTAATATCGAGCGCATTGGTGAGATCATTGCGATTCCGGACGAACAAACAGCTGGATTGCAATAATCAGTACAAGACTATAGCCATGAAGGTAGAACATACCTAGCATCAAAGTTCACGAGTAACCACTTGTGCATATTAATGTTGAAACTGTCTACGCCCTCGGCAAAATTTTGCGCAATATGCTGATACTCATCCACTACCAAAGCAGCGCCTGCATACGCAGCATCAATATGCACCCAAATCCGTCTCCAAGACTCCTTCTCATTCAAAACAGCCTTGAGCTCCGCAAACCGATCCACAGCACACGTATTAGTAGTGCCCATGGTGAAAGTAATGAAGAATGGCACCAGGCCTTCCTCTTCTTCGATTTGTGTCAAAGCAGCACGTAATGAGTCTCCCGTCATTTCCATATTATCCTCCAATCTAGAGGGGACGGAGCGAAACCTCGTACCGGCTACCAAAGCAGCCTTTGCGATACTGCTATGTGCCTGATCGCTGCTTAGAGCAACTAGTCTGGCGCGATGGGCACATATTCTATCTTCGTATTCGCGCGAGCCATTGTCCTTCACACCCTCGGCAAGTGTAAGTTCGCGCGCGCGCCGTTCACGGGCGGCAATCAACATGGTAGCCGCGGACTCGCTGGCAGTACCCTGAATAACACCCCCACCACGATTCTCAGACGTGCTCAAGAAGCAGTCCGGTAATCCCAATGCCTTCGCGACCCAATCCATAATAACCGTTTCAAGCTCCGTGCACGCTGGTGAACAGATCCAATTAAAAGCCGGCGCATTGAAAGTAGCCGAATACATCTCACCCAATATACTGGGGTATGTGACCGAAGCCGGGAAAAACGCCATGAAATTCGGCGATTGCCAATGCGTCAGACCCGGTTGGATCTTGGATTCGATATCTGCTTGTATTTCGGACCATTCTTGTGGTTCAATAGGTGGGTTGTCGGGGATTTGGGGACGCAGGTAGCCCGGTTCGATGGTTGGGAGGACGCGGCGGTCGGGGAGGGAATCGAAATGGTTTATGACTGTTTGTGGCACGGATATGGTCAGTCGCGATTGAAATGATTTGAGTCAATGTGCATTGTACAAGAGCCAATTGTGTGCACGGAGGGCATCCCTTGTCCGTGGGGTGATACTGACTGTCATCGATGGCTGCATGAGCCGCGGCGCGGAACTGGTCTCGATCCATTGGCTGAAGTTTCGAGTATAAAAGGTATATATGGATATGGATATGATACTGTAAACCTTGAAATAATTGCAAACAAGACTTGATCAGTCAAGTCAATCGTGCAATGTTGCGATGCGATTTATCGTTGTTAAAAAGATATCCAGATTAGATAAGACTCGGAAAGGCCTCGGAAACTCGGAAATTTCCGACATGTGATGAATGCACTAGCCGAATTTAGACTAGCGGGAAGTAGTCTATATTTTTCAATCTTTCTTCTACTTTGATTTGACCACATCTTGTTCTTGTCATTCAAAGGGCGTGAGATTGTGATAACGCTGACTGCATCTCAAGATTGGCAAGTTTGGTGCAAGTTATGCCAGGGTCCGGGGTCAATACAACTCTAGTTACGCATGGATGGGTCGAGAACATAAATTTTAGATGTGTACCTTTGATTGGCCTTCATCTGAAAAAGCCCGTTCTGCACAGTAAAACATAATTGATATACAGATGGCATGAATATCAATTTCACTAATCATGACAACCCTCCTGCTCAATCCTTTCCTGCAGATCTCTAGTCTCGTACCTCTCTTCATACCATTCCTCTCCCATTCTCTTCCCACCAACTTGCAACTCCTGCATTGGCAAAAACACAAATAGCACTCGACACCATTTCGTATCACTCCTATTCCGAAACGAATGTGCCGTGCCCCTCTGTATAGTAACATCTCCTTGTCGAAGCGTCCTCTTTTGGCCACTATCCAACACGAGGTCCACCTCCCCTTCCAACACAATTCCATAGTCCACAGTGACGGTTCTATGCATGGGCGTTTCTTTGAGCGGCTGCATATCAATCAAACGAAACATTGTTCCCTGACTCGGCGTAAGACCCGGTGGCATATGTAGATACGAATCATACACGGCGACATCGACTTCGTTCTGGCATTGAACAGGAAACGTATCGGTTGCGTACAACAGGGCGAGTTCACCGTCTTCGCCCGCTGAGCGGAAAGGTGCACATTCAGGCACTTGGCTGCCGGAGAGGAAGATGGCTTCGCCGTCGTGGTTGTGGGTGGTGATGTATCGGTGGACTCGGGGGAAGCCTTTGCGGCGTTGATCGACCATGTTAGTGCTCATCTTGGAGGTGGTCTTTTCCGGAATGCATTCGTTTGTCGTTTACCCGAAGGATTCAGTAATTTCTTTCGTTACTTACAGTCATACCTTGAGATGCAGGATTTGCCTCTGAATGATATCATGCTGTAGAATTTAAGGTTGCGGCGCTTTAGGGTTCGGCCCTGATGAAGCATGATTGATCTAATAGCGAGCGGCGATAAAGGATAAAGCACTAATCGATGTACAGTAGAACCTGGCTATAACGAACAGGAGGCTTTCCAACGTCTGGATCTGCTATCTAGAGATTTTAACTCATATAGGAATGGGGAGCACTCTGGTAGAATAAACTGTCTGATCAATAACGATTCAAAGCACTCTCCATATTCATATAAAGACTTTCTAGCCTGATATCAATACAATGACAAGGAGGCCTCCTGCTCGTTATAGCTAGGTTCTACTGTATGTGGCAGTGACTGTATCTCATAGAACAGGTGCTGACTCAGTCAAATCGGACAATAACCCCATCCACTCATTAGGGCTACCTGCCATGGCACCACTATCCAAAAATTCAGACCAGATATTCTCCAAGTCAGACGCATCGTCGGTGGCGTCAATGGCAAAGAATAAATTATTTTCTGCGCCTGCCGATGAATATAAGTCTGTTGATGCCGAAATATCCTCTATTCTTCTTTGTGGACCAGTATCCTCGACCTCTCGTGAGGAATGAATATCCGTTTCTTCGCGGTGTTGCGCAGGATGTTCTTCTCGTTGCGACGTTGACGGCCGATAACTCGAATTAGGCCGCCAGCGACTCTGCAAGATATCCATCATCGCGTTGATACCTTCCCGTACAAGTCTCGAGCTTCTCCGAGCTCTATCAAGCATTCGACAAGCTTCTAGAATCTCCTCTTTACGCCGATCTGCTAGGATATCATCCCAGTTGAAGCACATATCCATCAGTAAAATTACTGCTGCCATGAAGACATGATGCATCACGGACCAAGTAGTTGTCACACTCGGCGTGTCTGGAAATTCTTTATCCATTATCCGTTTAATTTCGATGACGCGCCGCGCGGCTTGTAGACACATCATATGCGAGTAGGAGTAGGCAGGGTCCCTGGCTCCGCGGATAAAATAAGTGCGGTGCAAGCGACATAAGCGGGAATGGGAACCTTGCTGGACTAGTAACCGCTGCCATGAAATTTGCGGTGAATTTGCATAGACCTGAGCGTATTTGCGGCGACTATTGTTATCCAAGCGAAAGAATTCTGGAAGCTGCTTGTTGTATTCATGCCATTTCTGATCCAGTTCCATGATCTTGTTATAAGGGACATCCACACCTTCCAAACGCTCACGACAGGTATAGTCGACTATGTCGCGGCAGTAAAAGGATAGCTTTAGACGAAATATGAAGTATGACATTGTGGTGGGAACATTGTCTGATAAAGATCCGCCGCCGTTTTCGAGTTTACACAGATCTTCATCCGGTATGTTTGCGGGCATATCTACGGCCATGTGAGCTGGATTGACGAGGTAGCTGCCCTCCTGAGGACCCCCGAGATATGCCAAGAACCTGCTAGAGTTAGGCAATGATTCTGATACGAAGAAACAGGAAAGGAAAATCGGAAGAGACGTACCAGTCAGAAGATGCAACTAGCCAAGCTAGCCTGCGCCTCAACTCTATGTCCGCTGGATCGAATCCATGGGGTTTTCGAAAAGCCTTGTTCTGTGCCGAATCGATCTGAAAGAGTCCCATCTGTCGACATTGATTGACCAAAGTCCCCATATTGAACAGTGCACGGGCAGGGGTGTCTTGTCCATGATTTGGCAGAAATTGAATTACCACAAGGGAAGCTTGAAGTCCTTCAACGGTAGGATAGTTCATATAGTCGCTCTGTGTTAACGCCGCTGTAATGAGAGTGATGTACTCGTGACATCGTTTCTCAACCTCTTTGGCCGGGGCCGCATTTGTGCCCAGGTTCTGGAAGTAATAAGCCGAAGCGAGAATACTGAAGAGAAGGGCAAGGTGGTTTAGATTGACCGCTGCTGAAGACGCATCATGCATGCTTTGATAGATTGCATGTATTTGGGACTGAACATGGTTTGGAATGATGGTGTGGTAGAGGTAGCCGACATAATCCACATAGTAGCTAAATTGTGCAAGGGCTTCTGTTTCACGAGGCAGAAAAGATGTCAAGTTTGTGGCTGAGACTGCCGAATGTTTGGCGATGAGCTTGTTCTTGATGGACATTGGCAACGCATCTGGGATGCGGGGGGCCATCATGATGTTTTCTAGCCAGTCTGTCGTTCTTTCCTGTTCCGTAGCTTCTTGAGATGAGAGGTTGATTCCCTGGGTGCTGTAAACCTGCGGCTGCGAAGCTGTGGTGATGTTGTTGCTCGTTGACAACGGGGCGTCACTGGCTGCTGTTGTTGGCGGTGCTAGAGCTGAATGTGCATATTGATGAGCAACATTAGCAACAGCGTAGTTGCACAAAATTCTCCTTGATCGACAATTCGAGCATGGCTGTTGGCGGTCGCATTTCAGCTTCTTCTTGCGACAGCTTTGACAGGAGACAGGATCTTGTCGTGGCGTACGCTTTTTGGAGTCATCATTAGACTCTGCGACGTTGCAAGATTTTCTCTTCTCGGGCATGGTGGCTTGCAACTTTACATGGTATAATTGGGCCGACTCAGCATACTGGCACTTGACAAATACTTTTTCGACAATAATGAAACACGAAGAAGCAGATGATATGCCTCCGGCGCTATTCTCTTTTAGGTTTACCTAAGTACAATAGACCCGGGCTATAACGAACAGATGACGCCCCTCTTCTGTTCATATCAGATTAGATATCATTCATATGAATATGGAGAGTGTTCCGAATCGTTATTGATTAGATAGATTACTGTATTAGAGTGCTCTCCATCCCCATATGAATGAGAATATCTAAATATCAGATCTAGACTTTGGAAGGCCTTCTGTTCGTTATAGCCAGGGTTGATTGTAAAATGGAAGCTCCGCGGACTGTCCGGTCCCTGATGTCTGGCTCGTAGCCCTAAGTTGAAAAAAGTTGAAGGGTCAAGTAAAAGTATAAAACTTGATATTCTTCAATATGACTCCTGGTACTCGTTACAAACCACTGATACACTTATCAATATCACACCTCTTAGCCATGGAAGACAACAAAACCAAAGACGTCTCCGACGCATTACCTCCGTCAGAATTATCCTCTGAGGATGAAACCCCAATTGCTGCTGCTCCGAGCAAAGAATTCACGTATGAATAACGAGTCAACATGATCCGTGACATAGACCTTTTACTAATTGCAATTTTTCTCCTAGGACTCGATCATGCCTAACCCTACTCGGCTGTGCAGGAGCAGCGTTTTGTTCTGTCGGATTCATAAATGCATTCGGTGTATTCCAAGCATATTATTCCGAGACTTTACTATCCAACATGTCAAACTCAGATATTGGATGGATTGGAGCAATTAACAACTTTCTACTGTTTGCGGGCTCGGTGGTGACAGGCCGAATACTCGATATGTTCGGTGCTGTGGTGAGTCTTATTCTTCCCGAGACATTAACAGGCACTGATACGATCATCAAACATAGGTCATGCTCTGGCTCGGCTCCACTACAACTGTACTTTCAATTATGATGATCTCTATCTGCAAGGAATACTGGCAATTCATTCTCGCCCAGGGCGTGCTTCTCGGCATCGGAAACACACTTCTGGTATGTCCAGCTATCGCCCTCGTCGGTCAATCCTTCAAGAAAAAGCTTGCACTCGCACTGGGGGTAACAATTGCCGGCTCGTCATTGGGAGGAGTCATCTGGCCTGTCGTTGTGCATGCACTTTTACAAAAGCCCAACATCGGTTTTGGATGGACTTTGCGGATTGCCGGTTTTATCATGATACCGATTTTGGTCTTTTCGTGCATTTTCGCTCGGCCACCGCTCTCAGCAAAGAAAAATCTACGAGATAATAAAGACAACGGGACGAAACAATCACGGCCAACATGGGACTGGTCCATAGTAGCCAGAAAGCAGACACTATTCACTGCATGTGGATTCTTCCTCATCTATTTCGGCATGTTCATGCCATTCTTCTACACCACAGAATACGCTCTGGCACAAGGATTCTCGTCAAATTTGTCCTTCTACACCGTCTCCATCATCAATGGCGCTTCCCTTTTCGGACGCATCATTCCGGGAATGGTGGCCGACAAGTATGGAAGATTCAACCTGTGTATTGCAATGACGACTTTTTCCGGAATCATTGCGTTGTGTTGGACGACTGTCACTTCAGTTGCCGGTATTGTCATGTTTTCACTTGCTTATGGGTTTACGTCTGGTGTAAGCACCCTCCCTATGGACTCGATAAGACTCATGATGACTGACATCTATACAGGGTATTCTTTCTTTACAACAAGCATGTGCAGCACAAATCGCAAGCCCAACCAGTATCGGCACCATTGTTGGCTTCGTAATGGCATCGACTTCTTTCTCGTGAGTTTATAGCGTCTTTCTACCCAAATATACCTTGAAACGACAGATATACTGATGGTCTTATAGTGCATTAGCAAGCACCCCTATTGGTGGAGCCCTGATTGAGAAGTATGGATATCTTTCGCTGTCCATTTACTCTGGTGTTAGCCTACTGCTTGGTGCAGCGGTACTTCTGGCAGCCAAATTGACCCAGAAACGTCAATTGTTCGCTATTATTTAGATCTGGTAGATAGATACTTTGGAGGATCCACAATTACAGTATGGAAGGATAGGGGGATTCGCTTTTTCATGGATTCCAAAAAAGTTATAGAGCTACACAGGGAAGATTCGAGAGTCATCAATTCAGAATATACATTCTATAGACATGCACTATATACGCTTTCTAAATGTGAGTACAGTACCTAGGTACGTATGATGCGAGGTGTAATGCAATGCCGCTTGAAAAGCAAACCACCATCAATGCAAGGAAAACGCCAAAAATTTATAACAAAGTATTCGAGGCTCAACCAACCCACGCTCTCTTCGCCTTACCCTCCCAACAAGGCAACCATTCATTCAACGCACTCTTGAACAAATTCCTCGACACCTCCCCTCCCTCAAACTGCATATTAAAATCAAAGCAGTGCATCGCATTCGGCATCACATACCCAAAAATCTCTCTCTCGGCTGTCTCCCGATTGCATTGCGGAATATTTGATCGAAATGTGACAAAATCCGGCGCAAAGCTTTCTGTAGATAGAGGGGATAATGTTCGCCAGGGGTCGAATTCGCCACCTGACCAGTATGTGTTTGAGGGTCGGATGAGCCAGCCTCCTGTTTCGTCGTTTGTTTCTTCAGTCGTTGGTGCTGAGGGGAGGAATCCGGCTTCGAGGGCGCCGGGGAATTGTCTATAGCATATTTCTTGGTTGTATGATAGTGATTGATAGGTGGACAATAAGCCGTGAATTGGGTTTGGAGTGATATTGTCGGCTTGGAAAAAGCCCCATTGAGAACAGTATTGCCACGTCCAGGCGATAGAAGCCGGGTCAGTGAGTCGGCCGCCCAGGTCACAGTATTCAGAGCCATATTGCAAGTCACACTCCGTAGCCGCATAGGAATTGATAAGTGGGATGAGCTGAGGCCATGATGCGAATCGCTCAGCTACGGCTCTGTTACCAATAAAAGGAGCCCAGCCTGTCCACGGAGTTGATGTAGCTGCACTTGGCTCGTCTGAGACTTCTTCCGGCGCGTTTCGTACACCTCGGCCCAGTATCCTTGAGATTGGTCTGCTTTGGTGGTGTCTCTTCGTCGCTGTTGCAGTCGAAGTAGCAGTCGGTGATGCCGTTGTCGCCGTCGGCACAGCCTCTACCCAGTCACACAACGAACCCAAGCCCGTATCTCCTCCACCCATTCCATATGACTGAAAGGTGCCGTAGATATAAGCCAACGCAGCAGTGAAATCGCCATTAGAATTAACCTCTCCACCATCACCAAGAAACAATTTCTTAACATCGTCACCTGCAGTGCCGTTCAACGCTAATTGAGAATCGACATAGCTCATAGCTGCGTGCAGGTCATGTGCACAGCCTTCATAGCCATTGGCTACCATGCCACGGTAGACCTGCTCAAAATACACACTCATATCTGCGCGTGCTTGCACGGGTGCCGAGGACGCAAAAGCTGCGTAGATGGTATCTGGGTATTCGTCGCGAGTGAACGCGGTTCTCATACCGGAGTATGATCCTCCAACCATAATCCATGGCGTGCCTTTGGGCGATAGATCTTCAAAGGGGAACTCGGGACGACTGAAATTTTGTGCGAAATATGGGATATCGGCGATGGCTTGGGCATGGGTCAGGTATTTGAAGTTTTCGGCCGGTGTGTCTGTATTAACAGGGCCCATGGGTAGAGATTCTCCGTAGTATCTATGCAAATGAAACCAGTCAGTCTCACTCGTTTATCTCAAACGAAAAAAAGAACAAACCTGTGCTCCCAAACAATTCCAAGACCACCAAATTCTTCTAGATATTCTCTGAAAACCGCCGCCTCTCCCAACATATGTTGTGCCGTGCTATATGCCGATGACTCGCCAACATCATATAAAAACACTGGACCACCCGAGTTATAATATTTCGTCGTCACCCAATATCTATTCTTATACGTGCCGACTGTATGATTATCATGATCGATTGGTATCTATTTCCGTCCATCAGTATCGCCCAATAAAAATTCCAAAGAACACAGAAAAATCGTACATCAACATATTCAGTAGGTATCGTCCGCGTATAAGACGTATCAACCATCTTCCGAAAAGCGACTGGATTTAATATGACGCTATCCGCACTTAGCCCTAATGCCGCGGCGAGATGCAGGTCGCGGGTTGTGGGTGTGTTGACGAAGCCGATGCTGTGTGCATGTTGGACGAGGAGGATGCTGTATGCGAGGAGTGACAGCTTCATTGTAATGGTGTATATGATGACGTTGTATGCTGTGTTTTGTATGTAAATGCAAAGAGAGGAGGAGCAAATGTCTTCTGTCATACGTACTTCTAGGAGCGTTGATGGAAAGTATATTTATTTATCTATCTTCTTATTCAATAACTTTGACAAGCAAATACACAGAATACTACATGCGGAAATCAATATACACGAGTCTACATGACACACATTGATAAACAATTACCGTTCACGTCGATATTTTCAGGATCATTAGGGTTGTCGTCGTACCCTGATCGCCGGAACAGGAAACGACTCAGCCCCGACCCCTGACCAACCGAATCTAGATCATCTGCCAAACAAGGCAAACATATCTTATCAGACATCGAGGAAGGGTTTTGCATAGTTTGTCTACTATGTCTGGTTTGCTTACTATGTTCTGTTTGTTCGATTTGTATGGTTTGCTTGGAGGGGATATATGGAATGCGGGCGAAGCAAGGGGTGGGAGATACTAGTTGTCCCTTTACCTAGGTAGGAATGTTGTGTCTTGACCAGTGTGGTTGTGTTATGTTAGGATGTGTGAAAGAGGGACAGCCACTTTTGAGATTGGAGTTTTTTCTTGGTCCTGGGGGGAAATGGATCGGGAACTACTACGTACATTGATGATACCAGAACGTGCTAGGGCTAGGGCATGTCTATTCCTTGTCTTCGGCACGATTCCAGCCACTAATTCTTCTTTACGTATATAGGACTTGGAGATCGTAAAGAGTGGCTGGCACAAGGGATGAGGTTGCACAGCCTGGCCATGGCTGATGCTAACATTGCTAAGTAACTCATCTGCGTTTAGTGGTATTCCATCTCTTTACAGTCGGATTGAGAAGAAAGTAGAATAAGCTGATCAGACCCTGGAATCTATTCAAGAAACTTAATTGACTTCATACATCAGAGAGAAAGGAGAACGATATGCTCACCGTCCCAATTATGAGAAGCAATCATTCTCGCGTCGACTGGATCAGCCACACCAGGCTACGGCTGCTTGTCATGGATCAAGCGATTCTAGAAACATTCCTCAGCCTGATCTGCAATGTAGGCTATACGCTTGGCATTCCATCGCATGGTTGGGCGGACTGCCACGTTGCTCAGGAATGTGGAAATGGCCGATCTCCCTCTCAGCTCCATACTAGTAGCGCATCCTTGAGGTATGGGTATTTCTTTCTCTATGTATACTTACTTGTCCGTACTGGAAAGGTTGGTCAAGGCATCCTGGCATACACCTGTAAGTCTACACTGTACCCACAAACTTGATTTTTCCTGACGGCCAAAGGCTTTCCCATTCTATTTTAGTGCTCACCCCGTCACCGCTTTTACTCCCTAAGTAGAAGAATTAAGCACGACCGGGACGACCCTAGATGAAAGAAAGAGACTGGGAGAACCAACATTTTCCCTCGCAAAGAAACTGCCAAAAGCTCTCTAAATTGCTACCGCCAGGCAAGCGGCAAGCAAGTCCCGTGATGGCAACCGCTGCGTTGTCGTCTCGTAACTGTGTCATAGCTTGAAGTAGAGGTCCCTATTACTTGCACGTTCAAAAGCTTCTACAAAGGAGTTGGAAACCTGAGAGGTACAGTGGGCCAAGATGCTTCTTGCTTATAACGTGAAGGACTCGGATGATTACTATTCCTTACTATTATACGAAAGGGTGTATCTGATAAGATGGATAAACCGATTTGTGTTTCAGTCGTGGAGTCTGTATCTTTACAATAGTCAAACTCATCGTTCGGTGTGATAGGTGGGTCATAGTGCAGGGGGTTGTTCTAATATTAGGGACCGATTGGGCCGGCGATTTTGTTTAAAGAGGCAATCATGTATCTATAGTGGCATTTCGCACCGCTAAGGCAACAAGAAAGAAGAGCGGCCTTTTCCCCCATTCCTGAAGAGTCTTTTCGGTAGTGCTACTCCTTAATAGGCCTTCGGCGCATTAAAATCGATACAGAGCAAAGGTACCGGCAAGGAGGTTTGGCCGTAAAGGGGAGAAGAGAACATGCTGGATTTTTGATAACAATTCTGAACGATCGGGAAATCACCGAAAACTACTAGCATAAGCATGTATTATTTTAGAATGTATGATTACCTTGAAATATAGTTGGAGCGTCGTCCGGGCTCATGGTCCCATGCGGAGAAGTGTACAGTTCAGTTTTCTTGATTATGTTGGGATGTTCTCAGAAGTACAATGAAATAATCTTAAATAGCTGTCTTACGGCTCATCGTTGCACCAACATCCATTGTCTCGATACGCGACCGATAGTACCTACCTAGCCAAAGATCATGGCCTGCATCAACCTCATCGACCAGGTTCTAGAGGTGATCGTAAGCGAAACAGGCGTGCCGCTCCATGAGCTCCACAACGCTGTATATTTTGCAGATCTTGGACTAGATGATATTCTCTCCAAGCTTATGATCCACCGCATCGCTGAGGTCGCAGCAGTAAATGTCAACCTCAACATCTTCGAGTCCTGCGATACTGTCGGGAGCCTAAAGCAGTATTTGACAGAAATTGTCTCAAGAACCATAAGTCGTGAGAATAATACGTTACCGAAGATGGCTGTTCCCAGCTTAAAGACAAACAAGATTTCGAATTTCAAGCGTGAAACACTATCTTCGCTGGTTATTGGGCTTCAAGGTGACCGCAACAAAGCGCGGCATATCATTTTCTTACTCCCTGATGGAAGCGGTACGGGCATGGCGTACGCGCGAATACCTCCTCTGGGTTCAGAAATATGTCTATACGGTCTGAACAGCCCGTTTCTTTTCAACTTCAAAGGAGCCACAACCAGGTTCGACTGCAATCTAGAATATCTCGCACAACTGTGGATTCCTGCCATACGTAGTGTGCAGCCCCAAGGGCCATACATCTTGGGAGGTTGGTCGGCTGGCGGATACTATGCATTGAAGTTGCTAAGCGATTGATCTTTGAGGGCGATACGGTGTCAAAGCTTGTTCTAATTGACTCTCCATACAGGCTGGTTTTTGAAGCCTTGCCCATGAAAGTCGTCTCGCACCTGAGCTCCCAGAATCTCATGGGAAATTGGGGGAGCAGCAACGAAGGCCCTCCAGAATGGCTGATCAAGCACTTCGATGCTACGATCAATTCTGTCGTCAACTACACACCGACACCCTTAAAACCATCGCCGGAACAAAGCATGCCCGAAGTGTACATCTTATGGGCGACTGATGGCGTATTGACCAAGGATAGAGTCGAGAGATCGGGACCAGATATGAATGTCAAGGTAACTAAGTTCTTACTCGACAGACCGCCAGACTTCGGACCGCTGGGTTGGGAGAAATTGTTTCCGAAAGGGAGCCTCGAAATTGCGAGGGTACCTGGGAATCACTTTACAATTGTTCACAAGCCTTATGTGAGTATGGTCTTTTTTTGGGATTTGCCCCCGGTTTCTACGATTATACACTCTCATCAGAGCGCGATAAAGTACATCCTAGTCAGCACGGTATTGTAGGTCGCATTTCTCGGCGATTTGCTCAAAGACGTTATGGAAACTTGCCGTGAGAATCGCCTGAATGAATGGCATTTGTACGACTATTGATATCGCGGTTGATGGAGATTGGAACTCAAGCAGGCTGATATGTGTAGACAGCGTGGATAAGAGACGATTGAAAGAAATGGTCATTTTATAAATGGGCTGTAGTGAGAGATTTATTTAAAGGCTTTTAGAAGGGTACATACAGTGTGAATGTATCGGATTGAAGTTGATTGTTTGGTGAAATGATATTGAGCGCAGACTCCGAAATAAAGATTACTGAACACCCACTTATTGGATGATAAGCGCTCATGAGTCCGAGTAATCACAGAAACATAATTCTCTACAGTATGATTCCAAGGTTTGATTGGATTCTGAAAGAATTTTAATTATTGGCATAAGTTGTCATGGCGCAGGATATGAGACAGCTGCCGACTTCGAAGGACAAAAAAAATATCAGTTGAGCGAAGAACATACAATTTCACATGTCCGTACAATCAAAGCTGAAGGGTAAAGTCCTGTCACTCCTTGAATACAAAGTGCAGAATCGAGTGGAAAGCTCCGTCCTGGCCACCTCTTTGACCGACGAATTGGAACCTAGGATCAGCCTGCTTGAAAATATCAAGATAACGTTCTAGTGTCCGCTCTCCGCTGCCATGTACAATCATCATGAACAAATCCTCAAACCAAATATTTTTACCATCAATGGTGTTGTCTCGCTTGATAGGAGGCATAGGCAGGACGCCTTCAATGACAAGAAGGTGTGCACCATCCTTGAGACCAGCTGCCTGGTTCTTCAGAAGTTTTATGGCATCAGAATCAAGCCAGTCATGGAAAATGTGGCGGAATATGTAAACGTCGCCGGACGTTTTCTGCGGTGTGAAAAGTCATATTCTTCCCAGGAAGTGCGTGCGGCGAGCTCAGGGTGGCTTGCCTCCATGGCCTCTCGTCCCTTCTGGAGGATCCCAGGATGCACGTCCTGAATAATGAACTTGGCATTGGGGCTGGCATTTCCCAGCGCGATACAGGTTTGTCCAAACGAGCCTCCGACCTGTTGCGTGAATCTTCGAATAAGCATCAAAACTGTCGATATCTAAGCCTCTCAACAAACTTACGTCTACAATGGTTCCGGATCCGACAGCGGCCCAATCCCAGCTCTCGGTAATATTTCTTTGAGACCAGCGGTTCGTTTGTACTTTGCCGCTCTGGAATGCGTGGTAATGCTGGGCAGCGACCGGGTTCTTCTGCACAAACTCAAAGATACCTTTCTCGTATCCTGGGAATGCCACGTCAAAAGCCAGAGCAGGTTTGTCCCCATCCTTTGCATTCTTTAATAAGTCCAGCGCATATGGCAGCTTGGTATAAATCTGCAAGAGTTCGTGTGTACTTGTGATTGCGATGTCTCGCAGAGGCTCACTATCAACCAGACGAGCCGAAACGGAGTTGTGCGAGAATGATCCTGCTGGTTCTTCAATAAAGAAACCGGGCGTTACTGCAAATCGTAGTATACGCAGCAAAATATCCTCTGGCAACCCAACCTTAGCAGCAACCTCGGTACCCGTTATGGATGAACCAAATGGAATGGCCTGTGGTATGTCGAAATGGACAAGCACCGACAAATTGTTGGAGTCCGATGCCTGGTTTGCTTATAGTGAGCTAACTTCTGTAAGATCCACAAAATGGACAGAATGAACATACCGCCCATGCTGTCTGCAGTATCTGGTCATCGGGTCCTTGCGCAAGCCGAACAAGATCTACGGCCGCGCTGACTATCTCATATCGAGCTCTTCGGACGGCCTTTACCTCCCCAGCGTAATGGTCATGGCTGTCCTCACCGAAAGAGGGCTGATTGATATTATGACTCTTGAGCAAATTAGCAAATTCTGCAGTCTTTTCCGCAATGGTAGTTGCGAGGGAAGTTAGCGAAGCTGCTGTAGCAGAGTGTCCGTTGGTCGACATGATAAGGTAGATGCGCACGTAAGTTATGATGGAGCAAATCGTGGAAAGTTGTTATGAGCATGATGTCTACAGAAGTTAAGAAGCTTTTTAAGTGCTACACTATAGGTAGAGCTTATTGAGTACATTCAAACAACCCTAACTGTGAATCGGTCAAATTCAGCCGTGTAATTGGCCAAGAATCCCGTCAAAAATTATTACCCCATTTAGCCTGCCGCGGTTTTGAATGCCGAATCCCGCCCAGAGCACCAGATTAGAAAACTTCATCACTACGCTAAAAAGTAGTCTACATTTCTGAAATCCGTCAACATCATTAGGGTTTAATCACTTGCGGTTCTCCATCATAGACTGCCATGGATCAAACGTTGAGCCGAATATCCAAAGTCATACCAGCCCCCTATGGAGAGGCTGTACAAACTGTGCTCGCGCAAAGCATCGATGCACTTATCGCACTGATAGACGACAATGTGAAAGGTATCTATTCACTAATTACTACATGAGACACGGTAGTCTAATTGTTCTCAGATGTCACCGGTTGGAAAAGGAGTGCGTAACGCCCGTCCCAGCGCGACGACTGGCTAGCAAGCACCTGATGGGATCTCGTGTCCTCGATTTGGAGGACAAGATCGAAAGCCTCATGGCCCTGCTCCAAAATCAGACGGCTGTAAAATCACAACCTCACAGAGCCGCAACTGATACACCGGCACCCCATGGATCGATCCGCAAAAGCTATGACGGCGCATTTGATACCGAGTCTCCGAATCCAGAATTACCCGGCCCTGTTCAATCAAACCTGGCAGTGACGGGAGAAAGTGTATGCCAACAGTGTTCACAGCTCGATATACTCACGTCGACCCTCGATCCCCAGCCCCGTCAGGCCGAGGACTGCCTATTATACTTCCATTCACGCATGCTTAGCTTGTTCCCTTTCGTGTATCTCCGGCCGGATATGAGCGCGAGGCAGCTACGAGAATGGTACCCTTTTTTGTGGATCAACATAGTGGCTATCACGGCCAAACATGTCATCGGCCAGGAGGTTTTCATGACTGAAAGCATCAAGCGATACGTTGCGCAGAAGATGGTTGTTGATAATGAATCCAACCTCGACCTTTTATTGGGTTTACTTGCCTTTATTTGCTGGTAAGTAGCTTTAGGCCACATCTTATGTTGTACCGCATTGATTAGTTTCATATTTTTTAAGGTTCCATTTCCATCATAAGGGCACCTCGTATATCACCATAATGATCTCATTCGCACACTCGATCATTGCCGACAAGAAATTGAACAAACTTTCGCTGGAAACACAAGCTACCACCCCGTGCTCAAACCCGCAGAAGGCGCCTCAAGATAGCAAGAGCACGGCAGAACGACGAGCCACTCTAGCATACTTTCTCCTGGTCTCCCAGTGAGTTCTCAATGATCTTGCCTGAAAGTAGCTGCTAACCACATGAGAACTGACAGAATTTCATATGCAAAAAAAGAAATTGATGCACCGGAGTGGACTCCCTTTTTGGAGGGATGCCTCCAAACACTCTCGCAGTTTCCAGAATGGCCAGGAGATGAGCAGCTCGCAGCCCAAGTGAAGATGCAATTACTAGTCGAGCAAATGAACCGAGGTCCGTGGAAGAATCAGGAGCTCCAACTATACTGCTCTTCTTATCTTGAAGGGCTCCTATCCCAATTGGGGAAAATCAAGGCTCAGCTCCCTGCAAGCCTTATACAAAATGGTCGGTATGCGTCCGAGTCTTTGAGGCCCGGTGAAAACGTCTTCTCTCCTTTTAAATCAATCTAATTACTAACCTGAGATGATTGATGTCTTATAGTTAACGTCACTGCCCAGTTTCTTTATTCCGAGCTTGCTATTCAGGATGCCATCTTGGCGAAACAACTAGTCTCCCTGTACAGCCCAAACTACAAGCGGCACCAGTTACTTGAGGCGCATCTCACAACTATAAAATGTATCTTTGATCAATTCTTTAGTATGCAACAGGATGTTTACCCTGGTATGACCTTTGTCCGCTGGTGTCAGATGGCCCATGGCTTGATACTCCTTCATCGCCTGCTCGAGCTCAACGATACGTCCTGGGAAGGGCGCCAGCGTGTTGATTTGTTCGCACTGGGCGATCGCCTAGTCAATATCCTAGCAGAAACAGGGGCCAGCCGCGGAGATTCTCCGAGCGGCACGGACGATAGCATATTTATCCGATTCTCCAGGATGATCCAGTCCATGTGTAATGCCTGGTGGGCTGAGCTACAGTCTCCAGAACACAGGCAGCAGTCTGGCGATCGCCACTTGCAGCTGCAAGGCCGATATTCATCCCAAAACGCAGACCCAGATCCAATGGCTCGAGGCGGGCTTCAAGGAGGAACGGCAGCACCGGGGCTTATGGCACATCAGTTTGATTTGATGTCGGACGATGAATGGATGAATGAAATATTCAACCTACGAGGAGGCCTTGTGTATAGGATTATGAGTCTAGATTTGTGTGTGACTTCGCGTCAACTGGATCAATTGATTAGAGATTATAGGATTTGCGTATTATATTTGATAATGAGGAGGCACCAGACTGCCTAGGTAGTTGACTTCAAGGCAGGATAAGTATTCTTGAATGGCCGTTGATGTGAACTGGAAGGGCTTCGTGCTTAAGCCAGTTGATGGGTGGATATAATGCCTAATTAGGAAGGGGCGTATTAATTGAGCTCTGTAATGTCTCCGTAGGAGCGCAGTGAGCCTACTATATTGTGATCTAACCAAATCTCACCTTTTATGGCCAAGATCTATGGTGTCAGAAAGCCTTGTGCTAGCACTGTAACATATCAATACTTTCGTAGTATTGCAGTGCTCTTACGAGGCCCATTTTTGAGTCACTGGCGCATGGCCGGGCACGACTGTCACCCAGCTCTTCCACAAAACCACAATCTGCCGCTACTGATTAATGACGAGCTCAAGCGAAGCGGGTTTTACAGAACAATGTTCAAAACACCGAGTTTCCTGCTATTACTATATAAAAAGCTATTACTATATAAAATTACACCATTTATATCACTGCTATCATATGAACACGAGCAATACGTAGTACAAGAAATTCAATTGTCACTCTAGTCCTAATAAATTCATTTATGATGTATCTACTCTACTTAGTGCGCGGTAGCATAGTAGCTGGAGCCTGGTAGCCAGGATCTGTTTTGAATCCGATGATGCTCTCGGAGAGCTCTTCACCGTTGAGCAGAGCGAGGATATCCTTGTTGCCTGAAGCAACCTTGTATGACTTGTTTGGATGCACAAGGCCGAGCTGTCCAGTGACCATATTCGCAGACAAACCGTCGATAACATCGGATACGATTGTCTCAACAGTGAACATGTCCTCGGGCCGAAGCATTTGGCGTGCCCGGATTGTCTGGAGAATATGCAACTGGTCAGGCGTGCACACGTACGAGCAGTAAGTTGCGTCACTCCTCAATTGCTCTATCTCGTATCTTTCATGGAATCCAAGCAAAATACACGCAAGGTCATCGCCGTATCGTATCCCATTGTTCAACACGAAGCCGGCCAGTTGTGTGACAGCATCGATGCCATAAGGATCGAAGCGAAATTGGTTTGGTTTCTCATTTTCTAGCGGGTGTGGAGTGTCTGGATAAAGTCGTACCATGCCAATTGCATCATGTGACTGTAAGTCTAACGTTACTTCCAGCACGCGGTAACGCTCGCTATACTCTACCACGTTGCGGAACAGATTATAAACAACAGTCTTTAAGAGATGGTGTGCTCTTCCGCTCATCCTATGGTCAGCCATGAATATTGAGGTGAAAATTACAAGCTAATTAGACGTGAAATTATTCAAGGTGCAAAAACCGAGATGAGGAGAGAATACGCGCATTACCATGAGGGTATTGATCGCATACTGCGGTATGTAAGCGGAGGTCGTAAGATGGCCGATTGGCTGCCTTACCTTGTTTGTGAACGGTCTGACAGAAGAAACTGAATTATAGTCTCGCTGATCATGTCAAATTTTGGCCTTTATTCATTCCCGCTCCATACCCGACATGGGTGCGCGGTCGTGTGGTGCTCATTGGAGACGCAGCACATCCGGTAGGTGTAGCCAATCAACTAGAGCACTTCACGTAAGCAGTGAAGTGCTTGGTCATTGATGCTTCAAAGAAGGTCGCAGGAAAAAGTCAAGAAACTGATGTGTCTTGAATCTCAGATGCTACCGTTTGGCGGGCAGGGCTCCAACATGGCAATCGAGGACGCTGGTGCTCTCGGGGTACTTTTTGCTGGTATTGAAACAGACAAAATAGAACACGACTTGCCCTTTTTGAGAAAATTACATACAATCGAGCTTCGCGAGTACAGCTGCCGTCCAGAGCGCGGGTAGGTGAGGAAATGACAGTTGAGGCCCAGGTGCGCCGATATGCTGAATCTCCCGATATACGTAAGAGAAGAGACTCGTTCTTATTTCCTGAATACCAGCTGATTAGGGCACTGTGAAGTAATTCCCACCAATCATCAAGAACGGACCATGCATGATTACAGGTACGTTCTGACATATAATGTCGAAAAATACTCCCTGGACGGACTCAATGCTCTATTCAAAATATAGTACAAGGCTGATATATTTGAATAGCTACAATATCTTTGAGGAGTGCGAAAAGGCGCTGAAGGAGTCCTCATAGCAGCTTTCTTTCAATATAAAGATTCAGGTAATCCCAATAGCCTGTCGTTAGGTCGGTGTAGTACTTGCTAAATGGGAGAAGTAGAACCTGCTGATAAATGCTTAATACTTTGGAGGGATCAATCATGGCCTACCTGTTATACCTAAGCCAAAGGTATAATATGTTCATCTGTACTTGGCAGTAGTGGTTGGATAGCCTTAATTCTCTCGAAGATTCCCACAAATGTCTGAGGATCTCTCGCACCGTCAAGTTGGTACTTGCCCTGTATAAGATAGTTCGGTACACTACTGACTCCTTTCATCTGAGCCTGCAGCACCTCTCGATCTACCTCCAGGCCGCCCTCATCGCTGTCCACTATCGCCTTCTGGAAATCCGCTTCAGGAATTCCAACCGTGGATGCGATTGCTCGCAAATTCTCTAGATCAGTAATATCTCCTTCTTTCTCGAAGTATGACATAAATAGCTCGCCAACGGTCTTGCTCTCAATCTCGGCGCTGTAATTCTTGGCCAATTGCACCAGCCGATGCGAATCGCGTGTATTTCCCGTGCGACCACCGAATTTGAAGTCGATGCCTGTCTTTTTGCCCACAAGCCTGAGGCGCTGGTGCATCATTTTGACGCGATCAGGGCCGAATCTCTGAATGTAGACTTCCTGTTTGTCTTGCGCCCCAGCAGGACCAGGTGGCCAGTCAGCCAACAGCATGTACGGCATGTAGCTTATACTGAAGTTATCGTCCGACGAGGGATGCAGCTCATGGTAAAGGTTTATTGCGGCGATGAGCTGCTTGCGTCCGACATAGCACCACGGGCAGATGGTATCTGATGTGACAGTAATTCTGAAATTCGTCATTTGAGCTGCTGGTATCGTAGTTTGGCGTGCAAGGAATAAGAAACGAGAGGGTTTCGTTTCGCGATTCGACTATCAATTGCTGGATCAGCTTTGCCAGCCATTTAACTAGATCATCGTTTTGAGTCTTGTTTGTTAGTGTGCCAAAATCAATCTTGCTATCGTCTTTCACGGGTAAATGGCTTGTCGGCCTCTACGGAAACGGGAATCGCAACCTCGAATCCCACGCGATACAGATTTCATTTGGATTGCCAATGGGAATGAGAGATTGGAATTGCTTTATCTAGAGTAACTTCGGCACTGCAACAATAGTGCCAACAACAGCGCCAATAGAGATTGAATCTGTAGGCTGACTGCCGGCGAACAAGAGGATTGGATTTGAGCGGAATTCCGTGGTGAAATCCGGCGGGTTTGACCCTTCAACCCTCGTATTAGGGCAGAATCGTGTAGTTTGCGAATTATTCTAGCTTTGAATGCTGATTATTGCTGATGCGAGTATTCGATAATATTATAACTGTACTCGCTAGACTTGACCAGTTTCCAACTACCATCTCGACTACCTTGTCATGTCAGAGACGCAGAAACAAGAGCAAATGTCAGTCAGGCCACTTAATCTTGAACTTTCAGGCAAGCCCCTGCCCATGGAATCGACCCAGATTCCGGAGACCGATGGTTCAGAAAGCGCAAATAAGTCTTTGGAAGGTGATGGACAGGGACAGGATGATTACATCTCGGGAGTCAGATTTTACATGGTAAACACTGCCGTCACACTTGCTGCTGCATTGTTGTTCCTTGACACTGCCATCATTGCAACTGCCATTCCGCGCATTACAGATCAATTCAATTCCCTTGCCGACGTGGGATGGTACGGCGGTGCATACCAGTTAGGTAGCGCCGCTCTGTTGCCGTTGACCGGTAAAATATACCATCGCTTTAGCTCAAAATGGACATTCCTGAGCTTCTTCACACTGTTTGAAATTGGGTCTGTTCTGTGTGGAGCTGCCGCCAGTTCTGCCATGCTGATTGTTGGACGGGCTATCGCCGGCATGGGAGGTGCAGGCATTATCAGCGGCGCGCTGACTATTATCGCCAGCTGCATGCCGTTGAGTAAACGAGCAACCGCTACTGGGATTATGATGGGAGTCAGCCAGCTAGGCGTGGTGCTAGGTCCGCTCCTCGGTGGCGCTTTTACTCAGCGAACGACATGGAGGTGGTGCTTTTACATCAACCTGCCACTTGGCGGTGTCTGTATTTTGTTTCTCCTCGGGATTCATATACCTGATCAAGTCAAAAAGCCTAACCCGCTAGTTGTACTTGGGCATTTACATCAGCAGCTTGACCTCATTGGCTTCGTCCTATTTGCAGGTTCTGTGATTCAGCTGCTTCTAGCCGTCGAACTCGGTGGCAATCAGTATGCTTGGAATTCAGCTACTATAATCGGGTTATTCTGCGGCGCCGGAGCCACTTTCCTTGTGTGGTTCTCTTGGAATTGGCGACTGGGTGACGCAGCCCTGATCCCTAGATCTATGACTTCGAAGCGGCCGGTGTGGGCGAGTTGTTTAATACAGGCTTTCTCCATGGTCACCCTCTTCGTCGTCAGCTACTTCCTGCCTACATATTTTCAGGCAGTACAGAACCATTCGCCGCTTACGAGTGGAGTCCAGTTGCTCCCTAGCATTATAGGGCAGCTGATTTTCGCCGTCTTGAGTGGCATTCTGGGTAAATACTTCCTTGCTTTACATCTTCTCTACCTCTAACTCGCGGATGATAGTCTCAAAAACTGGCTTCGTGATTCCCTACGCCTTCACCGGTGCAGTTCTTGGGGCTATAGGATCCGGCCTCTTCACGACCCTTCAGCCCGACAGCTCTCTTGGGAAATGGTTTGGATATCAAGTACTTTCCGGTGTGGGCCGCGGCCTGGTAATGCAAATGGTGAGTAGCCCGCAACATGTTCGCTGAGTCAAGAAGCCATAGCTTACACTGTCGCAGCCAATTATTGCCATGCAAGCGAGTCTGGAGCCGAACGAACTTTCTATGGCTAACTCGCTCATGATGTTCACACAAGCGCTGTTAACTTCCATTCTTCTCGTAGTCGGTAATACCGTGTTGGACGCGAGCTTGCGGACAGAGATACCAAAGTTTGCACCAACCGCCAACGTCCCAAAGATCATTGCAGCCGGTGCAACCGCTTTCCGCTCTGTCGTGACGATGGATGAATTAGCTGGCGTCATACGTGCTTATTCAAACAGTCTCGATAAAGTCTTTTATATCGGTGCCGTTTGTGCTAGTCTTGCCTGTCTGGTAACTCCAGCCATGGGCTGGCTCGACATTCGTAACCAGGGCCCTGAAAAGGAGAAAGCCGTGACATCTGAGGAGTCAGCTTTGGAGTCTGGCGAGAAGCTTGCAGACGCCAGGACTATATGATTGGCACATACACCATGCTTCCACTCTCGTCGTACTGATTGCGAATGAGAAACGGATTTGGAAATAAAGGTTATTTGCACGCCTAGTTTCGCTAGTATAGCTCTCAATTTTTTTTTGTTTTGTTTATCCAATCCATCGAAAGTGATATATAGAGAATTATCCGGTATTATATAGAAATTTACTTCTGATCGCCACTCCAAGACTTTGTAGTACCCTCCGCAACACCTCCAAGGTCCTTATTTTGGGACTCGAACTCAACTGTTAACCTTTATCTTGTCGAAGACTTTCGTATCATAATCTCTTGCATGCATAGAGAGGATATGATCTGCTTCGGAGCGAATCAAGTTCTATGCACGATTTCCAGATCCACCAGTAGCAATAAAATCGGTGACTGACAGCTTCACGACTAGTCTTATATTCACTCAAGAATAGAATCATATACCAGGCAATCTTGCGCCCATGTTTGCCGAGTTGATTTAAAGGTGGCACTATTCTGTTTTGACGTGTCATGACAAGTCATCGACCTTGCGTAGGAATCCGTAGCTATCGAACTTCTGGTAAGTACCGATGTACTCGAGAAAGTTTTAGCAGATGGTAGGAAGCTCTCACCAATGTGACATCTATTTAGTTTGTTTGGTTAGCCGAGAGCGAGAGGCGTAAGGATGTTTCTTCTTTTATTTTGCTTTACTTTCTCTCGGCTAGGAAAGAAATTTGCCTCTAACATACAGTATCAATACCCTCTCTGTCCAGCACAGAAGCTACATACGAGCTAGCTGGCGCACCCCTGATCGCCAGCAAGGCATCTGAGCTCGACATGACTAATAATGTTAGAGAAACGAAATCTATATCTATTAAATAAGTTGACACAAGCTCGGCCAGTTCATTATTATCGTCCTGCTTCTCTTAACTTGAGTGATATTGGCTAGCCACAACGAAAACCGTTGTTGCGCTGGCCATCTGCTGTATGTCTTGCAGACAAAAAAAATCCCATATGCCATAAAAACATATTGAGTAGACTAGATAGGCTACACTGTTTTTCTTGCAGAACCAGGAAGTCCTTGGAAGTTGGGATTTGAGAAACAGGCTGTTTGTAAACAATCTACCTTTATACCCAAGTATTCCGTCTTTTCGTACCACTCTTCTGTATTTCACATCTCTGGGCACCCGTGCAGAAGCAGTGAGAAATCTTATTTCCTTCCAGGACTATTATACTCCAGTTGGCTAAATTGACGTGATCTTGTGAGACACTTTATAAAGTGGGAGTCTGATACTATATGGCTTAAAGTGTATTGTACATCAAGCTTATACTTCCTGTGCTTTTAAGGGATATGTTATAATGCTTATAGTAGATAGAATAAGTAGTTAAAGCTTATCTCAGTGCTCAGCCCCTCTGGTGAGGATTCTCAGCGCGCAGAGGGCCTGACAGTTGTACTTTATGGCTATCCCAAATATGGTGAGCGCAGCCCATATATCGGGTGAGACGATGAGCGCCCTTATGAAAGTGGCGGCAGCTGAAAAAGGAAAGCCCCACCTGGCAGGAGAAATCAAGTTCGTATAGTCACCTAAGTATCAGATGCTCCTGCAAATGGGGTCTATCAAACATTCAACGCATGAAATCTATACTCTATGTATGTACGTATTATACACCTCTCTTATGTACCAACCTCCCACTAACCCACACAGCCCTAACATTTCGATCATCCCCATTCCACACCCACTTCGCAATCTTCTCTTCCCAATTCTCCCACCCAAACACATCAACATTTCCCGTATCCTCTTCAGCCTCTGCCTCACAATCCGTTTCACTCGAGATACTCTTAATAACAGGCCCCAACTCAATCAACTGCGCATCAAAAAACATGCCCTCCTCAAACCCGCCGATTTGATCCACCATATCAACGACCTGCGCACCACCCCTCGTGGCAAGATACAGCGCTTCCTCAACACTCAAACTTTCCCGACCCGTCGTCACAGCCGCCTGCGACGACACCAACCGTGAAACGAGACAGGCCTGCCGCGAGGCTTCGAGGATACTAGGTGAATAACCCCCACTAACATCCGTACCCAATCCAACCGTGATGCCTTCATCCATCAACGTCCTTACGGGACACAGACCCGATCCAAGAGCACTATTAGACGCCGGACAATGCGATACTTTCGCTTCTCGTCGCTTCACGAGCGTCCTTTCCTCCGGTGTAAGATGTACTGCATGCGCAAGTATCGTCTTGGGCGTCAAGAGACCCGTCTCTTCGTAAACATGCGCATACCCCTCGGACTCCGGGAACAGTTCCTTGACCAGCAGAACCTCATTCTTATTCTCTGATATGTGCGTCTGAATATGCAGCGGCGGACTATACGACGCCGCTAATTTCCCCAATCCGCACAACGCCCCATGCGAACACGTAGGCGCAAACCGCGGCGTCACAATCGGCGCAACGAGTTTTCCCTCTGGGTCTAGCGTGTGGATATACTCAATAACCTCCTTGGTCGCAAGAACCGATTCCTCGCTCGACACGTCATGGTACTCCTCCGGACAGAAAACGAGATTATCCATACACACCCTACCCACAAACGCGCGCTGGCCGCGTCGATGACACAGTGCCGCCAGTAGATTCGTAGCGGGGACATGAATAGTAGCGAAATAAGACGCTGTCGTTGTGCCGTGGGACAATGTACGGGAAATCACTTTGTTGTAGACTGTGTATGCCTGTGGTGGAGCTTCTTTCGCTCCGTTGGCAGATTCGAATGATTTTTCCATGGGGAAGGTGTACTTTTTTAACCAGTCTAGTAACGTAGAAGAGCCGAATATGCCTGCATTCGGGTATTGTGAGGCGTGGATATGTGTATCTATATTTATTTAGTCAGACACTCCTTTCACTCCTCTGAAAGATGGAAGATCAGAAACATACCGATAAACCCCGGAAAGAAAAATCCATTCCTCCCTTTCCTTCCACCCCGAATAATCCGCACCGTCTCCCCTCCCTCTGCCGCATCATCATCAGCATCATCAGCATCATCCCGCCACACCGTCCACCCTTTCCCTCGCACAAACGCACTCAACCCCTTCTTCCCTTCATCCTCATCCTCAGAATCTAGATGAACACTCCAATCAAACCCCCTTATCCGCCCATCGCAATTCGAAACCCACAAAACGCCTGTGTTTATCTCCAGACATGGTTTTGCGTCTTGCCGCAAATGGCGCGGGAGTTGGATGAATGTGCCTTGATACAAGGTGTATGTCGGCGACATATTGTCTGCCTCCTTTGCTTTTCGCGAAGGGAGATGTATCCTCGACGAGTTGAAAGCTGAAGTCGTCTATGAAATATGTAAGATGGCGAGCATGGTATACCAGTAACCAAGCCACGGATAAGATATTGCGCACAAACGCGATACAATCAATCTTCAACCCCGCTACTAAAGGTTCAAAAAATCAATTGCAAGTCCAAACCTCCAAAAATCAGAGAAAAAGATGAATCAATCATAGGAAACAAGCAGTTTATATACTTTTTGGATCAAAAGGGCAAATCCGTGAATTGGTAAAGAAGCTGCTGCTGCGTCCCGATGGGCTGGAACGGTATCGGCCGCTTCCGGTTTATGCCTGATATCTAAGGCAGAGATGGGTATCGCGGGGCACTGGGATAAGATTAGGGCAATTTTCTTGTGAGTTGAGGCCATGTATACTCCTACTTTAATTACGTACCTAGGTAGGTGGGTAGAAAGAACTATTGAATAGTGTTGAATTGCACTACCTACCTAGGTAGACACTACCGATGCTATAAGCATCAAGTCAAGACATGTCGTCCAGTCTAAATATATATGTTGAAGGTAATAATAAAACAAAATAATCCTCTTACGCATGATGAAATGCATCCCAAAACCCACAAACGCCTGCTTTTGCAACTACTGACAAAACGAAAAAGCAATTATCTAGGGTATCGTATAACTCGTCCACTTCCACGCTCATGCCGTATCCTCAACAGGGCCGCAGGTACAGAAGAGGTTCTGGTCGCCGAATGCTATTATCATTGTTAGTATCGAAGGCTTAAAATTGAAAGGAGAGAGGAAGGGGGGGGAGCGTACCATCATCGACTCGAGTAACTGTAGGCCAGAACTTCTTCTCCAGCAACCACGGCAACGGGTACGCAGCCGCTTCCCGCGAGTACGGTCGCTGCCAATCACCCAGCAACAAATCGCGTTGAGTGTGAGGCGCGTTCTTGAGCACGTTTCCTTCACGGGGTTGTTCGCCCTTTTCGATTGCGGCGATTTCCTGGCGGATTGAGATGAGTGCGTCGCAGAAGCGGTCGAGTTCGGCTTTGTTCTCGGATTCGGTGGGCTCGATCATGAGTGTGTTAGCGACGGGCCAGGACATGGTGGGTGCGTGGAAGCCGTAGTCTTGCAGACGTTTGGCGATGTCGATAGCTTCGATGCCGCAGGTTTCTTTGAAGTGGCGCACGTCCAGGATGAATTCGTGGGCGCAGCGGCCGTTGGCGTTGGTGTAGAGGATTGGGTAGTGGTCCTTGACGCGGGCGAGGATGTAGTTTGCGTTCAACAAGGTAATTTTGGTGGCGTGTGTCAAGCCCTTGGCGCCCATCATGTTGATGTAGTTGAATGTAATGGGCAAAAGACTGGCGCTACCCCATGGAGCGGCGCTGATGGGAGATGAAGCAGTGGAGTCGGATCGCTTGGATTGCAAGTACTCGCTGGATGGGTGAGAGGGGAGGAAGGGACGCAAGTGCTCTGCTACACCGATGGGACCAACACCAGGACCACCACCTCCGTGGGGAATACAAAAGGTCTTGTGCAGGTTGAGATGGCACACATCGGCACCAATCTCACCCGGAGAGCACAAACCAATCTGGGCATTCATGTTGGCGCCATCCATGTAGACCTGTCCACCGTACTTGTGCACGATGTCGCAGACTTCCTTGACACCAGGCTCAAAGACACCAAACGTACTGGGGTACGTGATCATGATAGCAGCAAGTTCGTCCTTGTGCTTCTCACATTTGACTTTTAGGTCTTCAATGTCGAGGTTACCGGTCTTGGTGTCGCACTTGATGGTGACGACCTTCATACCGGCCATGGCTGCACTAGCGGGATTTGTTCCGTGAGCAGATACAGGAATCAAGCAGATGTTGCGGTGTCCACCGGAAACAGATTCCTGGTACTTCTTGATCAAACGAAGACCGGCAAATTCACCTTGGGCGCCAGAGTTGGGCTGAACTGTAACTTCAGCCATGCCAGTAATGTCGGCAAGCTGTTGCTCAACGTCGTCGATCATCTGAGTGTATCCCTCAACAGCATCAGCGGGCATGAACGGGTGGATCTGAGAGAATTCAGGCCAAGAGACGGGAATCATCTCAGTGGTGGCGTTGAGCTTCATGGTGCAGGAACCAAGGGGAATCATGGAGTGAGCCAACGATAGATCCTTTGATTCCAAGTGGTGAATATAACGAAGCATGTCGGTTTCGGAGTGGTAGGTATTGAAGACGGGGTGAGTCAAGTAAGCAGATGTACGCTCGAGGCTTGCTGGAACGGGGACAGGTGAGATGGCGGTGTCAACGGTGATGTCGCCGCCATTTGAAGACTGAGCAAAGACCTGTAGAATATCGCGAAGCTCGGTTTTGCCGACGGTCTCGTCAAGAGACAGAGCAATCTTGTTGGGTCCAACTTGACGGAAGTAGATCTTTGCGGATTTCGCAGCAGCGAGAAGAGCCTCTGCCGAGGCGTTGTCTGCTAGCTCAACAGTGAGAGTGTCGAAGAGAACTCCCTCATCACCAGTATTGCTACGGACAGGAACGTTGTATCCCAATCCGATAAGCTTCTCGCGCAGCAAAGCAGTCATGGCCATGATACGCTGAGCAATGACCTTGAGACCTTGAGGTCCGTGGTAAACTGCATACATGGCACTCATATTGGCAAGCAATGCCTGTGCCGTGCAAATATTGCTGGTAGCCTTCTCTCGACGAATGTGCTGTTCACGGGTCTGCAGAGCCAATCTGAGGGCACGGTTGCCCAATCGGTCCTTGGACACACCAACCAAACGACCAGGAATCTTACGCTTGTACTTGTCTGTGGTAGCAAAGAAAGCAGCGTGAGGACCACCGAAGCCCATAGGCACACCAAGTCGCTGGGCACTACCGAACGCGATATCAGCACCGAACTCACCGGGTGCTTTGAGGACAGTCAACGCGAGAAGATCAGTAGCAACGGAGAATGTGCCACCGAGCTCATGCACCGACTTGCTGAGCGACTCGTAATCAAGAACACCACCCTCGGTATCGGGATACTGTGCCAAAACACCAATCAAGTTATCGCCTTGCTCTTTGACGAGCTTAGCGCCATCTGCGAGAATGTCTCCAATGACCAAGTTAATTCCGAATCCTTCAGCGCGAGAACGCATGACTGCAATAGTCTGCTCGTGGCAAAGATGCGAGACCACAAACGACTTTCCAGCCTTCTTCTGCTTAGCCATTGGCGCAGTCGCCAATGACATAGTCATAGCCTCTGCCGCAGCAGTACCCTCATCCAACACAGAGGCATTTGCAACCGGCAAACCGGTGAGATCCGTCGTCAAAGTCTGAAAATTCAACAACGACTCCAATCGACCCTGACTAATCTCAGGCTGATAAGGAGTATAACTAGTATACCAAGCCGGATTTTCCAAAATATTTCTCAAAATCACCGGTGGGACAACAGTCGGGTAGTAACCGCCACCAATAAAGGATTTGCCAGCGGTGCTGATTTGCTTGCGATACTCGCCGAGTAATTTGAGCATATCGCTTTCGCCAAGTCCACCATCGATAGGGTCACGGTATAGAGCCTCTTCCGTCGCGGCGGGGACTCTGGGGGGCGTGATGACGAGGTCCTTCTTTGAGAGAATATCGGCCGGAAGGACCTGTTTAACGAATTCGTCTAGCGATGCAGCTGGCGGGCTGAGCGTAGCCAACATTTCTTTCGCAGCATCTGGCGAAGGACCGATATGTCGTCGGGGGAAAGTGTCCAGAGGCTGGAATAAATCTCGTGGGTTGGGTTCTCCATGTTCGTCTAGCGAAGTAGAGTATACCGTTCGGCGGGATGAAGGGACTGTTTGGCTGGTGAGCGGTGAAAGTCGTGGGTCGGTAGCAGAGGTAGAGAATTGTCGTCGTAGAGCTACAGGCACGATTGTCCTGCGCAATTGCGTCGAAGCTGTGAACTGGCGGCGTGCTGCTCGAGCAGCCACGGAGAGAGCCATCCTGTCGAAAACAGTAGGCGGGAAAGTATAGATTGATAAGGGAGCTGTCACAGCTCAATTGCCACTCAATTGGGCTTGGAGATGGTTCAACAGGAAACCGGAAGCATATAATATTCTACTCACGTGCCAAAAGAATAGATTGAAGAGAAAAGAAAAAGAAGAGGAAGAATTATCACCGAAGTCATCATTCCGTACCTTTTCTCTTTCCCCTTCCCTTTCCTATCGATAAGAGAATGTGAGCTCCGCGGCCGTTACGTCGTCACACAATGGCGGTGGTGCAGGTACTGTAACGTAACGCCATGTAACCGGGAACCCTGCAGGTGGCACGTTGCGCGCTGAATGACGCGACACAGCCGGAGCTTGGCGGCCGATCGGCCAATGAGAACGACTAGTAAAGAAGCTGTCAGGCGGTCTAGTATTGGTATTACCAGCGGGAAAAGCTTGACTGATAAGATAAGACTTGTCCGCGGGAAACAGGAGGGGTGCAAAGGGTGAAGTCGGAAAAGATTTCGGTGTCCGACATTCTTACCTAGGTGCTTCATGATATGGGGAAGGGCATTGCAAGATGCAAATGATAACTGAGTTCTGTATAGTATCATGTACAGATGCTTATAACAATGACCAGAATCACTCGTAATCCTCCTCAGACTCCTCCTCCACCTCATCCAACAACCGCTGTCGTTCAGCCTCCGTCTCTTCAGCTAACCACCGTCGACTTTCGACTTGAACGAATACTACAAGAATCGTTCCGATAATGAAGCTGAGTACTGCAAGGATACCGTTGATAGGAATCGGGTTGCCCTTCAATGTCCCCTGAGTCAAAGCATCAAGCCCGGTTTGTGAGAAATTGATAACGCCGGAAATGCAAATGATTGCGCCGTAGACCCGTCCGAACGTAGAAAAACCGAACACCTTAGTTGCGTAGTCACTATCATCAACTGTTAGATCATGGCCGGAATGAACCATAGACAGGATGAAACTTACGACATGGCAGAATAGTACAATGGCCGCAAAAGAACGAACAACACTACCGTCACGTAGCCGGCCCAGAGATAGGGCAAACAATTGAGAACGCCCACAGCTGTTGTCACGAAAACGATTAATGCAAGTGTATTTGGCACGCTCAAATGATCGAGCAAAAAGCCGATAAAAGGCGTGGATATGACGCCTCCAACGGGTAGAGCCACGTCAAAAAGGTTGTTGATATTCTCAGCCAAGGCCTCCGAGTCTAGCATGTACTCGTACTGGGCGCGAATAGTGGCAATAAAGTAGTTCATACGTAGCATTTGCAACACGGTTAGGAGTGTGATGAGAATGAACCATGGTGACATAAACTGCCTCTGGACTGGCTCGCCGTGAAGGACACCCCAAACTCGCGCTGCAGCATGTCTCTCCTCTTCCTGCTCTTCACGTTGTTGCCTTTCATCAAGCCCACCCAGAACCGTGTCAATTTTTTTCAGCTTGTTTTGCCTCTTCTTGCGTCGCGCCGCTCGTATAGACGCCACTTCATTATCATCCGAGATTTCTTCGTCCGATTCATGGATATCTCGCGTAGGATCCCGTGCTGCTTCGATCTTTTCTTCCAATTGGAACACAGTCTTGTACGGCTTCGCCGGTAGAAGGAAGATTTGGGCGAGGAAGATGGCAGTCGGTACAGCCAAGTAACCTAGGAAGAAGTATTCGGGCCGGATAGCACGGTTAGTAGCTTCGTATGCGATTCGATAAAATAAAAAGACGGCAGCGGACGCATCGAACGCGCCAGTGACCAATGCAACGATGACACCAGACTTCTTTGGGAAAGCATTCGCGATCTGAAAAGCCGGCACGAAGATGCAGGTGCCTCCTAATGAGAGAAAGAAGTTTCCCAACACGTAGCCGTCGAACTCGGTTATTCTGAAGGCAAAGTACATGAGAAGGCTGCCGGTGACGAGACATAGACATCCCACGATGTTGCAAATACGAGGGCCAAAGCGGTCGAGCATCGTCCCGATCGGTAGGGCAGACACATTCGCGGTGATAGAGGCGACTGTAAAGAAGAGATTGAGTCTATAACTTCATTAGTATAGTATTGTTGTCATGGGGAAGGGAAATCATACTGTAGCTCTTGCTTGAAGCACACGTCCACACCATCGTCTAATTCGTCTCCATCGCATAACCACTCATAAACCCCCTCTGAAAGAAGCACCGATTTCAGGGCTGCAAACCCAAAAACAATGCCCGACGCGAGCCAACACGCCAGAATGGTCACAACAACCTGGGCTACAATACAATCAATAAGAGACTAGTAGTGCAGACACACAAGCACAAGCCTACCTATTCTTTTAGGCAAGGAAACTTTGTATGCAGCAACGCTGGGTTGCAAGTCATCTTCATTCGGCCGAGGGAATGCATCATAGCTGAGTACTTTGCGGACAGTCTTTCCAGATGGGATTACTGCATCGGGAGGTGGCTCGCGGTCAACGCCTTCAATCGACGAGACATGTTGAATGAGGGACATTGCAATGAAGCCCAGCTGGGTTGACGCAGTTGATGCGCAGACAATCAACGTGGGATGACGAAGGATGGAGAAAAGAAGAGGTTATGTGGCAGTGGTGGCAGTCGCGACCGAATCTTCTCGACAGGCGGCCCTGCAAAGAACCGGTTTGTTGCTCCACATGATGGGCCTGTCTGGATCCTGGGTCGACGGGGGATGCCGGGTCAGCTGTTACGATGATCCTTCACTTGGATGATTGAATGGTGTCTGTCAATGAAGTTCTGGCGAAGATACAAGAAGAGTTGACAAGAAAACGACATTGGATCGAATCGAGGAAATTGATTTGGATGGACGTGAATTGCGCAATTGACTGTGGAGGGCCCACGGAAGGCACGAGGGGAGCTTCTTTCCTTTTTCGCTCCACTGCGGGGCTGCTCCTTCCTCGACACCCGCCACGCCTAAGGGGGCAGGTACCGTACCATCACATTTCTTTCTGTTTTCTATCCCAGAACTCCTCTATCCAAGCTTTGAACCATGTCTTCGAGCACGCAAGTCGCTCCTGCATGCTCTCGTTATGAAGCTCAAATCTGAGTGGTCAAGTTCTAGCAAGGATGGCTATCAACGGAGTTAACGGAGGCTCCCATTTGTTATTGGGGTTTTTACAATAACCATTCATGCCTGCAACGGCCCGGAAACGGTCACTGTATGAATTATATGAAGAGATGAAAGATGTGGTAGCGCCCTCGAAATGCTGACCTTTTTAGCACTTCAAAATTATAAACAAACATGTCTCAAAACACTGAATCCAGCTACAAGCAGGGCTACTCCAAGTACACCCTTGCAACCCAGCAGTTGCGCACTGCCGAGTCTCATGCCGCCTTTCTCCTGCCTCACATAGAAAAAGGAGATCGCATTCTCGATGTTGGGTGCGGTCCTGGTACCATCACCACGGGCTTTGCCAAGTACGCCAGCGAGGGTAATGTGATAGGCATTGATATATCGACAGAAGTCTTGCAAAGGGCAAAAGAATCAGCTGCTGAAGCCAATGTTCCGACCGAAGGTCCGGGCTCCGTCGTCTTCGAGCAAGGAAATATCCTAGAAGGACTCCCATATCCCGATAACACGTTCGACATTGTCTACGCATCTCAATTGTTCGGACATTTCCCTCCTCCAGATATGCCACTCCGTGCACTGGTCGAGATGCGACGGGTCCTGAAATCTGGCGGTATTCTGGCTACGCGCGATGCAGCGGACCAGCACTTTTATCCACGGAGTCTCGACCTCGATCATTTATGGGTTCACAATTTCCATCGAGTCGCGACGTTGAAGCTTGCGCCCGACGAAGATCCCACGAGTACAAGAATGCCAGAACTGCTCCGCCGCGCCGGCTTTGACGCTGATGGCGGCAAGGTCGTCGTCGGCGCTGGCACCACGGTTTACTCAGGGGCAGAAACTCGCCAGTGGCTTGCCTGGCGTGCAAAGGGTCATCTGCAGCAAGGAGATGAGTTTCGGCAGAGTTGGCTGGATGCTGGCATTACTGAAGAGGTCATTCAGCAGACTCTTGACGCTGTAGAGAAGTGGGCCAATACGGAGGATGCGTGGTATGCCGCAGTTCAGTGCGAGATGCTTGCATGGAAGTAATCAGCTCAACCGGAGTAAGTGTGCATTGACTGTGTAGGTAAATATATAACACCTAATGAATCCACTTGATCATGAATACATGAGATGAAAATACATACTCGCACTCCCGGTCATCTTTATAAAAATAGAATCTGTGGGTTGCGGGGCCACGAACGCAGGCCTGTTTAGGTAATGCTAGGGCTAATGAGTGTCCTATACTATCAAAACCATATCCACTATTGAAACAACCAAATACATACCATCAACCTAACAAAGACTCAGTCGATCTTGGAGTAAATCCCAACAAATGCACTAGAACTGTACAGCTATCTATTTTTGAAAACATGTATAAATCATATCTCTAAGTAATCCATAGGGAAGCTTTGAGTCCTTTAATCTGGACACCACCAACCGGACGAGTTGTCGGAAGGATAGGAAAATGCCTAATACGTCTCTGCAAACCTGCTCTTTGCCCTCAACTTTGATCCATACCGCCAAAGTAGGGCCATCAAGACGGCACACGCTGCAGTCAGACCAGCCAAGAGGGTACATCCACCTCCAATTCCTAGATTATCAAATAGCGGCTGCGCATAGTGAATGGCGGTACAGGCCACGGCGCCTCGCATGAAGGCTATACACGTAGTTAGCTATTTGAGTTTCCTGATTCGATTACTTACCAGACGTCATAGAAAGGTAGGAAAGACGGTGGACCCACTGTTTGCAGCGAAGAGACTTGCTGAATAACGTGGGTATAAAGATGACGGATCCGATCTTTTGCCAAGTTTTCTAGATATTAGCAAATATAATTCATATATAAGATCAAAAAGCCATATTCGATTCTGGCGTGAACTAAGGAGTATTTGAAGCCATGGAGCACGCACAATGAAGCTAGAAGCCTGATAGATCACAATACCAATAGTAGGTACGATCCAATGGATATCAGCCTTTGCCGTCCAGCCGAATATCAGAATGCCAACCGGCGCTATAGCAGAAGCATATATTCCGGGTACAAGGCGATGCTCGGGAACTCCAATACCGTTCTTTATTGTATATGGTTCGTAGATTAAGAATTATAGAGCCACAAAGATGCCTGCTCCGATGGTACAAAAACGATAAGTAGTGATGTAAAGATGATACCCATTGAGTCGATGGAGAAGCCGTATCGTTCAGGTATACGCGTGGGAAAGATTCGAAGTAGGAATACTATTGTGAGATATTCATGTTAGTTGTGGAGTTGCTATGAGAGAGGTGCAAAGTGTGATGTAAGAGGAAAGATATCAATACATACGATAATAGAGTAATTCAGCGCAGTATAAACATTGATAAACGCCACCGACAGGTCCAGAAGTGTCACTCTAAAGGGCGTAGTCAAGTAGACGCCCATAGTCCTGAGAATATGCATTTCACCCTGTTTGATTTCAGACTCTGAGCGAAGTGATGACTGTTTTGTCAAACGACGCAGCCTGCGTGCGCGTTTGAGTAGGATAGTGTCCGCGCTAGTCTCAGGCAAACACAGAGAAAGCACTATAAAGCTGAACACACCAGCAATGAGCAGCTCGTACATTGACCAGCGCCACGAGGACTTTGTAACGGCAAATGCCGCCATTACGGGCCCCAGTGCTGGGCCTGCAAACACGCCGGCACTCCAGGCGGCCATTGCATAGGGTACCTTATTAAGCCATAGAGATCCGTGGCAGAAGCGCCCCCGGTAGCTAGTACGGGGGCTCCCATCAGCCCCTGTAGAAAACGACAGACGCTGAAGCCTGGAAAACTGTTTGTCGTAGCTGCGGGAATCGTGACCATTAAGAATAGGAAGAAGGATGCCATGTAGGGTAAATTGCGACCAGTGCATGGCATCTCAGATATGGGACTGAAGAACAATGGTCCGATACCGTATCCCAAGACATACATGGACAACGATAAAGAGACGGCTTGTGTTGATACTCCATACATTTCCATCATGATTGTATCGGCAGGAGTGATGATAGAGAACCCGACATAAACTAAGACAACGATCGTCAGGCTCAACTTTCGCATAAGCATGGGATACACGCACCGGAGAAGGTCAAACGAGTAATCAAAGAAGAAACAAACACTTTTTTTCTTCGTCGACCAATTCTGAGGATTCTCTTGATCATCATCGCTGTACCAGCCAACAATTGCTATTTTCGTCTCGCTCGCTTCGCTGCCTCTCTCTTTATTATCCGAGGTATCGCCATGACTGATGTTTCCGAAAGACTTTTCTGCAAATGATGGAATCTGGAAATCATCTTGCTCGTCGGCGCAGAGATGGCGTCCCTTGAGAAGCCTCGCACTATTTGACTGCATATCGAGTCTCGAAAGATGTCCGCCATGGCTGGTCTTGGGCTGAGGGCTTGAACTGTAGGACGATACTGTGGGATGAATCAAAAGGTACGGTAAAAAGATGACAATTGTATTACTTTGCATGTCTTATTACTTCCTTTTAAACCTTCCTGGACTTTGAGGTATTGCCATGATCACCTTTTAAGTCGGGGGCTCTACCGAGCAATTGGAAGCCCTAACTCTGCCCTAAAAGAGAAGACAGCCGAGATTCGGCTGCAACACCGAAAGGTAAGAAGAAGAGAAAATTAAGGAGTGCATGGAGAATGATGGCAAGGTAGAATTGAACTTCCGATATAAGAAAGGAAATTGGAGAGAATTAAAGTGCGAAAGGAACAACACTGCGAATAACAATAGTACCGTAGATGTCTGACCGACGGTATTTAGACATACGTATGCCTGTGACCGTTCGTCACCCACACATAGGTACTATTCTGGAACATCTGAACACAATTTACTTTAAAAGTTTCTTCAAGATAATAAGTAATAAGTAATTTATATAGATACTACATTCATTTCTATGTTCTGAAACTAATACTCGGCCACCGGCGACGAGGCCAGCGACTCCGCCGCCCACAATGATTCCGTCGTACTTCGAGCTCATATTGATCTCTACTTCTCGAGAATGAAATTGACGGGTACGGGCATGATACTTTCACGAAGCCTTTAGGCTTGGCCTTTATTTCTGGTTTTGTTGGGTACGTGGTTAGTCAATGTATGAGATCCGAGTAAGCGGCCGAGCAAGCCCGAGCCTTATTCATGAGTGATATCTACAAGATATAGGACTCTGTCTTAGTCTAAATGGCAATTAGTCCTATAAAAATCCTTTATTGCTCTCTTTATTTCGGTACCACTCGAATCCGGGTTCAAGAACGATTAAAGATGTCACTCGTGGCGCTGTTGAGACACTGCAGTATATGGTAGTCTAGCCGGAATGCTTGCTGTTGAAGATATCAAGAGTGCCTTGTGAAACTGAAATTAATGTTGAATAAAATATTTTGGCTAAGAAGTGACTGATTAATGTCAATGATGATCAATCAAGTATGTTCGTTAGGTGGGAAGGAGCGTCTATGTGTGTTATTTCAGTGGTAAGGTATCGTCAGTATTCAAGCACCTTTGTGAACGAGTGACCATCCTGAGAGCTGAGACTTGTATGCTTGGAGTGAGAACAACTCTAACAGTACTTCTGATTGCAAACAGAAACCCCCATCAATCCGAGCCCAAAGCAGCAGCGTGCCGACCCAAATTGATGAATTCGGTCCGCAATCGTTTCCCAGGCACAGAGGCGCCTAGTAAGCTCTGACACTCGCTTATAACGTCATTGTACCTATCCGTCTCATCCTTGCAAGCTTCCATCGCCATGCACAATGTCGTGAGCGAATCCCGCGTGTCAGGACTGAGGTAATGGTGATCATTGCGCGGAGTGGCCACCCTTGGCTTATTGGTGTTGGCCTGGGCAAGACGCATATGTGCCTCGGCTGCCAGAGCCAGCGCAGGCATGATGTAGAAGCTTGCTTCGCGGTAGATTGAGACCTATCAATTACATACTATTACTATGGAACTACTCGAAAAAGCTCCCATCATCTTCGAGAGATTGCACTTACTCTAGCACTGTCCAACACCCGCGCCTGCAGTATCATATCGCTTATATCCTTTGCACTCGACACATTCTGCTGTAGACACTCGGCTACAACAGGTTTCAAAAACCCGGCCATGCTACTGTGCAGAATCGCCGTATTAAACAGCAGAATACGAGCTCCAAGGATAATAATCATCGTCAAAACAGACAATTCATTATCAGCGTTTTCGGCAGAAGATTCTGTAGACGCAAGTCTCGATACCAGGATTCCTATTTCCTGATCGATGCGGTCGTGGGCGTGACAATAGTTGTATTCGACCGTTGGGCCAGCAGCGTCAATTGCTGTTTCTCGGTGGTATTGGTAAGCATCCGACGTGATACGCAAAGCAAGCATGAAAATGGAGAAGCTGTCTAAATTCTCGATCTTCGACGGTATTATGCGGTCGAAAAGAGAAATTTGTCCAGAAAGAGTGTACGCCTCAGAGATCAATTTGGGAGATAGTATAAAGATCTAAGCGTTTCATATGCATTAGACGAAGACCATGAGATAAATAAAGCCGTAGCCACCGGGATCATGACTTACGGAACGGCTTTCAGTTGCATCGTGTTTGTCCGAATCAGTACAATGCGGTACTTCAACGACAAAGCAAGAAAGATTGTACGTTTCAATTCAAAGTTGCAGCTTGAATCCGCTACTGGGGTCGGTGAGACAACCTGGCCTGAGCTCGGATTAAAAAGACGACGCTGTAGAATTAAAACCAGTATATCTAAACGAGATATGGTGACAAGAGCACGTTGTGATTTTGCGTGCGTCAAGTCGTAGCGAGCTATAAGCACGAGGGCCTGCGCGGCTTCAGAGACCAAAAGCTGGAGCCTTGCACTTCCAGTTCGGCCTGCTCTAAGTAGGAGCGTGTTGCTTTGTAGAATTGCTCTTCACGGTGCGAGTTTTCGTCTACATGGGCTCCTGCCATGCAGATCGCGCATTTCAAGGCTTGTGCCTGACTTGTTTCCGAAAGAACTGTTGATTGCAAGAACTTGTCTTGATCGATGATGGGTAAATGCTTTTGGTTAACGTAGAAGTATTTCTTTATACCTTGAGCAGAGAAAAAGAGATAAAGACCTTCTGTCAGCAGGAGAAATGGGAAGGAACTATCGGTAGAAAGTCACAGATCGTCGTAGGCCTTCACGGATTGCCGGGTGTCATCTATGACATTCGGAATCCGTCTACATCCATCAGACGAGGAGAGACCTGCTACGCCGTTTGATAGGGCTAAAGTGTCACCCCATGTTACCCTCATTTGAACAGTAGCTTCTGGCTCTTGATTGGGACGTTCGTTCTGATTCAGATCAGGCTGTTGGGTTTCATCCTCCATAGGGTCAAAAATTACATCAAAATTACATGCGGCCATATTATTCCTAGAAATATGGATATAAATGCTCGCATTCAAATTAGACACGCTTGCCTCGTAACCTACCACGAATTAATCACTTCCTCCTGATTCATCTCCGGAAACTTAATGCTATCTGGCAGCGAGGCTATAAAGTCCGTGCTTGAGATCGGTATTTGAATCTGAGGAGAATCACGTCGCGGGTTCTCCTCACTGATTCTCGTAGACGTCTGGATCATCATCTCCGCTTGTTCTGTTTGACTATCAGAATTTGTCGGTTGGGGTGAAGAGCTCCGTAATAACTAACTCAGGCGGGCATTGAGTTCTTGAAATGCAACAGTGAACTTGGCAGTGTTGCCCGACTCAGAGAGATAGATGCACTTGTAACCGGATCTTCTACATCTTAAACATTCTGGCTTCTTTCTGTCGCACCGTACCTTTCTTTCTCAACAAATATCGCAGGTCGTTCGTTTCGTGTGTGACTTGTTATTGGCTGTTGGTTGGTCCAACTCACTTCCGGTTTTGGTGGCCATGATATTTGAAATCTCTCGTGTTCGGATGAGCTTAGAAGGTATGTTGGGAAGAAAGTAGTTCAAATGACTAGGTTAAGTAGGTAGCACTCTCTTTATCGCTCAAATAAGCGCGATTGGTAAGGATTCTAGCCAATCCGAGCAGCTCGCTTGAGTATTAGTATGTTGGCGGGCCAAAAGGATGAGTGTTTCGTTGCTCCCTACAACTCATCTTTACAACGTAGAATAGTTAATAATAGAATGAATAAATTGCTGACCTATAATTCAAGAGATCATCCCCGAAGCCCCCATATTCCAAGATACGTGGCGCAATTAGCTCTAGCCTTACGAGAGATCAACGCTGGTTAGTACCTACACGTGATACCTTAGGCATCAATATTCTGCCCCAACTGATAAAGCTCCTTCCCTCGAGGTTGACACTCCCATCTCGACATTTACTTCAAAACTTCGTAAAGAATCATTTTCACCAAGCCCAAATCATAGGTAACGATCATGTCGACCGTCCCCAAAGCACGCCAAAGCAACATCACGGGCTTGATCGTGACGCCCGATGAATGGGACTCTTATCCCGAAATATCGCGCTCAACCATCAAGAACTGCACGTTCAAAAATCTGAATGCAACGAGCAACATCAGCCGGTCCACCATGTCGGAGTCATTTATCGAACAGAAGCAGGAATCCTTTCCATCAGAAGCAGCATTGAAAGCAAAATCGAAAAAGGGAGTGAAAATAGAGCGATCCACAGTCGACAACAGTCAAATCCTTAATTATGCGAATGTCCAACGCTCCGAGGTCATCAACGGCAGCACAATCATGGATTCGACGGTGGAAAGATGCAATTTGGACAATTGCACCGTCTCGGCACAATCTGATATAGAGCGCACAACGGCCAAAGCCACCAAGTTCATCGGCCCGAAACGCGTACAACGCTCTGAGTTTAGTGATAGTGCAATCTTGAGCGATAGCATTGTTGAAAGAAGTATTGTTCGGGGCTCAGTGGTCGCTGACAAAGCGTTTGTTGAGCGAACAGAACTCAACACCGCTGTTATCACGAGAAGCCGCGTGGAGCGATCCAAGATTGATGACTGTGATGTTATGGATTGTGTCATTGACAGAACGGATTTTCAGGGCATGATTTTGCAGTATGGGATTTGGAAGAGAGGGGATTTGGTGGGGAGAACTTCGCAGGATCACGAGGTTGTTATTAAGCCGAGACAGAAGCCGGTGTCTACGAAAGAGGGCGAGGAGTTGTCTGGATCAGCATCACAGCCTGTGCAAAATCCAGTGTCGGGTTGGAAGGCGGCTGAAGCGGTACGTTTTATATCCTATAAGTTTTGTTGACGATGGCTAACAAAGCTATCACAGGAACGAGAGAGATTAGGAATGGAAAGTGACCACGACGAAGAAGATTCGTCGCCAGATGACTTGGAAGAGTCAAGTGATGATGAATTGCGCGATTCATCTTCGAAGCGCAAAATGAAGCACGCTCGGGCACAGGATAGTGCTCACTATACGTCGACATCTACGGGTATTGAGGCAGATATCCATGATCCTCCGCCACCTTATGAGCAGTAGCTAGTCCTTCAAGGTGTCGCATATGGCTGATACGGGTGTTTGTAATGGGCGCTTACTGCTTCATACTTACAGCAAATATCAATTACTCGATGGTACTTTAATCATGTAACTCCCGCTTTTGAAAATGGTGATCTACACAGAGCCTGGCCCATCTTCAACTGTTACCAGTACAGTAAAATCAGGCTTCTTGAAGGTCAACTTAGGTATAATCCCCTTCCACCTCGCTGGCCACTCATCTTTCAACTCCGTCAACTCGTCACGCCACTGTTTCACCTTCATCCCCCGCCACTCTCGTGTGATAACAGTCAGCGGTGTCTGACCGCGAACGATTACAACCACCTCCTTCAATCGTTCAAACTTGATCACCTCCTTCGCTTGAACCTAGCTCGCATCTGCCGCAAGATGCCTCCACTTCTCAGGGTCTTGCCACCAACGCCAAACATATAGCCTATTCCCAAGTATAAGCTGGACTATAAAGGTCTCAATCTTGGAGGCAAAAGCTACCTCGTGTTTTGTAATCCTGGTGAACTGATCCGGCGAGTCCCACCTCCATCTCATCGCGACATCTACAGACACAGCGAAGTAATCAACTGATGGACAGGCATAGACGCCCTTTTCACAATCCTCTTTAACTTTATTTCCACGCCCGTGGGTATGGATCACTTCAATGTCCTGTCTCTCGTTGTACGAGATCTCGACTCTCCGTTGTAGTTAAAGAATCAGCTCCAAGTCCTCTAGGAAAATTTTGCGAACTTGTAGTTGCAGTACCTTGAATGTTCTGGCCGTTTCCAGGGGTGGCCAGTGGCATTATCATAGATTTGGTCAAAAAGCGCAGCATAACTTCTCTGGGCAACAGCCGAACTTTCACGACAGACAAAGAGAAGTGACGGCGGCGTCAATGGACGGGGCCGTCTAACGAGGAAAGAGTTTCTACATTTGCATGATGGAGTACATTCGGTAATCCACCTAATATCGGTTTGGAAGGGGGTACTCTCCGGATCGTCAATGTCATCATCCTGCCGCATTATGTGATGTGTATATACATGTAGCCCGATGAGGCTTGGCTGAGTCGGCTCTAGGGCTAGCTCCCATACCACGAGCCGGAGCTCAAGGGGCAGATCATAGAATCTAGGGATTGTCGGGGATGGTTGGCTGATGGATTGGATTCAACAATTGCAGGGGGGCCCATCATGTTGCTAGAGAACACAAGGTGTATAGAGTCTGGGGAATTCTAAATGTATCTCAGCATAACATAAGCGCTGCCCGACCTATGCAAGGCTTGATTTGATGGGATTCAACGTATGCCGGTACGTATCATCATAGTTATCATGTACGGAGTATGTACTCTGAATGTACTCCGGATGTACTCCGAATGCGAAGAGAGTGCGATGAAGTACGCGGACACTAATCCCTTCTTGGCCTAGTGCTCCGGCCAACAGTGGCGACTAACCTGTATCCGGTATAGTGCCAAACCACGTGCCCTGATCTGGATCCTCAGGCCGCCAACTCTCCCCCCGAACTGCGCATCCAATTCTCTCGCTCGCTTCTCTCCCTCCATCAACCCCCATGTCATCTCTCATCGATGCATCCATCCAGCCAGACGCCTGAGTGGAACCCCGGATCTAGAACAAAGAACATTTTAATTACGCCGGCTTCTTGGAACGCCTCTTTGTTCAGCTTTGACTTTCTTTTGCCAACGCGCGCCGCTTACTGTTTCTCCGAATCTATTCCCTCTGCTATCCGGTCACACTGCCATCGATGTCGTCGTTGTCTTCTGGGACTAGTCTCCGCAGATCCTGCCAGGGATGCGTCAAGGTTAAGCGACGATGCGATTTGCTTTTCCCGGAGTGCAGCAGATGCTTTAAGAAGGGTGTGCGCTGTCAATACATCAATATTCCGTTGTCGAGCCGAACGAGTCCGCTCGGCGACGGTCACATTAACAATGGAAAGGTTACAAAGCCGACAAATCCGCGGCAACATCACCAGCAGCAACAGCAAAAAATACACAATGCAGTTGTTGTCAGTACGATAAAGACCGAGACGACCCAGGAGAATAATGTCGAAACCATCGTCATGCGACCGTGGAAGCGAACTACTCCGCCGAGTGATGAAGCAAGTGACGAAGGAAGTGTCGCCAGTGATGATAGTACCGACAGCAGCGCCAACAGTAATAATGCAGATATGTTGATACGACCAGCATTGGATATCGAGATTCGGAAACAACATTCGCCCTACATTATCAATTTGGTAGCCAAGGTCGTGCGTCAGGCCCCCTCATTGTTCGTGCAGGGTCAATCATTCTTCATCCATCCTTGCGTCTACAGCAAATCTCTGCCACGGCCAGTCCGTGACATACGTGCATTATGTGCGATGTACGAAAACGATAGCGACGACTACCAGCTCTCATCCGTGAAATTGTCGACCCTTCTTCAACGACAAATCGTGTCCTTGATCCAGACCGCGAAGAAAACAACCCACTTCGAAGAACTGGTCGCATGCGTTCAGGCACTCGCACTGGCGCAATGTTTGCAATTGTCGGAAGGAAATATCCGGGGTCCTGCAGTTGAGAAGTCTCTGGAGCTTCTCGCTGCTCTTGCACATCGAATGTGGTATTTGGTGCCTCGGGAACTACCGAGTAGTATGTCACCATGGCACGCCTGGATGTTTGGCGAGACCGTTCGCCGGACGATCATTTTCTCGCATCTCGTCATTGCTGCGTTTAGTTTCTTGACTCGTGGCTATGCATGTCGTACACCGTTTATTGATGCACTTCCTTTCGATGGGCGCACATATCTCTGGGACGCAAGATCAGAGCAGGTTTGGGCGAAGTACAACAAGCAGCGGGATTTTCCCATGGTCTCCGTCATTGAGTACGCTGACCTCTTACAGTCCGGTCGCGCTCTGTGTTTCTCGTCATTTGAGGGCTTGATTATAGCCACATGTCGGGGCTTAGAGTTGCCTATTCACGAGCCGTCCAAGGTGATGCAGATGTGATTTTTCTTCTGTTAATTTTTCCCTTGCATGGTGGTGTATGTCATTCGTTGTATATATGTTGATTTGGCCGGTGGCGTCGGTGTTATCGCTCACTAGGTTTTGGATCTTTCTTTTGTAAATTATTTTACATGTACATACACGTTCTCATGCAATATGCAATATGCCAATCGGTATAAGTTTTGACTTTGCTTGAACCATGGCGCATGGTTCATATCTTATTTTCATCGCCGTAGTATCATGATTACATGGATACTCGGGAGTGTAGTCCGAGCAGACCAGAGACTGTATATACATGTGCAGCCCCCCCTTTGGAATTCTGAGTATACAATTATGGCATTTCAAGGTTGATCAGAGATTCGAAAGCAAGAGAATGTCATCTTCGGCAGCACCACTTCCTCTAAACCACCTAGACAGCACTCCGTGAGTATATCACCAATCAACTGACGATCGATCCTGACACTTCCGTAGCACCACCCTCCCAGATCCTCAGCACACCCAATCCGATAACGCAGCAACCCCTTCCAATCCCACCGACATTCCTCATCTCAATAGCAACACCACCTCCTCAGACTCAGACCTCATAACCCGCCGCATAACCCACCTCCAAACCCTCCTATCCTCTCTACGTGCCTACCACGCCTACCGCGAAACCCTCCCCGCCATAATCGACGCCTATCGGTCTGGCAGTCTCACCATAGAGCAAGGCCAGTTGACATTTTGGGCGCGGAGTTGTCAGCTAGGACCTGTCAGAAAGTTTGTGATTCCTACGACCGAGGACGAGAGGTTGAGGCAGCAGGTGAGGGTTATGGGGATGTTGGATGAGGTGCTCAAGGTACAGGATCGGGGGGATTTGTTGTGGATTGAGAATGTGAGTTGTTTACCTCCTGGGCTAGCACCTAGGTATATTTTGTGTTGAATGGGGTTCTGATTTGAGTGAGTGGGATATAGCCGATGCCGTCAGATTGGGATGAGTGGGTATGAACTGTTGGAATTGGTTTTTATTATTAGAGTCTCGACCTGTATATCCGAACAATGCAGTGCTTGTATAATTGTGTTAGTTCAATATTATCTCAGGGTTCTTAGCTTAATTAGAGATTTGCAGTACGTTACAGAGTAGATTATGTATTATCGGGTTTGCCACTTGTTAATATACAGATTCCTTACCTTGCAGCAACTTTCCTTATCAAAGAGAACATATCTGACTATATCCGAACAAAGTAATAGCCCATGTAAGATCTATACAGGTGATGAGAGTTTTGTCTAAGGGAGTCCCGGATACTCAATCTATATTGGAAAAGCTATGTCATTCTGGGTCGCTTGGATCCTTCCGAAATAGGCAATGTTGAAGCGGTCAAATATTTCCTATTACGGAAGGTGGTTGATAGATGCGCAAAGTAGTCGCCTTTGCAGTATATCCTTCATCATTTGCTCAATTATACAAATTCAAGTAATACAATAGCTGTTCTTCTTCCTATTTGTGTCGCTTCATCCTTGTAAGTATTCTATACGATGTCCTGGTAGGCTGTACAAGCAAAATAGTGAGTGGCCAATTTCAGATCACGACAAGATGACATCACATCTATCTCCTCCCGTCTGGAAATCGTGGGGAAAATCTCCAATCCAATTTCAATTATCACAACTCATCAAACAATCAATCTCCTATTCTTCCAAAATAACATTGCAAGAAAGAACCATGGCTGTCAACGCCGCGATAACAAATGCCCTAACCGCCGATGGCATCATCCCCGACATCCTCCCAGCTGGCACAGTGGTGCCACGAAACCTGAAAGTCCACTTTCATACTACCACTCTTACCAAACCGGGGCAGATGATTGACCGTGAAGAGACGCATTTGAAGCCGAGTGTTTTTGTTGATCCTCCTGTTCGTCTTCTCCCTTATCTACCTAGGTATTGAACTGAGCTAGGATGGATGCTGACTACGAGAGTTTGATATATAGCCGGAAGAGGACATTTTGAAGGACATATTTACGATATTAATGGTTGATCCGGTATATTTCTCCAACGCCCATGTTTTTTGAGTTCGTGCGAAGGAGCGATAAACTGACGACTGTGAAGGATCTGACGATTCGACACGATACAATGTTCGGACAAGTCAGACACTGGCTCGTAAGTCGCTGCTCAATTAGCAGTGCCGGCGAATTACTTGACGTAAAGGGCACGACGCACTCATCTTGGATTGGGCCTGCGCCTATGCCTGCTAAAGATTTTACGGGGTAACGTCAAACCAAACTCACATCCCCAAAACAAATATAGTTAACAACTAAATGTGAAAGCAAACCCCATCCATCCCGCTACACATTTATTCTCTGCAAAAGCAAGAGGATGCCTCCCCAAGGCGATGACCTAGAAGTTTCCGACGAAATGCAAATCGCAGAAAGCGAGCACTACACGGGGATAGCGAGCGATCTGGGCAAACCATCACAGGATCTCTTCGATAGGTGGAAGTTCAATACTGCGCAGTTTCTGGAGAAAAATAATCTTGAAGTTGTGGCGGCGACGTATATGCTTGTTGAGGGGAATTTAAAGAGTGGTGCTGCGAATTTGGGGTTGTTGGCTAATGCGGTTGGGCATAAGTTTGGGGAGGTCGGTCATTAATTTACGTCAGTACACAGTTTCGTTTTATATATACGGAAATAATTGTACAGATTCTAGGCCGTGGGAGTGTATAGTATGATTATGCGGGCAAATGGCATTGATAAACTTGTCTCCTATCCTGAGTTTCCGTATCTAAGATCTAAAAGAAGTCTTGACGGACTTGTAGACCACCACATGTGTACCATCCTTCAAGGTCTCATGTCTTGGTTCTAAGGTGTACTTTCCAAGCTTGGGTAGCAAAACCCACCAAACGAACCAGTATACAACCGAAGCCGCCAAAATTGCAATGCCGACAACAGCATACAACCAGTACGGAAGAGAGGTATCTCCCTTGCCACCTGGCGGACGCAAAAACGGAGCAACAAGTTGGAAGGCTTGAGCGGCCATAAAAAATGCTGCAATCGGCCACCAGACTTTGAATGGGCGATGTGTGCGTGGTTCTTTGAATCGTAGGTAGAACAGTCCTAGGACGACGAGGAAGTTGATTACACTGCCTGGGTAACCTTCAAGATCGAGGATGAAGTTGTAGGCGTCGCCGAAGGGAATTGCGACGATCACGATGAAGGATGGGATGAAGTGAAGGAGTAGACCGGCGGAGGGAGAACCAAAGGGCCAGCCGGAGGCCCAGAATTTGGGAAAGGGGATTACGCCTTCTTTGGCGAGTTCTTGGTTCACGCGAGATTGGGCAAAGGTGACTGTGAGGACGTTTCCAAAGGCGGATATCGCCAGAAGCACACTGCCCTTGTCAGCAGTCTGGATTAGTACTTGGGATGATTGATCAAAAGACATACCTCAGTGCGCGTTGAGCGGCATGGCCAAAGACTTTGTACATGAAATAAGCTGCGACAGTCACACCACTCTTGGCGATTTCTTGAGGCGTCGCTGCCGCATAGTATGCAATATTCGCGAAAATGTATAGAATACCGCAAACGAGTAGACCGAGAGGACCTGCAATTTTGACCGTTCGTACGGGGTTTCTGACCTCGTTCAAAACATACATGGAGTTGTTCCATCTAATCACGTATTAGCCTCGGACGATCCACACAGATGTTCAACATATGCAAACATACCCGGCATAAGAATTCAGAATCTTGAACAGCGCAGTAGCATACATATTTCCCGAGTGACTAGACCCAGCAAAAGCATTCCTAAAACTAGCATGCGGATCGGGAACACTCTTCACACCACCACCGAGAACGACCCATCCAGTGACAACGATGAACAGCAAGACTATAACCTTGATGCCAGTGATCACGTTCATACCTCGAACACCCCATTTCGGAAGGAAGGTGTGGAACAAAGTGATGAAGACAATGACACCGATTGCGATACCACGTTTGGCCCATTCGGTGACGGCGACGTCGGCGGCTGTGAGGATGTACTGCGCGAACACGACACAGCCAGAGGCTTATCACAACAATCAAACTTTCGATCGATATTGGCTTGAAAGTGGTTTGACATACCAGTAAACCCTAATGCGATTGCTTGCACGGCAAAGAAAATGGTAATCAACAGCTTAGGCTTCTTGTACACAGCTTCCAAATAATTTTTCTCTCCACCACTGCGCGGTATCATTGAAGCGAATTCGAGCCAGACGCAGAGACCGGAAGCAGCCAGGAAGAACCCGAGGACCCAGAACATAAGCGATGCGCCTACACTTCCCAGTTCCGAGGTGACGGACGACGGCGTGGAGAAGATTCCTGTCCCTATAATACGGCCGACCCTTTTTTTTATTATAGGGTCAGTGGTAAGTCCACCAACATGACATTGAACAGGTAAATATGAAGTCGTTAGACGCACACTAGGAAAGTAGTCGACAAAATACCCAAGTGTCGTCCGAGACCGCCAGAGGTATACTCGTCGAACGCGAGTTCGCCAACATGCTGCTGTCGGGCTTCTTGAATTTCAGGCGCAAGGTCAGCCTCGACTGATGGCTCGAGCTCTTTGCCATTTCCATAGAGCGAGGAGTCGTGCAACGGCATTTTCTTTTTTTTGGGAGTTTCTAAAATTTCTTCCGGATTTGCTTCTCCACGCAGTATTCTAGACAAGAAAAAAGAACGAAAAGATCCCTTCCGGGAGGAATGTCAACCTCATATAGCTGCACGCACGGCTTTGTGCAACTCCTTCCCAACCAACAACGATTGAAAAAAAAAGAATATCGGGCTCTGCTATAGGATCAAGGTTGCATGCGTAACGTAAACATGCAGTGATAACACTTCGGGCTCTGATTGCGTGCTTGCGTCCATCTACAAAGCTTTCAACCAACGAGATGCGGCGATAACGGTAGCTTAAGCTCCCTTGGTATGGTTGCTCGACCCTTGATATGCAAACTAGGCGATGATCGCGTGAGCCACAGCAAGGCTTGTTTTCTTGGCGATAATCTAATTGATGCGTTTTGATTTGTAGAGGATGATCTTCTCATGGGGCTAAATGGTGTTTTATCTATGTTCTTCGTAAGCAGACCCTTCTAAGCACATACGCCGTATTTAGATCAATGAACACCTGCAATTTCTCCCCCCAACATGGTGATTTAGTGGGTTTCTCGAAGGAACAGCCGCCACAGCCATGCTCATTTCCCGTCTTCTCTTCATTGATTATGGCGTTTTTTGTCTTGCTTCGGAGGACTCCGGGTTTACGTCGTACGAGCATCTCAATCTATCAGTGGGGCCATCGCGTGCAGGACAATGTAGAGATTATCTTCCGCAGAATTAGGGATGAAAGGATAGTCTTGGACTAATTGTTATGAGATCGGAATCAGCAGTCGCGGAGTTTCTTTTCCCGACAAAGGTGTTCAAACCAACTGCCAAACTGGATATAGGGTCAGGGTAGGGTTAGGGCTAGTGCTATACTTGCCCTATCTTCCGACGTCGCCTCAAATCATAGCCTCATAGCATTTGCTGCCTTGATTGGATATATTCATCCTGCTGCTATCCTGGACAGACGTACGTGTCTGAGTCATGTGCGTTCTATGATCAATTGTAAAATCTCCAGTTGGTTGATTGATGATGACTCGTATTTCCAACTCCGGCGATTTCATGGGCTTTCCATACATGACGTCTTTGACTTCTAGAAGATTTCCATAATAATTCCAGATTTGCTTTGATGTATTAAATTTGATTATATTTGCTTTCTGGATATGTGCATACCCTCCTTAACGTGCTATGATCAACATCTTAACTATCGAATACTCAGAGACGTTTACAAAACTATCAATTGATATATGGTCGTCACTGAAGACAAAACATAACCACGATAACCGTCGAAAAGGGACTTAGAAAATCAAATACAGCACACCAATTGGCCTTCTAATATAAGATCAATATGGGTCTTTGCTTCAGCACTCCACGAAGCCGCGTGTTCATGCCCGCACCTCGAATGCGACCAATGCCCGTATACAACGCATACCCAATGTCTAGCGGTATGCGCATGAGCCATGGTTACGGGGGAAGTTACGGTGGAGGCTATGGCGGTAGCTGCGAAGGAAGGATGGGATATGGAGGACCGCCTATGGGAGGTCGACATTATGGTGGCGGTGGTTTTGGAGGCGGTAGATATGGAGGTGGATATGGAGGGCGAGGAGGGTTTGGGAGGAGATGCTGAATGTAGTATGAGTTAGTGAGTGCAGTACCGTTCCTTATTCTTATACGGTTCGTGATAAGAATTCGTTAGCTGACGATGGGATGCACAAATAGGTCGGAGCCAATATACGACATGAAGTGACGATTTCGGGAAGTTGGCGTTAGTATTTTAGAATGCGTTGCGATTGACGACAAGCTTGAACTTTTTTCAGATTTAGATCTGAATATAGAATAGCAACTGGAACCTTCATTATGAAATGCAAAACCCTTGTGTCAAAATGGCAAGGTTCAAAAATGTCATATGTTGATGAAGGTTATATCAGTATCGTCCACACAGACCGTGCATGAAATCCTCATACATTCTAATTCCAAGGTTCTATTCGAGTGTGTCTTAAACTTACGTAAGTAATCACTTTTGTGCGGTTCCAGTGAGAGGTTTTACCAACTTATATCTAGATTGTTTGAGCGAGTTTTGAATCAATACCCCCAAGTTTTGTGTATATGGCCAAAAGTCTGGAACTATAGCTTAGAGGTAGGGCTTGGGAAAAGGACCTTTCTGGTGTCCCATGCAGTCAAATTTCAGACAGGGCAAGAAAGTCCATGACTGTCGAAACCCAAGAAATTCGCCTGGCCCATATGTCATAGAATTGTATGAAAGCGATTATAAATGGCCAAGACATAGAATGAGTGATTGGAAGAAGCAACAAATTTCCACTTTAACACATTAAAGAAACTTGGAAATTGAGATAGGGTTTGACATATCACGATTACCCCAGATCCCAGATTCCTAGTATGTGAACGGAGATCCGGATACGTGACTGATTTCCTTAGCCATGCAAATCAGAAAAATCTATTCGAGAGGCTGTTTGTTTTATATCACCTCAAAAATAATATAATTGTTCAATTTCAAGGTGGTCTTACGCTAAGAATATTTGTTCGAGACGTTCATGCTACCATGGACGGCTTAGGCTCAGACTAGGTGTACGCTGAGAATTAAGAAGCGTAACATTTCCCTTTCCAGTAGCCACTCGACGCAAAGGAATCCGGGTTCTATTTATCTCTTTTGTGTTGTCGAATCCATAGCATCTCAAGCGGCGCTTAGGGATCTGTAGTATGTACTTAATTTGCAAGTAGGTCGTGAAGCGCTCGGGCTTCAATTCGGCATGCAGGGTAGTATCTGATTCTTAGAATCTGTCTCGAGGACCGCTTTTCGACCGCACACACTGTCCGTAATGAGCACTGCACCCCGTAACAGCCTACATCACAAGCACATTGCTCAGACCTTATGCATCATCCTTCCGGCACTTCATGTAGCCCCGGCACAAACGAACCACGCGTTTGAGCAAGAGAGGAGGTATCCGTCAACTGCTGAGCGCCGACAAATTCCCGGACCATTATTGAAGTGCGTACTACGTACGGGATACACTGATTCAAGAGCATAAAATGAATCTAAAACTCGCGGATGCCGGCACTTGGCCTCCTTGTAATCAAAAAAGCCATTTTTCAAATCAGGTAAAAATGGCCTCGAAGACCAAACTCAAATCGGATCACGTTGCGACACAAACGATGAAACGGACTATTAACGAGACAACTAAACTCCATTTTCCGTCCTAGTTTCAGTCCTTAATTTCTCCCGAAGGAGGTTGTTGAGTCAGCAGAGATTAATAAAAAGTCCGGTATCCACGAATTGATCTCTTGATTGGTTAAATCGTCTATATAAGCATCGGGAATAGGAATAGGTATGATTAAGATTTTACGTGCAATATACGTACATAAGTTACCCATTGCTTGGTAAACATACAAGGATGATTTGCAAATAGGGCTCTCATCTAATCAACAATTGGCCCCTTCTCCAGAAATGAATGACTAGTCTGTAAGCTAGTGGACAAAAGCACGTAAATCTATATACGTAACACAAGTGAGAAGTATAATACGCCGTTGATATTGCGACGCCATACTCGTCCTGGAATATGGGGTACATGTCTTATTTGAAGATGAGTAAAAGCGCCCAGCGTTACATTGTCAACGTACTCACCATGAGGCCCTCATAATTGTACGAGGCATGCTGACCAGTGAGCAAGCTCTTCTTGCTCGAAACTGTTCAGATCTAGTTCACGCACGGGACGTAGCACTATTGTTCAGGTGGCATTCGGTGCGAATGTCGTACTATGAACAGTATCTTTTAAGCATGATTGCCGAGGAGGCGATCCCTCCGGTACCGTGAGGACCTGGCCTCTTGGAGTTGTATAAATGTGGCTGAAATCTCCTCAGTCCGAAACAATGTAAAAGCCGAAGCAGAAAAAGCAAGCTGAAGACATCGTATATATATAGAAGTCCGAAGCAAACGGAAAATGCTTTCTACTCTACTGGCCGCTCTCGCCGGCCATGTCGCCCTTACCGGTGGCCATGCCATTCACAAACGAGTTACAACTCCAGCAGCTTACGCTTCCAACTCAGATGGTAGTTATGCTCTTACCTCCATTACGGCGCCTGTTCAGGGGGCTGGTTCCCCAGGCTCGGAGTCAACATGGAAGCTCAGTATCGATGATACTTCGTCTGGATACAAACAGACCATCACTGGGTTTGGTGCTGCGGTTACGGATGCCACTGTTACTTCCTTCAACACTCTGTCAAGTTCTGAACTTAGTCAATTGCTGAGCGTGTTGATGACATCTACCGGTGCCGACTTCAGTCTTATGCGTCACACCATTGGATCCTCTGATCTATCAGGAGATCCCGCCTACACGTACGACGATAATGGCGGCGCCGTTGACACATCGTTGTCTGGTTTCAACCTGGGAGATAGAGGCACTGCGATGGCTGAGATGCTAGCAAAGATGAAGTCTCTTCAGTCGGACTTGAAGGTGCTTGGTTCCTCTTGGAGTCCCCCTGGATGGATGAAATTGAACTCTGTCATTGATGGCAGTACAACAAATAACAACCTGAATGATGGTTACTTGGGTAGCGGTGTGGGAAGCGCTGGGTACTCCAGTGAATTTGCTCAATACTTTGTCAAGTATATTCAAGCCTATGAGGCTTTGGGTGCAAACATTGATGCCATAACCATCCAGAATGAACCCTTGAACAGCCAGGCTGGCTATCCTACAATGTACATGTTCGATTATGAACAAGGAGATTTGATTCAAAGCTACGTCGGCCCAGCTCTTGCCAATGCAGGACTGAATACCGCGGTTTGGGCTTATGACCACAACACGAGTACGTTGAAGTAGAGACCACTTTGGGCCCAAGGAAATCAAACTAATAATGACGATATAGATGTCCCATCCTTTCCTCAAAATGTCTTGGACACTGCCAGCCAATACGTGGACACTGTCGCATGGCACTGCTATGACCCCTCCCTTGACTGGTCCGTCTTGACCGACTTCAAAAACAGCAACCCAGGCGTTACCCAGTACATGACTGAATGCTGGACTCCGGCATCTGGAGACTGGTATCAAGCGTCAAACTTTACCATCGGACCCCTTCAAAACTGGGCTTCCGGAGTCATGGCCTGGACACTAGGCGCTGATAGCTCCGACGGACCACACCTGTCAAGTGGTGGATGTGACACCTGCCAGGGACTGGTCACCATCAACAGCGATGGTACTTATACATTGGAGCGAGCATACTATATGATGGCACAATACAGTAAATTTATCCCTACAGGTGCCATTATCTTGGACGGCTCTGGAAGTTATACCTACTCTGGCGTGGGTGGTATCCAGTCTGTTGCCTCGTTGAACCCGGACGGCACTCGCACTGTTGTTATCCAGAACACCTTCTCAAACGATGTTTATGTCACTGTGAGCACCAACAGTGGCCAAGAATGGAGTGGTAATGTTCCCACTGAGTCTGTTGTGACATGGGTGTTACCTGCTGTCTAAGATGACAGCCCAGGACTGTCAAATTGCGTTCCCGTACATAATCAATGTTTTGTATATCTTCGCAGTGTATATTTATATTTAAACTTGAAAATATAGTAGAGGATTTGTGTTTCGAATCGGCGCGCCAGCCGAAAATCTAGATTGGCTTATCTCCAGACGATGTCGACATGCAAACACGGTGCACATGCCACTAACCTCGAATCATACATATTGTTGGTCATTATATATTGTGTCTGCCCTGTGATTCAAAGACTGGACAAAAATATAACATTTTGGAAGAAAAGCTCTCACAATCTCATTGTAAGGGTTGGATCACCTGACCCTGCGTGCCCTGATGATTGAAATAATACTCTCAAATTCTTCTCAGCTACCAAGATGCCGAAAATTTATATTTCAAACAACGCAGGCTTCGAAAAAAAAAAATTAAATGGAGTGAGCCTTGTTTTATTGAACTCATAAGCATGTCTGCAGTCGCATAATAACGCTGGGTCCTCTTTTGATGGTATCTCGTGCCACTATTTACTTCATATGTGTACACTCATGTGGGCGAGAATCTCCTTGTCAATCAAATACGTGATTTTTCCCATTGGCGGTTGAAAGAGGAATCTGTTCACCGAAGACCAACTGAGTAAGTACCGTAATCTCCGGGCGTTCACGTCTCAAGAACCTGGTTGGTAACTTGCCTAGTCAGTATACCCCGCGTTACGGCTTTCTATCAATCGATCCCCGGATCAAAAGCAGCAACTCATGGCATCTCACGTGAATAAAGTGAACCATGGAGAGGTTCTTCTTAGCTGTCATGACTAAAATCCTGCGGGGTAATTATTTATGTACGTACATTGATAGCTTCGCTTCAATCGCGTAAATGGATTGGTCTTAGGCAACAAGGATCATGACTAAGTGCTTCTGAAGAGAATGATCTGTGCGGGTTGAGGAACGAGAACAGGTCGAGAAATATTCCGTTCGATGTAACATGAAGGACTTACTCCGGTTGACCCCAGTGATTTCTATAGTATGTTTTATTCCTGACGTAAATACAAGCCTTGTAATAACTAACTACCCTGTATTATAATTAATTAATACTCGCCTACTCTGATGAGTAAAATCTTGGGAATCTAAAGGGTATCAACAATAATTCATTGGCTCAAAAAATATAGTTTCATAACATGGTCCCTGTATAACAGTAAAATACAAAACGTACTATGGAAATTACCGGGGTCAACTATAGTAGTAATGACGTTCTGTTTATTTACCAGCTACGCTAATAAATTCTATATATTACCGGCGTTTCACAGATTGGTAATAACAGGCTTGATACAGGTTTGTAAGATATCATAACAGTAATAATACCTTACGAAAGTAGACCGCACGACGTCGGATACCAATTCAATTTCGACAAACTCGAAGTTCGATTGACGTACATCTATATGATACTTTTCTTCTGTCTAAACAAGTATCAACTCAGCAACTGTTGCGCCAAGTCTCTGCTCTTCGCCTTGCGTCCCTTCGATCGTTAGACTGATTCCCGTGGCCTCAAATACTTCGGGTAGTTGCACAACGGTCGTATTTCCTTTTCGGATTCTCACCTCGTAGATATCGCTAGCATTGAACGGTGCAGATATTTCGACATGATCGGTATTGTAAAGCAGCGATGTTGTTGTTTTTATTTCATCCTCTTTGTGACCATGGATGGTAAAACCTCGTGCTGGCGTGGAGCCCCAATTGACGATTATTCCAGTTACATTGACCTTGCGTCCAAGACTGATAGTAACAGATGCCCTTCTCGGGCCCAATGGCTGCCAGACCGTTGCATTAGAACCATCGACTATGCTTGCTGGGTAACGGCCAAAAACCCAACGCTGCTCTTGAGCTTCAGGGAAAGCAGCATTGACGTCCACTGGTTTGCATAAAGCAAGATTGATGACCCCATTCTTCGTGGTGTTATTTCGGTCAGGTCGTCGTGTTGGTATCGTCAGGGTCTCACCGACAAGCAACTTATAGTCTCCGTGATAAGGGTTCTGCTTTCCGATTCGTATGTTTGCTGGAGCATTGTCAGCAGGAACCGACAGTCCCTGTCTGGTAATAGTAGTATACTCCAATTGAATGGATATTTCAAAACTTGCTCCTTGCCACTTTATCCCTTTGATGATTACCCCGTCTGGAATCTGGGGCGGTAAGGTCGGATCGAAAAACAGATAATCCAGATGTGACCGCATTCCTGTCAAACCGTGAGTGAATACTTGTAGATAACCGCCGGCCCCGGTGAGGAATGGAAAAGCAGGGTAAAGTCCAAACGGAAAAGCGGGATTGAATTCATCTGAGTTCTCATAATTGTCAACGGCAGTCTCGCTGAACTGGTAGAAAGGCGGGCGAAAGTACGGCTCTCCGCTACGAAGAAGGTACGTGTACGCTGCGCAACCACTTTCTTGCAACTGAGCTTCGGAAATGGCAAATATAGACCACGTCATAGCAGGGCCATCGGCGGTGTTGACAGAAGAGTACTGGATTCCGTCAATCTTATGAATAAGATTTTTCCGGGTCTCAAATTACTTACATATGCCATATCGTTTCTCGTATGGTCCTCGTTAATCTGATAATCCAGTGGATAGTTCATGAGAGCGACACTGGCCTGTTTGACTTTCCAATCTCCCTGCATTCCATCAAAGCCGAGGGTAATGTTATTCTTATTATCGATGGGAATTCTAATATTCTCCGCAATTATCGACCAATTGTGAGGTATTGTTTGATCGAGCGCCTTCGCGGCTGCCGGACCGATGTCCCCGAGTAGTCTTTTGATGCCGGCATTGGTATAGGCTCCATTGTTCTTGAAGTAGGCGAATTCATCCTAGCATCATTTATCAGTAGCCGAAATTGCTTACACTGTAGCTAAATAAGCTTGCAATCTTACTGGTTCTCCCAGAAGGATGGTTTCGTATTCTTTCGTTGTTTCATTCAGCACGACGTAGGCAGCGAACATATCTGCCACGTTCTTGATGATTGGCCAACCCTTCTCACGTAGCCAAGAAACATCATGAGTGCTCTGAAAGTATTGCCAGTGCGCCAGAGCAATGTCTGTGTTGAGATGATACTGATAATCTTTGCAGACGCCCGTTCCAGTACAATTACCGAAACGGCCACTAGTCCAAGGGTAAAGGGCTCCTGAATAGTTATAGAATCTTGCGTTCTCAATGGCTTGTGGTAGAAGACGGGCTCGGTAGTTATTTATGGTTGAAACATGGCTAGGATGCAAAGCAAGTATGCTAGGATATACCCACGTGTCTGCATCCCAAAATACTAGGCCTCCATAGGAGTCGCTAGAAAGACCGCCAACTGTAATAGAGTTGTCTGACATGCCACTACCAGCTTCATCTTCGGATCTCAAGCTGCTGAGTATATGGAACAGAGATGCGCGGACGCTTGTTTGAAGTTCATTGTCACGGGGAATAATAATATCGGCAGACTCCCACATCTTGTACCAGGCCAATTCGTGCTCTTCAAGTAAGGAATGCCAACCCGTACCCTTGGCCTCTAGAGCACTTTTCATTGCTGTCGCATATGTAGCGCCAGGAAATGCATCATCGGATGCTACACCGACATATTTATACAGCGTCAAGGATTTATCTTTTTTGAGAGAGAGATCCCAACTTTGAGCAATCGTGCTGGAGTTTTGAGAAACCCAATGAGAACGGGTCGCATCCTTTCTTGTCTGGTCAATGTGGTCCAACAATTCTGCATCCGACGACTCGTATGCTACCGTGGAGTAAATATGGACAGCCTTGTAATCAATGCCAATCGGCTTTACACTTGTCCAGATCGCATTCTCTGCTGCTTCAAAAGCCTTATCGTTGAATTGAGCACGAACAGCTCCAGCACCGTCCAGTAGATCAATAATACTGCAATTGACTTCTCGATTGACGGAGAGATCTAACCTCACCATGCCAACATTTGCACGAGTGCGATGAGCTAGCACTGTAAAATTTAATTGATACTGGAGGCCCTCGGTAGGTGACCACATCACGTTTGTATGCACCAGACCATTTCTGATAGAAAGAGACTGATAGAACTCTGTCACGGTTGTCTGATCAACCCCTGGTCTGTAGGCATGTCCATCACTTGTAGTCAAAACCAAGCCAGTCCAGTCTGGAACTCCGCTGATGACTGATTCTCCTCCCCGTTCAAGGTTTTCAGGTAGTAGCACGTGCGTCATTCGTGCTTGCAGGTTCCAGAATCCCGCAACCGTGCCGAATGTGGCTCGTGGTTGGTCCAGTGGCCATGCTATGTAAGGCTTGACTGTTAGCTATTTCGTTTCGGCATAATTTTGGGACAAATATGGCGTACAATTGTTCACATATTCTCCATCATCATCTATGTCTATCCAATAACCCACGCCCTCTGCCGGAAGCCTTTGACCAATGTAGCCGTTCGAGACATAAGGAGTTCTTTGATATTGATTTGGCACAAATTGATTCGTTTCTAGGATCCAGTTCCAATTGTGCGTATCAGGCAAGGAATAAGATCTCAAGCCTTCATTGCAAAGGTTCCAGCGTATGGCATATTCTGTGAATGTTTGTTGATATCGGCCTATGTCCAATATCTGTGTGGCGTAATAAAATGAGATGACTGCTACACCAAATAGGTACTTGAGCATGGCGAAGAGAACAGCAGTCGATACACGTTTTACTACTTCCCACCCTTCTAAAACTTCTGCACTTTCAATGCCCCCGTGTCAAGCGAACCAGTAATTGTTGATTGCCTTCAAGACGTCGCACCTCATGAGGAAAGCGTCGCAGGTCAGTCATTCGCTCTTCCTCCTCAGTTGATGGTCATCAAGTAACGACTGGACGCGATTCGGATACACGACGGATTCCGGCAATTATCCGATGACAATTGGCTCTGTATCCAGTACCGTATGGTAACAATAACTTGGGCTGGTATTAAGGTACCCATACCGTCATTTTGGTAAGGTCCCGCAGGACTGGTATCTTACGGAGTACACATCCCACGCATCTCCACAAATGCGTGTACTATAGCAAGCAGGGGCTCACTTAGCGACCTTATTTTAAGGTTACATTTATACCGAGTACGGATTCCACCTCATTTGGCATGTGTATCGTCACATGGGGAGACTTCAATTTACATGATGCGGTGTACTCAGCCTGCAGTAGCGGATACGTTCCAAGTATGGATTCAGCATTTAGTCAGATATTACAAATGGACGTGGCGTCAATGATTAAGCAATTTAGCAAGGATGACGGTTTATCAAGTCGAAGGTGATTGATTTGATTTCTTTACGCAGAGTCGGCCAGTTCTCGAAATGCTGTGCTTATCTTCTTCAACAGCTGCGCCCCACGTGGAAAGTCATGACCAAACGGGTGATGTATCTCTTTTGCTAGATCTGGCTCGCACAGGGCCTGTGTATGGGCACCATTATCGTGTGCATCACCGCTCTCCGGGCATCGCACATGCAAAGTTGGTATAGTGATCAATGTCCCATGAATATTGGCATCATATCGAGCCATCCCGTATACTCCATCTGTGAAAATGGGTGTGCCGTCCTCCAGTAACCTTGTTTGTAGGGATTCGACTTCCTGTCGAATTGCATCGGAGTCCGGCATGTCTGCTCGCTTGTGAAACGATTTCCTCGCACGTGTTGCACTTGGCCGCAAATATTCGTCGAGAGCCGCCTTTACGACTGGATTCGTTACCGAGTCTACCTCAATGATACCATCCTGTACTTGTTCGTCTTCGAGTCGAAAGGCCTTGAGCGGACTAATGGCGTTGATGAAGCATGCAAATCGAAACGGTCTCTCGTCGGGGGATTTGAACGGGTGTTTCTCGAAGTCGGAACAGATGACCTGCCCGGCCAGTGATGCACCTGCCGAATAACCAAGTACACCATCAAACGGGCCTTGTTCCTTTATAAGATCCAACAGAGATTCTTCTGTCTCAAGTACGGATTGTGCTGATAAAGGGTTGTAGTAGCCATACAGGGGTAGATCAGATGCAGCCGTCGTGTAGAGAGACCAATTTCCTAAGCAAAGACAATCAGCTGCTCTTTGGTCTCCAACGGCAGAATCTGCCTTACAGTTCAATTCTCTCGCACCTTCAGTATGTAGAACAGTCCCTTGTACAAACTCAAACTCCATATCATCTAGGTCCGCGCGGATAGCCGCTATTCCACGACTCATCAGTAAGTTTATTTATCACAATACAAATGAACGAAAAATACCGGTTTGAAGCTTGAATATCTAGATAATACGCCATTAGTGCCATACATGACTATCTACTATAGAAGAAGTACAAACCTCATTGTTAGAACCTCTTCCGTGCAGGCAAAGGATCCTCATTTTGCTACCTTTGGCACAGGGTGTTTCGCATCGATACAGAGTTCAGGACTATACCGGTATCCACGAAGGTTATAACAAGCATATAGAAATCATGTCAGCAACCTGTAATCATTTCAAACTTTCCGTGTATGTTGTACAGCAATGAAAAAAAAAGAAGTAACCCCGCACGTTATCTTCCAAATTCCTCCAAGCTCCGCCAAATGGCCCCCGCAACCAGCTGACAAGCTGAAAAGCTGATGTTGCCTGTACACGTCCTACTACGTACGGAGCTTGACCGATTTCTGACCGTTCGTTGGTGTATGTTTTACATCTCCTGCTTGATCTATCCATCGCTATGTGGGCCACACACAGGCAAGCTAACGAGTCTTTACCGGTGAATTAGGTACCTTTACAGCGCATCTACCGAGAAACGCTTAATATGCATCTCTATCGACGGCCATATGGGTTAATCACAAAGAGACTACTAATTACTCCTCTGTTTAATGTGACCTTGAAGCGACACTGATATCATGGAATTTTTCGCCTCGAAGATCCAGCCTCCCAATCTGTTTCTAGTAGGGTTGTTCTTCTTAGGAGCAGTTTTTCTTATCTTCATCGGCACATGGTGTTATTCATCGCTACAATCGTTTCCGGCCAAACCGTACACTGGCCATGAACCACCGCTGGTTCCATACTATCTTCCATACTTAGGCCATCTCTTTCAATTTCTGAAAGATCCGGGGGACCTAGTCCAACAATGCCGGTAAATTACTCTATGTGAAGAGATATCTTGTCCTATAATATCTAAAATCAAGTTTCAGGAAGAAATACCCCAACACCCCCTTCTCTCTGCAAATGCCGGGAGCGAAATTTCATGTCTTCAGCTCCCCAGAAACGGTATTCTCAATCTTTACGAAGCCGCGAGATTTTGTTTGTGAGCCAGTCGTATCCTCGATGATGAGCAATGCTCTGGAGCTTGAAGGAACGGATTTACAAAAATTCGATATTCCAATCGAGCATGATCGAAAATCACCCGATCTCACTCCGGCGCAGCGGGAATCATATGTATTTACGTCGCGAAATCATGCACTTTACCTGAAGTTCCTATCCGGTAAGACTTTGAACTCCATTATGTCAATCTACACAAAAAACTTCTTGTCCGTGATGAGTCGTGCTATTCCCGTTTCTCAACAATCATCGACCTCGAAACCTATATACCTTCACAAAACGTTGCAAAAAATGGTATTTGATACATCATGTTTCACATTCTTCGGCAATCGTGTGCACCAAATATGCCCTGATATCTGGTCCCACTGGGACTCGTTCAATGATGCAGCCTATATTGGGGTGCGCTCAAAGGCTTCATTCTATCTACGTCCCTGGACACTCCGAGGAAGACGCCTTATGCTGGAGGCCTTTGATACCTGGTGTGATACTGAGCTCGAGCCTTGGGATGAAAAGGACGGGGTATGGAATGAGAAATGGGGTATCAAACTTAATTGGGAGAGGGAAAGAATGGCGCGAGATCATAACATGACTCTTCGTGGTCGAGCATGTGTTCAGGTCTCATTTTTGTGGGTGTAAGTCATACCGTAATGCTTTCTGTAAGATTCACACTTCGTTGGAGTTAATGAATTCCTCTAGTATTATCACCAACGCCGCGCCTATGCTAACTTGGTTGATCACGGCCCTCCTGACACACCCTGCGCTTCTTCAAGAATTCCGGTCCAAGGCCGAACAATACATTTCCGGCTCAGAGAAAGGGTCGCCCACCGATATCAAGTTTGACATTCCAAGCTTCTGTGCCGAGCCTTTCATACAAGGAGTATGGAAAGAGGCTCTGAGGCTAGGGGTCACCAGCGCATCAGCGAGAGTTGTAAGCCGGGACTCTGAAATAGAAGGATACACTGTGAAAAAAGGCAGCGTTCTATTACTCCCAACCCGGAACATGCATTTCGAGGAACGTGTTTTTCATCATCCGTATGAGTTCAATCCATGGCGCTGGGTTCTTCTCGACGAGAAATCATCATCGCCTTCAACCTTTGGCCAAGTTTCGCCGGAACAACTGAAACGACAAAACAACAGCTTGCGACCTTTTGGAGGTGGTACAGGTGTTTGCTCCGGTAGATTCATTGCTGAGCAAGAAGTCATGATGGCGGCCGCTGTCTTGTTGCATCTTTTCGAATTCGAGTTCGAGCATGGCCAGTCTATCCCGAGCCCAAATCTGAATCCTCAAGGACTCGCTGCTATGTATCCTCTGGTAGATCCAAAAGTGGTAGTCAACCGAAGACGGACTGCGAGGACATAACCGAATTAGTCTATATGGCACATTATTCATTAGAATAATCAGGTCGATTTTTACTCGAAGCATGACCTTTATATCATCTCTCTTTAGCCTACGTCGCTAAGTATTAAATTTGGCTTTCGAAGGCAGTCTTACGGTTACGTAGTGAAGCCCGCCTCAGAACAAAACTTTAAAGGGGCACATTTAGTAGCTTGCAATGGATAATTTATATTAAAAGTGGAACGAAGATATGGTATTTGGCAACCCAGGAACGTGGATCTAGTAGTAAGAGATGGATTAACTCGTGGCCAACCACGATGGTGCAATTTCATCGGAGATATCGAGAGTAGGATAGAACACCTAGGTAAGCATTGGTTAGAATTATGCGACTTTGAAGGCTTTCGAGAAGATGTTCATACCGCAGAATCCAAGTCTAATCAGTCCGTAGGCTGCCACGTATTCAGTAAGGTAGGGAATGTGTTTAAGATATTACCTCCAGTATTGGGGGCAACGAAATACTCAGAGGCCGCTTCAAGCACTTCCGAACCGCCACCAGAAATGTTCAGTCGTAGATCGGATGAAGCGTGATCGGTGGCTTACGCCGGCTGCAAAGAATTAGCAAGGCCACCGTCTCGAACAGCCTTTTGTTGATGGGCCTCTAATCTCAATTCCTCCAATATGATACCATAGCGTCGGTTAGGCGAGGCTGCTGAGCTGGCCTTTAGCAAGTGAGATTGACATTTCTCCGCCAGATCAAGTAACTTCGCATGTGACAGCTGTTCGTCATCTTCATGATTGCTGTCACTGTTGGTTTTGTTGTGTGAACTGTGCTGGATCTGCCAAACATATACGACCGATAATGCGCAAAATGTAACATAATGAGTCCAGCAAAAAGAGTGAAATAAGTTGATGTCTTTTGCCATGTTATTCACGAACTCTAGCGTCGTTTTGGCGGCCAAGATACATTCATCTACTCTGTCTTTGACTTCTAGTGCGTCAATACCAGGCAAGTTCCCATCTCCCAGCAGGAACCGCCGGTTGGCATGTATGATTGCATGATAGTAGGTAAGGCTAAGCGCACTAGATTCGCTCCGGAAACTGGGAATCAAGGCTGAAAGCTTGATGGTGCTGAGATGTAAGGGAAGACTGGCACGCCATTCGTGAAGCTCGCCGACGAGACAACGTGCAGCTACCGCGCGATCTTCAATGTGTATATTACCTATGGAATAGACTTCACGAGATATTCGTCCGATTATCCGAGCAATCCTTTCCAATGATTAATTAGCATTCTTCCTATAATGAGTCTCGATCTGACCACAGGACGTACTTGGCATGCAAAATGAGGGAATCGATATGGCAATCCTCCAAGGCTTCGGATGTCACAGGACCACATGGTCCAATATCTTCGTCATTGGCACAACCGGGAAATTCCTGATCAATATCTTCGTCGTGTAAGAGCCGCGATCGCCCAAAGACCACACTGAGGTACTTAAAAATGATGTAAGCAACCCAAAAAACGCGTTTGGCACACTGGAGGGTAACATTGTCGTCCTTCATGCTCTTGGATGGGACATTGTGCTTCCGAGAACGCCGTCGACTCATGCCAAGGGGGGAAAGAACATGGTACCTGTTTCCGAAAACATACCACACCTTGTTCATACGCGAGGTCTGAAGAAGATAGAGGACTTGAATAAGTCTAGCCTGGACTGATTCCAAGCGTGGAAACCCCAGTGTATTTGCTATGAAGAACGGTGTACGTAACATGCGGCGCTGGGATACCGAAATTCCTGTCATTAGGCGCGAGCGCCCAGACTCTCAGAATCTCAGCTGCCATGACGAGCATCTTTTACATACCGCCTTCAACGTGGATGGTTTTCTCGTTGGTTATGGTAACATTGCCCCCGAGCTTCTCATTGAGTTGATCAAGGCGGGCAAGGCGAAGGACTACAAGAAAGCCCGCGAGATTCACTATCAACTGCTGCCGGTAACCAAAAGCGTCTATCACCGCGGGTCCCATATGGAAGGCACTGTCGCCCTGAAGCGTGCTCTTGTTGCCCGTGGTATACTCATACCACTGTTCGATCTCCCTTGCTTCCTCTTGAGGCTGGTGCTGAGCAGGAGATCAATGCCGCTATTGGTGCTGCTGGTCTCGGAAAGGTTGCTTAATTAGAAAATAGACGATATAGAGGGAAACAGTGGTTATGTTTTGTTATCAACTTATACCATTGGACTTACCTATAGATAGAGCAGCTTATTTTCAGCCAAGTATTCCAGTTCAAGTATTGCATATGAAGCTGTCGCACGAGGTCATCGATGTAAAAGAAGCATCTTGTAAGCAATGCAATTGTCCTGTGGAAAGAGGTGTAACTTTTAGGTATTTGTCTCGATGCTCCATTCCGATTTAATCTATCAGTAGATTTTGAGCTAGACTTTAAAAGCAGTCGTGCTGCCCTCATCTTGTTACTTAATTGCAGTAATTTCTAACATACGAAAAGTGTATTCTATTAGCCAAGTATGGAAATTAACTCTATCCAACAACTCATGAAAACTATAAAAGCGCTCGACATCATCACTGTAGTTTCACCAATTTGCTCACAGTCGCAGCCTTCTCACTGACTGTCGCCAAACTTTCTGTTCCCATAATCTCAAGCAAAGGCACCTCCGCTCCTAGATCCTTTACGAGCCACGTCCTGAATTCCATAGCCACAAGACTATCAACGCCATTGCTGCTCACACTCTTGTTTGAATCGATATTATCAACCGGAATGGCCAGCAATGACGCAAGTTTGTGCCGGATACCGTCACGCACAATGGTAGCTGCCTCCTCCTTGGTGGTAGCGTACGGCAAAGCGACAACCGCTAGATGTGCCGGGTCCTCTCCCTTGTTATGTCTATGAGACACTGATGTCGTATTGAGATGTGTGAATAGAGGATAACTCAGGTATGAGAGTGGTGGTACACCGCGTTGACGAAGATATTCAGCTGTGGTCAGTCCAACGACTAATTGAGCGCGCTCTGGGCCTTGTTCGTGCTTGCAGCGGGGATCAATTACGTATTCGAGGAGCGTGTGAATTTCATCCTCGCGGATGACTTCAAGCACGTTTGCTAGTGTGGTCATGTTTTCACGATGTTCAGCCACATAGCCAACTGACAGTACAGTACCAAGATCAATACTTGTAGCTGGCAGGTTTTGTGAAATACGGTATCGAGCAAGGCAGTCTTGATAAGTGTTTCCGGCAGCATAATTGGCTTGAGATCGATTACCGAGAATACCGGTAGCCGAGGATAGCATGACGAAGAAGTCCATGGTGTGTGGGAGGTATTCGTGGAGGTTCCATGATCCCTGAACTTTAGGGAGAACAGCAGCCTGGAAGTCGTCGTACGACATGTTCTCGAACATACCATCCTAGAGAATGTTTGTTAGAATATATTTGTCACGAATAAGGTGATATAGATGACGAGGCAAGAAAAACTTACCCTGAGGACCATAGATCCCTGTACACAGCCTTTAATTGGCGGCAGAGTCTTCGTAACCTCCTCGACTACAGCCTTGACGCGCTCACTATTAGATACATCGCAAGCAAAGATATGAGCTTGGCAACCCCTGCTGTCGAGGTCATCAATCATCTTTTGCACCGACTCTGTTACCTTTCCGGTTCTTGACAGGAAGACGACGTGCTTCGCGCCTTTAGAAGCCATCCATTGACCAATGCTACGACCAATACCACCCAGTCCACCAGCAAGGAAGTATGTTGCATTGCTATCAAACTTGTAGTTTGCGGGTTGTTCAGGAACGATAGGAACTATATCAGTCGGTGAGGGTACAAGAACAATCTTGCCCATTCCTCTTCCGGATTGAAGCGTACGCAAGGCTTCTTCAATCTTATCGTAGCTCAAGACCTGTGTTGGTTTTGCTTGCTTGATCTTTCCTTCTGTGTAGAGCTGTACAGTCTGCCCAATGAGACGTCGGAACAGAAGTGGCTTGTGTTTCATCATCATAGGCAATTCAACACTTGCCATCATTGCCTGTCGAAGGAAAGGCGCAAGCTCGACTCGGCCACCAGCCTGTGAATCCTTTTTACCAATCTCAATGAAGCGACCAAATGGTGCTATAATGTCCCAAGATTTGCGAAGAGCTTCCCCAGACAAAGAATTTAGTAAAACGTCCACCCCGCGTCCATTGGTCATTCTCATGATACCCTTCGCGAAGCTAAGATCTCGGCTAGAGAAAATGTGATCTTCCGGGATGCCATATTCGTTCATAAGCAACGCTCTCTTCTCTGGAGATGACACTGTAGCAAATATTTCCGCTCCAACATTCTTAGCCAAGTGGATAGCAGCCTGCCCAACACCACCGGCGGCGGCATGAATGAGGATTGTTTCTCCTTCTGATAGTCTGGCAATGTCATACAGACCATACAACACAGTGGAGTAGACACAGGGCAACCCTGCAGCAATCTCATAGCTGAGACTGTCCGGGATCTTGACCACATTCTGCCATTGCACCCTTCCATAGGTATGGAAACAACCAACAGACTCGAATCCGCACATGTAAACAACACGGTCACCCACTTTCAGGTCTGGTACACCAGATCCTACACGGGATATAATACCGGCGGCTTCATTTCCCAATGAGTAGGCCATGTGTTCACCCATCGCAATCATAACATCACGGAAGTTCAAGCCCACGGCTTTAACTTCAATTTCGACAAGATGGTCTTCCAAAGGTTCATTGTAGACGGTATCAGTGACGAATTCGATCTTGTTGAGCATACCCGGAGCAGACGTGCTGAGTTTAACTGGTCTACCTGCCTCACCCAAAGGTGTCATTTTGGGCGCTGGTCTAATAAACTTTGAGTTCAAGTAATCGTTAGACAGATCCAAATCTCTAAGACGATTCGTGTAGATAACGCCGTCACTCAATGAGTACTCAGCATTCTGCCTGCTTCCAGCTGCTCCGCTAAGAAACTGGTTGTCAAAGACACGCATGATCTGTGGAATTAAGTCATTGATTGCTGGTCGAGGCTCGGCTATTGATAGAGGGATGAGGTTCGCTTCATCGACATCACGTTCCCAACGAATAGACCGCATCATACCCACTATCATTCCAAGTGTGGGCTGACGTTCAATATCACCGGTAACCCATAGCACTCCAGCTGCGTATGATAGGAGATGGCGGATATTCAAATATTCCTCTTCTGTAAGGTGTGATAGCGTCTCCCTTTCCAGCTCAACTAAACAAACGCACACACTCTTGGAAAGCAATTTGTCGGATAGAAGATTTTTATAGTCTACTATGCGGCATGGGACTTCGCCGATCCGACTTTTAAGTGCCTCCTCGACGGCCTGCACAAGCTCAGGCGATGATTGATTTGAAGTCACAATCACAAGATCATCTGCCCTCAATTTCTTCGCACCTTCAGCGGCCGTGGCAACGAAAAGACTCTGGTTATGAAGACCAGGGTTCTTCCAATCGGGAAATTCCAGGTATATGCCGTCGAACCCAGCCTCTCGGAGCTGTGACTCCCACTCTGCTGCTGGAACCCAAGGACTCCAAGTGCGACTGGGTTCCGTGCCTTGCCACCAACCTGGCAGCTGTCCAAAAGCGACTGGCGAATACAGGAAATTTTGGCGGACGCCTTCCTGCATCAAGAGTTTACCGCCAGGTTTGAGCAACGCATGAATCTGAGATAAGGTCTTTCGCAGACTTGCGGTTGTGTGTACCACATTCCCAGCGATCACGAAGTCATAGCTTCCGGCTGCTAGCCCCTGGCTTGTTGGGTCTTTCTCGGCATTGTAGACTTTGAACTCAATAATATCACTCCAGGCACTGAACCTTTCCTTGGCCTTTTCAAAAAATCCGGCCGAGACGTCGGTAAAAGTGTATTGGAGAATTCTTGACGTAAGGTTGGAAGAAGTGTCGTCGTCACTGAGAGGACTAAGAAGATTTAGGATAGGAGCAGTTGAGGCACCAGTTCCCGCACCAATTTCCAGAATCCGAAGATTCGAAGAGTTGCGGTGGACGTGATGCAGGTATTCTTTGAATAGGGCGGGTATATCCCCTAGAGCCACTACCTCATCATAAACTCGATCTAGGATATCGTCACTGAACATCAATTGCAATGGATCTGTTTCTCCTTTCAAAAAAGGGACTATGTTGGCACCCATGCGGATTGCAAGAGCTCCATCACCGTTGTACCCCGCAACCTCCTCATAGAGCTTTTGTTTAAACTCCGCATCGTGGACACTGTCCGCCCATTCCTTATGGGTCAAATGGATAATTTGATCTTTTTCTAGGTTCTCTTTCTGGTAAAGCAACCATTCATAGTATCGACGCTTGTGTCCGTTCAAGGCACTCGGATCGAAGTCTACTGCGAGTTCTTCAAGGGCATCGGTCACATTGAGCATCACAGCCAGTTGCATACGATTTATCTGATGCAAGTATGCCTTTTCAGCTTCCTGAGAAGACCTCGAAACGCTTGAAACGAGGTCAGGTGTGAGGAAGTCGGCATCAACCGGCCACTCGATAGCATGGCATAGGTTGCGCTTTTGTACGTCTGCCGTGACATTGGATTCTAGAGGCGTTGCTCGAAGTCCTTTAATTGAGACTAATCCTTCCTCTCCGGTACTATTCCACATCATGATGTCGGATTCGTACTTCTCATACGCTATCATTGTCGATTTTCCAAAACCCTTCAATTGTGAACCGGCCGTTGAAGGAATCTTGGCCGAAAGCCAGACCTCCTTGACGAATACTGGGACGATGGCACATTCCAAAGTGGCTTTTCCAGTCAAATCAAGGACCGACAACAAGAAGTGATGGAACATGCTGTCCATAGTACTGGGATGGATTAGGTGCGGGTGCATAAATTGCTTGGGCATCACTTTGGCGATATCAGGTACCGTAACCGTTGCAGCGATCTCTCCAAGGTTTTGACCACTTCCCTTCACATCTCCAAGGTTTCTAAACAGCGGACCAAAGTTGAGACCGGTTGTAACGAGATTGTCGTAGATACTGTTAATATCCATAGGCGATCGACATTGCTTGTAAGTTTTGTCAAGTGTCTCGCGCCATTTCGCAGCGTCGCAGCTTGCTTCACGACCGTTATCGATCGGGTTAACCTTGGCCTCGTATTCAATAGAGATATATCCAGTACAATGCTCGATCCAATCATCTCCCACAATATTGTATGAAGAGATGGCGAAGCGCTTCCAAATTTGTGACGGCTGCATACTAGCTTCATCCATCTTGGAAATGGACAGGCTCGTCTCTATTCCATCCTTGGTATCGGGGACAATCAACGCACGTTTGATCGAAACGTCTTTCAACCGGAATCCTGTAATGATCAAAGCTGGGTCGGCAATTTGACGGCAAGCTTCGACAGCCATGATGATGTAGCCGACCCCGGGGTAAACCACACTTTCCGTGACAATGTGATCCCTCAACCACGGGAGCTCACTGAGACGGATAATCTGTCTCCAGCGAGGGTTCTCTTCATTCCAGTCTGTAACTGGAGCTCCAAACAGATCATGCCTTGGATGCTTTCTTAGACGGAAGTTCCGGCTTAATCTGCTCTCATAGACAATTCTCTCAGTATGATCGAAGCTATACGGAGGGAGATTAACCAGCATCTTTGGACTTTTCCTGTCGGGTGTCTGGTTGATAGCTTGAATTTTGACTGGGTAACCTCGCGAACTGAGATGCCCAACTGCATTGAGGATCACATTCGTGCCTGGCGCTGTTCTATCAAGAACGTTCATATACGCCACAGAGCTTCCTCTGATCTGAGTTGCCATAGTCTCTTTGATAGCGCTTCTCATAGCACCATGTGGGCCAATTTCCACAATAACGTCCACAAGATATTCAGAGTCAGCATTGAGTTGAAGCTTAGCCTTTTTCTCTTCACGTTTATACCCCATGGCAACCAATGCATCGGCGAACCTCACCGGTGAAACCATGTTCCTTACCCAATAATTACCGTCAAGGAGGGTTTCCGTAACCAGATCCCCAGTCACGCTCGAATACATCAACACATCTTGGAATCGACTGTCTGGTGCCTCGGTAGTCAGATCTCCCATCCCCTCAAGATAGTCAGCCGCCACATAATTCATGTGACCGGAATGGTAAGCATTCGCAACATTGAGTTTCCGCGCAAATACTCCATCTTGATCAAGGAGAACATTAAGTGCATCAATCTTAGTTTCATCTCCGGATATAGTGTTGTTCTTAGGGCTATTGAGGCAAGCGATGACCAGTTCTCCGGTGATCTCCTGGTTGACACGGTCGATGTATGAACTTGCATCTTCTGTGGAAAGTCCAACTGCCAACATCGAGCCCTTTACATGCATGGGCTTTGCAGACGCGACTCCACGCCAATATGCAGCTTTCCAGGCTGCGTGCCTACCGAGCTTACCAGCAGCATAGGCAGCTGCTATCTCACCAGAAGAATGACCCATCACACGAGAAGGAAGAATATCCCAACTGGCAAATAGATCAACAAGAGCAATCTGAAGAGCAGCACAGCATGGATGTGACAGTGCAGGCGAATTGACCCGTGACTCGTCCTGAGATTTCAACAATTCATCCAGTACTGACCACTCTGCTCCAATTGACTTCATATACTCAGATGCTTCTTCCATGCTTCGGCGGTAGACAGGATATTCTAAAAGCTCTTTACCCATGTTGTACCATTGAGCGCCCTGTCCAGTGAAAACGTATCCAACCCTTGGCTTGTTGCCAGCTCGTATAACAGTTAGCGAGTCATCGCTAGTAAGCTTCTCGGAGAGATCTTTCACAGAGTTTGCAACCAAGAAGGATTTCCAGGGGAATGTTGACCTCTTCTCCGAAAGGGTAAATGCCAGCCTGTCGAGAAAATCTGATTCAGTCACAGCATTGAAAGTGCCAGGTTTTTGTAAATGATCCGCTAGCCTTGCGGCGTTTCGTCGTATGCCTTGTTCATCAAATGCACTGAAGCTGAAAATTCTGTTCTTCCGTTTTAGTTCAACCCCGTTGACTTTTCCATGCCCATCCACTTCCGTGACTCCATTCGATTCATGTCCATTTGGAACATGGCCATTTGTTTGTGGTTCCCCAGCTACTGTGCCGTTCTCTGTAGGTTCGTCGGTCACGGCCTGCTTCTCCAACTCACTCAATCTTCGGTGAATGTCATCCTGACTTGGCACCGATTCCACAGTATTATGACTCGCAACAATGTTACAGGATGTCAAATAGCTATACGCATCATCCAGGATAACATGTGCATTTGTACCACCCACACCAAAAGAGTTCACAGATATTCTTCTTGTTCCCTCAGTTGGCCAGGGTGTATTCTCTAGAGCGAATTTTAAATTCCACCTCTTGACAGGCACCTTGGGGTTAGGCTTCTCAAAGTTAACGTTTGGCGGAATTATTCCTGACTCGAGGACAAGAACTGATTTGATCACTCCAGCAACACCAGCACCACCCTCTAAATGTCCAATACCTGACTTTATGGCACCAATATACAGAGGGTCTGCTGCACTTCGATGTGGACCAAAGATCTTGGCTGCTGCACTAGCTTCAATAGGGTCTCCGGCTGATGTTCCTGTTCCATGAGCCTCTAGCATCCTGGTATCTTTGGGGTCCAAGCCTGCTGCGGCGTAGACATTTCGGATAAGATCCTCCTGCGCACTGGCACTTGGGAGTGTAATGCCGGCTGTTCTACCATCCTGATTCACACCGGAACCACGAATGACAGCCCTGATCGTATTTCCGTCACGAATCGCATCCGAGAGTCTCTTCACAACAATGCTTCCAACACCTTCTCCACGAGCGTAGCCATTTGCTCGGTGATCGAAGCTGTAACACTTTCCGTCTGGAGACAGGAAACCGTGGTGGGCCATTCCCATAATATCCATTGGATTGGCTAGGTAATTCGCACCGGCGACAATAGACTAGTACAGCCAGTCAATAACTCCGCATTGGAAGAATCTTCAAAGACTCGAGACTTACCATATCGCTTTCGCCTAATTGCAGACTTGTGCAGGCCAAGTGTAATGCAACCATACTACTCGAGCAAGCGGTATCAATGGTCATACAGGGACCTTTTAGATCATAGAACCAACTCACACGACCAGCAATAATAGAGTTGGTGGTGCCTTGCGGTCTGTATTTGAGGGTAGTTTCCGGATCTGTATTCAAGAGGGCGGCGTGGTCAACATTGAAGCCGGTGGTATACACCGATGTCTTACTTCCAGTGACATCTTTCATGGAAATTCCTGCATTCTCAAGGGCATGGTAGGTGTTTTCCATGACAAGTCTTTGTTGTGGATCGAGCGTATATAACTCTGTTTTTGTCACCTTGAAGAATGGTGCATCAAAATCTACAGGATCGTCCAGAAGAAAATTCGCTCCTTTGACATGGAACTAGTCAGTATTTGTTAGTTTCTGATACCAGTATTGGAACATGAAATGCAGAGGTTATGTACCGTTCCACCATGTTCTGCATCTGGGTGATAATGGCCATGACGATTAATCCTGTCCTTGGGGAAGTCTGTCATGGCCTGGCGGGCCTGTAATAGAAAATTCCATAGATCTTCTACCGTTCTTGCTTCCTGTGGAAATTTTGCAGCCATGCCCACGATGACGATTGGCTCTTTTTTAAACGACCCTGTCGCCTTAAAGGTGACCTCATCCAATTCTGCTGAGGCCATGGCAGGCCCGTTTGATGCAGTTTCACTACTCATTTGAAATTTTATATGTGCTGTGTGGACTCTTCTCTGATAGGTAAGAAATGCAAGGGAAAGGGTAAGAAAGCCGACAGATCACGCAATTCGAAAGCTCTTAGACTTGATTACTAGCTTTCAATCTTCCCTGCCAATTCATGTGTTGTACCTGCAGTAGAAGAGTGAGGTGAGGTGAGGGGTTTAGTTAAATTTGGAAGAGAAAAATAACACACGTAATCGCAAGGAACATTTGAAAAGTGAAGTAGTGCTTTTTAAGCATTGGACTGCATAAAACTACTTTTACGTATATTTGATTCGTTGTCAATTTGTTACTGTTCTTCTATTATGTGCTCTCTGTTGGTAGATACTTTTCCCATTACTTGGCTCTTAGCCCGAATAGGTCCCAGATCTATTCCAACCCGTCTCTTCCATACTTGAAAGATTACAAAATCCACCTAATCAGCTGCCTATTACCGTATCGTCGTTCTCAAGAAACGGATTGAGCCGACTCCGCCAACCCTATTCCACTTAATCCACGTGAGGTTTAGGCGGTGGTCCAGTGATACTCTGGTGGAGGAATACGCAAATTTGGCATCTTGCGAATAGTCCTGCAGGATGAGTAATAGTAAACCATGGAGTAGTAGTCTATAGAGCGGGTCGGCTGAAATAAATCAGAGACATGATTTACCTACATATGTAGAACAAAAGGAAACCACTGAACCACTAACTCGAAATCACTTCGTAATTCAACCAGCGTTACTTATCATCGACCTGCAAAGACGGGACTAGCTTCGTAATGACATACGAAGACGTTGAATCCTGAAGTTATCTAAAGCAAGACTATCCATATTGGACAACCAATATTATACTATGCAGTATCAACAGAAAAGAACGAACCAATCAATAACTCGGGTTCATTCCGTACCCCTCACCAGCAGGATGATAAGAAACCGGCCGTAACCATGCATATCACCCAATGAAGCTAAAGTAGGGACCACATGGATGAGTACGAGAGAACTCACCGGGCCTGAAGAAACAGAAGGTTACGTATGTTTTTTTTACCCCACGGGTGACCCCAGTCGGGGTGTAACATCAACAGTCATCAAATAAACATCGGATGATTGTGGCTAAACTCTAATTGGTTTAAGGATTAAACTTTACTATATTAAGGTTTCTAAAAGTGCGTGGGTGGGGCCTCTTGAACTTATCCAGCCCTAGGGGCTTGGCTGTTATTGTATTGTAATACGATACGCGATTGTCAGCGAGGTGTATGGTACCCGTAATACATACGTATACTCAGAATACGTAATACGGCCGCCGTAACCGTGCCTCGTGGGGGGTCTATGTCCTGATGACGCGCTTGGCTTATCGACACATCTGTGGACTAACACATTCCTTAGAATGCATCAGAATTAGATGGCGCCGAACGCGTGCATCATGAAGCCCATCATACTATACACACATCGTAAGTAGTCCTTCAGATTTCATCGTAAGATCAGAGTCCATTGACGGTGTCTCTTCGAAATCAAAAGAACTAGGTACAAATCCCTGGAAATGTGCCATCATCCTCGAGGAGCTCAATCTTCCCTACGAGAATAGATTTGTCGAACCCGAGGATGTAAAAAAACCTCCGTATACAGATCTTAATCCTAATGGACGAGTTCCTTGCATTGAGGATGCCAATACGGGCATGGTACTGTGGGAATCAGCAGCAATCAATGAATACCTTGTGCAGACCTATGATCCTTCCGGCACGCTTTGGTGTCCTCAAGGACCAGATCATTTTATCATGAAGCAATGGCTGTATTTTCAGATGTCGGGTCAGGGACCGTATTACGGGCAAGGTTTGTCTAACATTGTATATCCTCGTTCTAGTGGGAAGCTGATCATCTATCAGCTGGCTGGTTCATCTTCAGACACTACGAATATCTTCCATCGGCCATTAGCCGCTACCGACAAGAGATTCGGCGCGTTATTGGGGTGCTGGATACTGCTCTCGCCAACAAAGAGTATCTGGTTGGTGATAAATGCACAATCGCAGACCTAGCTTTCGTGACGTGGGATGATGCTGTGGCTGATATGTGTGAGGGTGAACCTTTCATGAAGACATTACACGAAGATTGTCCCAATTGGACGGCTTGGAGGAAACGTCTTCTTGCTCGGCCGGCTGTGCAGCGGGCTCTGAAAGCTAAGGCGAAGGCATTGCAGGAAGCAGGCCCGAGTATAATACCTAAGAACTGGGAACATGAGAAAAAGCAAGATATCGCAGGGGCATGAGTATGACTTCAAAAAATGGCACAGCTTGAATATATTTATTTCTATGTATTTAGATAACGAATCTATCTATGATCATACCGCAGCCTCTCTGGCTTCTCGTTCAGCTTTCTCCCTAGCAAACCGTGCCCGAATCTTCTGTAACTTTCCAGCATCTCGAGCTGCATGCCATTTTTCCGAAAATCCCTCAATGTCTTTTATTGGATTACTGGCATTGATCTGTGCAACCAATTCATCCACATATGACACCTCTTCATCTTGTCTTCCATTCATCAGCCTTGTGGCACCCTTCTCAGCCAGACGCTTCTCATAGATTCGCCTCATCGCTTGCTGACTCGGTAAAACCGCTCTACCTGAAAACACTGAAGCGACAAACATGGCCTGAAACTCAAAGAAGGAGAAAGTGGCGATAAATTGCGATATTCCTACAAAGGCCAGTGTTGGATCCGGTATGTAGAACATGTCCTTGTGTATATTGAGCGTGCAACTTCCGTTTGTTACCAGCACCTTGGAAGCATCTACTTCGGCGGATTCGTCGTCTGCATGTAGCTCTGGCAGGAATGGATAAGCGAAATGGTATCCGGTACACACGATCACTATATCAATGTCGTCCAAGGTCGTGCCATCTTTCAGGGTCACTTTACCCGGTATATGGCCTTCAGTAGTCGTTGCGTCCTGGGCACTATTTTGCAAGGTCCCAAGTGATTCTATCTCAGCAATTCGATGACAATTCTCCGGAATAAAGTCTAGTGGTAGGTCGAATGGCGAACCACGTCCGGACTGATACATTTTCTTGACCCAGGGACCAAGCTCACGCGCTATCTCTGTCGAAGAAGTACCGGCTCCAACCAATAATATATTCTATTATTATATTATTTCATCAGCCCGATCCTCATTTTACGTCAGTGACAAGATTCTCACCTTGGCCGCGTACTGCTCAGGATGCCTGTATGACTTAGAATGCTCGACACGGTCAGGATATGCCTCACGCCATTCAACCAGACCGGGAATAGAAGGTAATCGTGGTGTGTTGTAGTGTCCAGATGCTACCACAACCGCATCAAATTCCTATTTATAAGTTGTTAAACCGCTTGTTGTGAATCGTCTTGTGTCTGATAGGAATATTCACCCATTTCCGGTGTGATAGTTGAAAAACCTCCTCGGCATTGTCAGATACTGTTGGAGTCAAGGTTCCTGTCGTCACCTTCCATTTGTCACCGTCTTTCTTCACTCCCTCCACCAAAGTCCGATAATGGACTCGATCTTCCATTCCCGCATGCAAGGCCGCCTTCTGAACATATCTCAAGATGTTGCGGTGCGTAGTCCACTCACTTGCATTATCAGTACGTTCTGGTGTCGTAATTGGAATCTCCCATAACCATGGGAGGTCCTTTAGTTCGATGGTAATCAAGGAAAAGTTATTCGTAAGACCTTCATAGCACGCTCCCGGAGGGGCATGTTTCAGCGCATCTTCTGCGGAAACAACCCCATCCTGCTGATTCGCCTCGTTATACCAAGGACACAAAGCTTGGGCTGTCTCTAGAGGCTTTGTGACGGTATACGGCGGCTCAGCAGCTTTTCTCTCGTCGTACAACCTAAGCGATTAATCTATCGTGTCAGCCAAGTCAAGTTACATGAGAATATATGCAGCAAACCAACCACACGCCGCCTAGCTTTTCATTTCGCTCAAATACAGTCACATCGAGACCGGCTTGAAGTAGATATTTTGTCGCCAGAATACCACTGATACCAGCGCCTATAACCGCGACCGATCGGATGCCTTCAAACAGCTGCGGCTCGTCCGTCATGATTTACGTATATGTGCCAAACAAACAAACAGCACTATCAGGCTGAATTCGGGAAGAAATTTTGACTAACCAAATACTCCAATCTTTGCAAAGCATCGTAGGTTCAAAATTGTGATTTCGCATAGATTACTAGTTCCACCTGAATTGAAAGATACGTATTCGATATTGAATTACGAATACGGGATTTTGGTATGATGTATACAGATAACAACACCTTCGTCAGACTTCGTAAAACAACTTTACAATATCGTAAGACAATCATTACCACTAAATCCATTACCAGGAAGACCTGACTCGTATGAAGGAAGCGGTGCATTAGTTTTAACCGAACTATTGCGGGGATGTCTGTCTCATATCAGGATTTCACGCCGCATTTACGCATTACGGTAGCATACATTGAAAGCACCTTTATTATAATCCTGGAATACTTTTACAAAGTGGGTAAACTGCTGTAGCTTCTTCGTATATGAAACACTAAACGACATACATGACGGTTTCGTACCAATTGTCTCTATTCCGGTACACTATCTTGACACAATTTCGGAGACTTTTGTCCCGATCTCGCTACACGTACTCGCGATCCCCGTCTACCCCTCTTTTCATACAAGCAGAGTCATAGCTGAAGGATAAGCACTAAGTCAACTACGTATGTAGTTTCTCTTGGTTCTTCTCGCGAAGGTTGCCCAAGATGGAGATCGGTTTTGATGCCTGAGGCCATTATTAGGGTTCTACGGCCTTTACCCCATATCCTATCTAGATGGGCTTATATTTTGGCATTTACTAAAAGTAATAGTCGTGATCTCCTCAAGTCCTACTACTACATATCATGTTATGGCAAGTGGACAACACTTCATACGCTTGATCATTGACAGGCCAGCTTATCGATGTTTCGCTAGTGCTGATATGTACCACAGCATGAAAGCAAACAATAAATGTGCCTTCCAACCCTTGACCTTGGATAACTAAGTATCCAAATTGAAAGGCAAGAATTATTGATGCATTGAGAAATAGCTACCAGACACGCATACTGCTCGTCGAAGGATACTTCCATAATAGGTATCCTTCAACCCTGCCCAGGTGCTGAGAACACTAGCCTTGGAGTATTGAGTACATCTATCTAGGTTCTTGTGTAAGTTGTCGACTGATTGATAGTAGTTTGCAGTAGGTATCTAGAGCCCTTCGATCCATCCTGAACTATCTCGGTAGCTCTACATATGTAACAACGGTGCGTCATACCACACTTCAATGTTAACTTACTATGTAGGTACATTCGCGGACATATATATCCGGTTGACACACCGTATGCGGCGAGTCTGTATCATCCTATCTCCCCAAGACACTGCCCGATAAAAGCCTCGATAGTCAATTATTTCTTCAAACAGGATGAAACAAGGGAAAATACCTAAACAGCCCCTGTCTGACTGCTCAGGAACTCTTTTGAGTCACTTTGATAAAGACCGCCCGAAACGGACTAGCGGGTGGCTACCCTTATCTTATCAGTTGACTCACAAAAGAATCAGCTCAGATTGTACCCCGCTGCCAACCGCGACTTTTCTCTTCACCCCTTGAAACAGCAACATATCCCAACTCACGACTCCGATAGCGAGAGAGTCAGCTCAATCCCCCATCTGAACATCGCTCTACGCGCATTGTACCCCTTATCGAACGGTTTCCGCCACCGAGCCCCAACCGACCACCATGGCGGACGCCATTACCGAAGCTACAGCTAAGCTGCAGCTCGACGAGGAGACCGGCGAGATGGTCTCCAAGAGCGAATTGAAGAAACGTCTTGCGAAACGCGCGAAAAAGGCAAAAGCAGAGGCCGCCAAAGCAGCAGCGCCGCCCAAGGAGAACGCCGCTGCGAAGAAAGCCAAACCGGAAGAGGCTCAGCTCGATCCAGACGCTATGTTCAAGGAAGGATTTTTGGCGAAGGTTTATGATGAGCGGCCAACTGGAAAGGATACTGTGACACGATTCCCACCTGAGCCTAATGGATTGTATGTCATCATTTCTCTCTGACTTTTCTGGCATCTTTTCTGACTGTTGGTGAAGCTTGCATTTAGGTATTTTGCTCCGATCATACAGAATGTTCAACGACGATTGCTAAGCAGAAATAAGGACACGCTAAGGCGATCGCGATCAATTTTGGGTTTGCTCGTTATCATGGTGGAGTAACGGTGAGAAGATCCTTTGTAAAGCGTACGTCAAGTCACACGAGCTAATCTATGTGCAGAATCTTAGGTAAAACCCTTTGCCAAATCGACTAAAGTACAATAACTCATCAATTAGATTCGATGATACCAATCCCGAGGCGGAAGAAGAAATCTACTTCACATCCATCATTGATGTTGTGGAATGGCTCGGTATGGCGATCACCGGACACCATGGATGACAAAGACTTACACGATGGTGTTGCTAGGCTTCAAACCACATGCCATTACATACTCCAGCGACAATTTCCAGAGACTATATGACCTCGCCGAGAAGCTCATCCAGATAGAAAAAGCATACGTCTGCCACTGCAACGAGGCCGAAATCAAACTTCAGCGCGGAGGAGAAAAAGGCACCTCGCCGCGTTACCGCTGCGCGCACGCCGAGCAGGATGTCGAGACCAATCTGCAGAAATTCCGGGATATGCGTGACGGAAAATACCAGCCTCAGGCTGCATTCCTCCGAATGAAGCAGGATATTACCAGCGGTAATCCTCAGAACTGGGATCTTGCTGCTTACCGAGTGCTCTCGAAGCCGCATCACCGAACTGGCGACAAATGGGTTATTTATCCTACTTATGACTTTACACACTGCATTGTCGATAGGTATATGAGACCGAAAGAGTGATGCAAATGATGTACTAATTGTTGATAGTTTTGAGGGTATCACTCACAGTCTGTGCACTACAGAATTCCAGCAGTCGCGAGAGAGCTACGAATGGCTCAACAAGACATTGTCTTTGTACGAGCCGATGCAGCGCGAATATGGTATGTTCGCAGGTATTAATTGCCATTCGACCTTTCTAACTTGTACAGGCCGCCTGAACATCACCGGCACGATCATGAGCAAACGTGGGTTGAAGAAACTGATTGACGGCAAGTATGTACGAGGCTGGGACGATCCTCGACTCTACACACTGATCGCACTCAGAAGGCGTGGTGTACCACCCGGCGCAATTCTCTCATTCATCAACGAACTTGGTGTCACCACATCAAACTCTTTGATCCAGCTCAAGAGATTCGAACAGAGCGTGCGCAATTACCTCGAAAGGACCGTCCCTCGACTCATGATGGTTCTTGATCCCCTACCAGTCGTCATCGAAGACGCCGACACTCTCGAGTCCAGCGAACGCGACCTCACAATCCCCTTCTCACCAAAAATCCCCGCATTTGGCACCCATTCACTCCGTCTCACAAACACAGTGTACATCGACCGTTCGGATTTCCGCGAGGTCGACAGCAAAGACTACTTCCGTCTCGCACCCGGCAAAACCGTCGGCTTACTCCAGATGCCCTACCCCATCACTGCAACAACCTTCACCAAGGACGCAGACGGCAAAATCACCGAAGTCCGCGCCGTCTTCCAGAAGGAAGGCAAGAAACCCAAAACCTATATCCAGTGGGTTCCCGAGGGATCGCGTAAAGCCGAAGTTCGCATCCACACTGCTCTTTTCAAATCTGAGGATCCAGCTGGCGTTGAAGGCGGCTTTTTGAATGATATCAGCCCCAACAGCGAAACTATCTATCCGGATGCGTTGCTTGAGCCTGGGTTTGAGGAAGTGCGTCGCAGAGCTCCGTGGCCAGAGGCGGAGGGTGAGAAGGAGAAGGCCGGACCTGAGAGCGTGCGCTTCCAGGGAATGCGTATTGCATATTTTGTAAGTCATTCCCTCTCCCTTTGAACTTGGGTGAAATTGTAATTGTAACTAACATTTTGATTTGCTACAGGCCGTAGACGCAGACTCGACAGACGACAAAGTCGTCCTCAACCGCATCGTGTCCCTCAAAGAAGACACCGGAAAGAGCTCTTGAGCAACGTAAAGTTTTGAGACAACGGTGATATTCGTGATGTTCTTCTAGCATTGTTTAGTCATAGCAATATCTGATCCCGGTAACTTTACTTGTTGATATTTTACCTAAACCAGTTCGCTACATACATAGGAGTGGCGTTTCCCCCGCATTTTCATCCCCAAATATATACCAAGGTAGGCGCTATGGTCCATTAAACCCTGCATCTTGCATTAGATAGCGCCTAGAGAGCAATATCCCTGTAGATATTCACCAATCATTGCACGCGTTCATGTAGCTTTGATGCCCGTTGCGCGTAGCATCCATGTAAATAACTCTCATTAAACGAGTCCTGACTGGACGCAAGCCTTTGGTCAGAGCCAATTGAAAAGCAGAAGAGGGGTTAAAAGCATTGTCACACAATGCGCCGGGATATTCGTGTCGTGTGACATATGTACCACTCAGCAATATAAGAGGCCTTGGTCCCCTGAAGCAAGCCTAAAAATCAAAAAAAGATTTACTTTCCCAGCCACAAGTCTACTTTCTCATTCCCTTTTTTTGTGGTTTTCTTTCCCGTTTCGATTCCTGTCCTGTTTCTGACAATGGGCGTATACCGTGAATAATGAATTCTCTCAAAATATAACAATTCTCTCAAAATCCTCCCTTAGGTACCTACTGTCCATCCACAATTCTATCACCTCCCGTACAAAGACCCGAAAAACACCAAAAAAGAAACGGTGCAATAACCGACCCCGACTTGACCAACCTCCCTCCACAAGTCGCTCTGCCGAGAAGAAATCCAGCGCCCATGTTTGAGAAGGGCAGCTGGATTTCCTTGGGTTGTGCCTCATGTCACCAACATCAAATCCTTTGAGGACTAGCAGACATTGACCAATTCGATATCGACCCGTTTCCCCTCTCTATCGACAATCTGATTTGGAAAAAGGGGCGGGCTGGTTGTGGGTTGGTTGATCATTTCTGGTTCTACATGCATTTCTTCTCTCTGTTTTTCTCTTTTCTCTTTGGATGGCTATGTGCACTGCGTCTATTACCGCCAAGGACTTAAGATAAGATATAATGCTATGTATGTATTAATGTCAACTAATCCCTGAATACCTGCTTAACAGCGAAACTTGCACTATAAACCTGCTTCCGGCCAAATCCCACTATGCCAACTACTACCTAGGTGAGTGACTGCGCTATGAAAGTAACATGAAGAACACAGGCAAATCAAAAACTGAACAATCCGCTTCGTCTCTTTCCAAATGGATACACAACCAATGCCGCCATGAACAATCCAACGGTAATACCAATCGCGACCTGAACCATACCAAATCCGAGATTGAAGACGGATGTATCTGCTGTCATCGAGACAACTCCCGCTTGTCCCCCTCCACCACCGCCGCCGCCACTTCCTCCGGTGCTAGACTCGTTCTTTGGTGCGGTGACATTGCTTCTGATCTGGTCGGCGGATGCGATTCCAGAGATGAGAGATCCCGACGCGGCAAGACCAGAAGGCACCAGAACGAATATGGCGGGAAGAATCGCAGTTGCGGCATGGCCATGCCAAAGTCTGCTATAAAGGTTTCCCAAAACACCAATGACAAAGGCTCCCAATGTGTTGGCGACCTCTGAATTGCTGCCGATGCGTTTAGTGCTGAAATAATTGACGACATAGCCAACAAATGCTATGACCATCATGACCGGTGCTTGCTTGAACTTGCCCTGGTTGATGACAACAATCCAAATGGTCATTGCAACGACAAAGGGAAAGCGTTGAATATAGGGATTGCTAATGGGCCATGGCGGACAGCTTGTGTGGGAATTTGCATTTCCATCCATCAAGCCGTAGATTGTGACACCAACAGTGATACCATAACCAAGGAAGAGTGAGTATATAATGGCGTAAACCATTCGTATCGACCCAGCGATCATTTGATGAGATTGCAACTCCAAACTGCTGCAAAGAACCAAGAAACCGGGCAAGATCAGAGCAATGGCGGATTGAGCGATGCCCGAGAAGCAAAACAGATACTGTTGTTTGCCATCGACAATCCCCCATCGAATACTTCCAAATGCTCGCGCCAGAAATGAGGTAAGAACCGTTGCACACACTTCAAAGACGTTGGAATATAGCGCCGACTTCTTTGCCATGACCAGCTGCATAAAGCCCAACATGCAACCCAATATGAACGAGATGGGCATGTCAATGGGACGAGCTTGAAAAGCAAATGGCCCAACGGTGGCACTGGCCAAACCATACATGAACACCAAAAACCATGTTGGAAATCTAGGCTTGCGATTCATGATTTCATCCAGCTGCTTTGTCGCTTCTTCGACTCCAATCATGTCGTGCACCACATTCTTGTACACGCTGTGAGTGTCGGCTAACCGACTAAGATCAACACCCTGAGCGACACGCACTAACTTGAACTCCGTTGTTCGTGTCGTTGAATCGTCAAATGCTACAATCATACAACCCGGCAGATACAAAAACTGTGCATCGACTTCGAGAACCCGCGCCGTCATTGCCATATACTCTTCCAGTCGATGAGTTGGCGCGCCGAATTTCATCAGAGCACGACATAACCCCATGAGAAACCTGTGCCGAGCAATGATCTCTGCTATATGAACCGTAACTCGAATCTCATCCTCCAGTCTCGGCTTGCCACCTTGCTTACGCCGCTTGGCTGCAGCTGACATCATGCGATTCGAGTGGTTGGGTGCTCCTGCGGCGGTCAGGTGCGATGCAGCACCGACGAGTGAGCTTGTTGATCTGTTCTTGTCCTTGTTGTACCATTTCACCTTTTCTCTTTTTGGTGTCGATACCCCGGATGTTGGAGTGGCCCGGCCTGAAGCTCGTGATATATCGGATTCAACATCCGTGCTGGTACTTCCGGTGCGACTGTCTTGTCCTTGTTGCTGTTGGCTCGCTCCATATAGCTTAAGCAAGTTGCCTAGGACACCTCCACCGCTCATTCTTGCTAGTGCCTCTTCGTCTTCACCACCAGCAGGAGTTGGCTGCTCCTCTGATCCATGTCTCGGTCGTGGACGGGTTCTTGGTTGAGTATGGTGCTGTGTCATTTCGCGAACAAGTCGATGCGCTTCAGAGGTTGCATGGGCTTGTTCTCTTTGTCGATCTTCTTCTGTCTTCTGATGGTCGTCTGTAATATCCGAGACTGGTGCATTGCCGTCACCTGCCCAGGTCTTTTCCTGGACTGACGAGGTCAGACCATCCCCTTGGTGTGGTTCCCGACCTAGCCTCGTAGCCAATGCCCGCGCTTTTTCTATATCCCAGAACTTTTTGATCTTGGCCCCAAGACCAAAGACTCTTTTCGACTTTCCCGCTTCTTTGTCTTCATCGTTCTCGTCGGTCCCTCTGTCAGCGCGTTTACCCGGAGCCGTTTGTTTCTGTTGCTTTTCTAAATCAGAACCGACGCGTTGGAGTCGTCCAGCTTCTGCCACATCTTCGGATGGCCGTCGCTCTTGATGTTGGCGTTCTTTTGCTTCGGGCGGCGGGTGAAACGGTTGGCGAGCATGGTCTTGATGTTGTACTTGTTCATTGACTAAGGTACGTGCGTCGTCCCCGTTGTGTTGCAGTGATCGAAACCGGACGCGAGGCCTATCCTGCCGAGCCTCTTCGTATTCTTGGCCCTGCAGAGTTTCATCGCTGTGCTGAGATGCCATTGACCAACGATCTTCGGGATACTCATGATGTTCCTCGGCAGCAGACATCGTATGCGTCTGCTATGTATATGAATTTTGTTGCCTCATTGATTGGAGTAGTTCACTATTGACTAGAATGAATGATCGAACCAAACAGGAGAGGAACAGTAAGGAAGTCGGAACAAAGATCGAGGCGCACAGTGGGGAAGGCAGGCAAATGGTGTGGTCAATCGAGGAAGGAGCCTCCCAAGCACTTGACTTGGTGAACTCATTCGATTTTCTTTTGTGGTGGCGGCAACTGGGAAGTTTATTGGCAGATTCACTCTTGCCTTAATACATGGTTCTGCTCTCACTGTTGTTTATTCCAGGCCAATGCCTTCGTCGCCCACTGGTTGGCCGCTTGTCCTTGCCTATTCGTTGTGGATCTGTGGCTGTACAACGATTTTCACATCGTGCTAATCTAGAAATGCCGTTCCTTAATCAAAGCCGATTAGGAGGACTGACGATCACCTGCGAGGGTGGACTATTATTATCATGTTTCATATCTATTCTCCGTTCCTCTCGCACCAGAAAATAAAAAGCTGACGACGACAAACATACCCCATCCGAAAGGGATAAAGCTTTGACTGGCATTACAGACTTACCGACGCATAGTGAGTGAATCGGCTTGCCGCTGCCACCTCTGGCCGAAAATGGCAATCCATTAGGGTTTGCCGTTCCGAGCGGATGGCGACGGCATACCGTGAACCTACCATCCGGTATATGCAGCTCTGTTGTCGTCAAGAGGTCATCCTGATACGATTTTTGTGAATGTGTAGTACAAACAGACGTATAAATAAGGCCCCCTGCATTGGTCGGAGCGGAGCTCTGACGCGTTCAAAGGGATCGATGTGGTGCCTGGTGCAACCAGTGATCGACTTGATGATCATTGTTGGTATTGCCACCAATTGAAGGGGTCATGATAATAGGAGCTCTGGAAGTAAACCTTTGTCATCTTAATATCAAGAAATCTAGGCATTGAAATTAAATTTGATTGAGGGAAAGTAGAAATTTTAGCTGAACATCATTTCATGTGAGAGTCAAGCCCTGCTGATATTTAGCCCTTGAAGTCTCCGCCGAATACATTGTCATCTTCACAGCTTTAGTGACTCTGATACCTCATGCTCATGTCCTTCCTCGGATGCAACCAACATTTCATCGTCAAGGTTGAATGCTAAACGACCGGGCAGAACCGTTGTGGGACACCCGGCCTTATCAAGTGCATCTTTCGAGAGGTGAAGTATTTCATCCATACCTAGAGACTAGAAATGAATATGATGAATATCGCAGAATAAAACACTCACCTTTTCCTCCTATGAGCCCTGCAACTGCTGGTAGATACTCGATCCGTTTCGTGACCTTGGAGACAAATGGAATTTGGCCAACTATACGACTCATTAGGAAACAATCAAACGTAAAGAAGGTATTTCCATACTGGGGATAATCCCACCACTGTATCATTCATCAGTAGTTGCGCTCTAGAACAAGGGCGAGTCAACTAACGCAGCAGGAGCTTCGTCTCTATATTTCAGCTCTGAGCTCCCATAAGGGACCACCATAATTGTTTTATGTGCCTCTCCAATAACTTGTTCATGGATCTAATCAGCGAAGACCTTGCGCCTTTTGACAGCTTCGTCGAGCTCTTCAACGGTGATATTGCTTCCATTTGACCTGCGCCCATCAGAAACCGCTACTATTAGCTGATTAGGTGTACAGGAAATACCACTTAGCCCCTTGAAGATAGTCACGGAGTGATGTCTCCTTTTCACCCTCTGGACCTGTCTGGGCCCATGTCTCAGATAGCGATATTTCAGTACGAGTAATCCCGAGGTATTTCTCTAGACAGGTTTTCAACGCATCCAACATTTCTTGATGTTTTTTGTTGTCTGTTGGAAACCAGTTGGTTGGGTGCAATATCCGATTCAGAAGACTTCGAGTGCCAGAATCAATACCTCGCTCGGGATTTAGAAATATCGCGTAGAAACGTACATGTGATATTTTGAATGCCGTAATTTTTGCCATAAGATCGATTTCCGAGGGTTGTGACGGTCCCGGCAAGATGATAGTTGTCCTTTATGGAAATACGCAATCCGTTTAAAGGTTTGTCTGAGTCTGGAGGGAAATATAGATGTGAGGGTACGGCAACAGCGAGATCAACACCATCATCGGAAGTTGCTCCGAGGGGAACGAAACTATGGGAGCAATGTTAGGAGAATAGATGCAAGAAGGGTAATATCTACTCACCGATGATTATTACGATCGTCCGGAATGGTGCTTATGGTGAATGCGCTTAAATAGTCGGGGTACAACCGCCAGCACTGGTGCGGTTCCTGGCCTCGAAGAAAATATGGCCCTTCATGCCACTGTTCCGCCGGGTTGGACTTCTGATAAATAAAGCCAGAGGAAGAATATTGACTTAAATTGTCAAGAAACGCATTTTCAGGGCGAGGAGGCTGGCTACCCCGATAAAGCAAGATCAAGACGGCACTTTTAGCAAATTCAAGCGTGAAGACATCGTCCGTTCTAGCCAATCTTTCGAATGTATCTCGCACGAAGAGCACAGTCATAGTGTTTATCCTCCAAGTAAATAACAACTGCAGGAGTCCCCGCATAGGGAATCTCGACATCAGAAAGAAGGTACTAATTGTAGGGAATTAATGCAAAGCTCTATCAATACGACTCCGCTACATACCTTGACCCTATCTCTTACATGATAGTTAAAAGATACTTCCACAGGTGAATCTGGATGCCATAGGGAACGTGGAAATATTTCGATACATTTTGAAAGTTTGGAGAGCTACCGTCGGCTAAGAGAACGATCTATTCGACGATTTGAAAATATTGACTTGAGAGGGCCCAGCAATACGCTTCAGCCTGTATGCCCCCAGAAGCGGTATGATGTACTGAGAATGTGAAGATATTTGTCTCCTGATCTGTAGTAGGAAGGGCAGCTCATTTCACAATCTCTCGCCGAAGGTGCATACAACACTTCTCTTCTGAGTGAGAGGAGTCATACATCGATTGCTCATCTCGACCAATCGCAATTGCAAATCATCTGGATCAAAAAGATTAGATGGAAGAAGGGCATGCGCACGTCGATCCACCGCCCAATACCACTTTCGTACGCATACAAGTAATCTTGGGAAGTTATTATTAATACAGTTGCCTCCTATGCCTCTATTGAAAATGGTCGCACCATCTCGACACCTACTAACCCTAAGCCTCATCCTAAAAAAGCACTCCGAAATGTACGCACCAAGTTACACAAATCAACAAAACTTCTCACTTGGTGAAAATTATGCAAGGGGAAAATTCAATGCAATGTGGTTTGTGCCGATTTCTCGATGTGAAATGTCCATTGCCCGAATAGGCAACTCTTTCTAAAATAGGCTATCAAAGTCGTCATGAGGGCATGGATCGAGCAACACGCATCACCACGAACGATTGGAAATATTAATCTAGGTATCACTTTTCCATGAGAATCAGATTTTTCAATGCGATTGCAGCAGATAATGAATTCGGTATCGTTGTCTCTTCGGCAGACTATGAAGAATCTGAGAACAGGTCTATTCACTACTAACCAGGAAAATAGTATCATTACCTAGGTTATTATCAAACAGAAGCAACTTCATTCTTTCGGACTGTCCAAGGACGACGATGAATAGCACTTTTCCGAATTTTCCGAGTACAGTGTACCTATGTATTTATATCTTCAGAAACCCTCAAGATCGCACCTGGGCGTCTACATCCATAATTATGATTTGTCCATCAAGATTTCTCGTTCTGAATTCCTTCGAATCATTTATCACCTGCAAGAAAATTTAAAAGCGCTCTTATCTTCGAATATGGAAATATGATGATACCTAGGTAACCAAGTCTATTTCCCTCACATACATGTATGGGTCCATTTCGAATACACTCCAAGAGCTGACATCTGCAGCTCCAAGGCTAATTCTCTCATATTTAGGAAAATCCATATTATATTCCCCACCATTAGTTATGTAGTGCCATAGCAGATGCACTTCCCAATCAGTGAATTAATGCATTGAAGCGAGATTTTCCCGGGGATATACAATAAACGCCGGATACTTAACGCCGCACTTGTGGTCAAAGGATACCCCTAGAGCACATGCAATCCAGACCTTTTCCTATTCACTCTAAGTACCCACGGCTTATGGGCGAACGTACGTAGCGACAAAAGTCCAAATGCAGCTGCCGATGGCAAAAGCACCTGTCAGCTTTTAGATCGAGTCTGATTCGATTCAGTCACTCATTCGCGGAGGGCGAGGCGAGCATGATGCGTGTGGGGCTGGATGATATCGAGCTCTCCACACTTTGTTAAGTTATGTGGGAACACACCATAAGCATTGAGCTTGGGACTACGTCGGGGAGAGGTCATCGCCGGAGTTAGGAAGTATGGTATGGTCTGGTGTAGATAGCGATTGGGGAGGAGTTGGGTATATATATGGCGGATTCCCGGTATATCCCCCAAACCATCCATCACAATTACCTGATACAAGATTATTTTCAGTTATTTCAGAATCAATTCAGAACAGCAACTGAATCAAAATGGCATCTTCAGAAGGCCAACCCCCCACCGACCTAGGCAAACTCCGTGTCCTCTCCTCCACAGCCTCCATCCATGTCTCCCCCCTCGCACTCGGCGGCATGTCCATCGGCGACGCCTGGTCCAGCGGCATGGGCTCCATGAACAAAGCCTCCTCCTTCAAATTGCTCGACTACTTTTTTGAGGCCGGCGGAAACTTCATCGACACATCCAACAACTACCAAGACGAGCAATCCGAGCTCTGGATCGGGGAATGGATGAGTCTCCGCAAAAACCGCGACCAGCTCGTCATTGCCACAAAGTATACTACGGGATACAAAAACTATGAATTAGGCAAGGGCAAGACGCCCAATCATGTGGGCAACAGTCGTAGGTCGTTGCATATGAGTGTGCGCGACAGCCTTAAAAAACTGCAGACGGATTACATCGATATCCTATATCTGCATTGGTACGACCAACTCACCAGCGTGGAAGAGATTATGGATTCATTGCACATCCTCGTTGAGCAAGGGAAAGTCCTGTATCTCGGAATCTCAGATTCGCCAGCCTGGCTCGTTTCGGCCTGCAATTACTACGCGCGCGCACACGGCAAGACGCCATTCTCAATTTACCAAGGAAGATGGAATGTAATGCTCCGCGACTTTGAGCGGGAAATCATCCCCATGGCCCGGCATTTCGGCATGGCGCTTGCGCCCTGGGATGTGCTTGGAGGCGGAAAATTCCAGTCCCGCAAGGCGCTTGAGGAGCGGAAAGCGCAGGGTGAATCGTTACGCAAACTGTTTGGGTCGAGTGGTGAGCAGAGCGAGCGTGAGACCAAGATCTCAGAGGCGCTTGCGCAGGTTGCTGAGGAGCATGGCACGGAGTCTGTGCAGGCTATTGCTCTCGCCTACGTTATGAGTAAAGCACCGAGGGTATTCCCCATCGTCGGCGGGCGGAAGATTGAGCATCTAAAGAGCAATATTGAGGCACTCAAGATTAAGCTTACGCCGGCGCAAATTGAAAAGTTGGAGAGTGTGGTGGAGTTTGATGTTGGGTTCCCTAGTAATTTTATCGGGCCTCATCCTAGGGTTACTGGGAAGACGAGTGGGTGGCTTATGAATGATCCGGTCAACTTGACGTTTGGTGCGCCGGAGTATGAGTATGCTTGATCTGTTACTATTCGTTACTATTATCAGTATACATACTTGCCACAAAGTTATGAAAGAAATCTATTGTCATCATTTTAGTCATGTACCTGTGCAATCTATAGACTTGACACAACAATCACTGGCCTAGTTCAATGCCTTGATTTCAGCATCCTTCAACTTGCCCTCGCCAATCAACCTCTTCGCCTCCTCAACATAAGCAGCCTTGACGGCAACAGCATCGGTGCCAGCTGCAGTCAACTTGGCAGCCAAAGTAGCCAGCTCCTCAGGCGAAATCTTGGCCATGATAGCGTCAACATCGTTTAAGACATTGTCAACCTGAGCAGCAGAGGCATCGCCACCTTCAGCAAAGTAGTTGACATCCTTGACACTGTTCCTGAGAACACGCTTGTTCTTCTTGGCGGCGTTCTTGGCGGCCTCCTTGGTCTTCTTATTGGCTTCACGCTCGGCTTTGGCGGTTTCTTCGGCTTCCTTCTTCCTGCGCTCTTCTTCCTGCTTGGCTCGTTCTTTTTCTTCGGCAATACGTTTAGCTTCAGCCTCCTTTTCGAGACGCTTCTTGTCCTTGCCAGCACGCTTAGCTTGACGGAACTTCTTGATACGTTCATCACCGGCGAGAGCGTCATCGACAAGCTTGCGCAAACGAGTAGTATCCTCAGTCTTCTTCTTGCGGCGCGAGTTGGCATTCTTGCGCTCAACGTGACGTTTCTGGTCACGGTTCTCATTGTCATCGGGGACATCCTCATCCTCGTACTCGAATGAGCGCCAGCTGTCAAAGTTGTACCAGAAGTTGTAAAACTCCTCGACTTCTTCCTCGGTGCTGTTCTCGTTTCCGAACACGGGGACAGGCTGCTTGTTGGAGAAACGACCCTCAGATCGGAAGACGCGGTCCCAGAGTTTGTAGTAGTTGCCCTTTTCGAGTTGCTTCTTGGTGGGTGGCTCGACATCGGCGTTTTCATCGCAGGAATCGTATTGACGACGCTTGGTAGGATCCAAAAGGATCTCAGTAGCTTTCTGGATACACTTGAAGAAGCTGTCGTTTTCGTCGCTCTGGCCGGCGGCCGCTTTCTTGTCGGGATGGTGGCGGAGGACCTTCTTGCGGTGGGCGCGCTTGATTTGTTCGGGGGTGGCCTTGTAGCGGTACTTGCTGAGACCGAGGACAGCGTAGTGATCTTGGCCCTGTCTTCGTCAGTGGACATACGATATAAGCAACCTTTGGGTGAGGACTAACCTTCCAGTCCTTAGCATCGCGCTGGAGCATCATGGGATCCTCAGGCTCAGAGATCTCATCATCCTCATCTTCATCGACCTTCTTGACATTCTTCTGAGCTTGAATGCGTTCGTCCTCAGAGAAGGTACGGTTGTGGCGTTTCTTCAGGCAGTTAGCAACATATAATTTCTCGAGGGGGGTTACAACATACTCTTCTAGCATGAGCCAGGAAATGAGGTCCCACAGGCTCGATATTGCGCTGAACAGCGCTGCTCAAGCTAGACAAGATTTTGAAGTCTTTCTCAGCAGACCATCCTGCAGGAAGAGCAGGGAGGGGAGACTGGACGGTAGCCATGGTGTTGACTGCTGGTTGTGTCTTGTCTTGTTGACTGTTGAAGGAGGGGAAAGATTTGGTGCGGCTAGAAAATTATTTTTCCTTTCTTTCTAGACCCGATGGGGGCGGGCCAATCAGGGACCGCGCATTCGGCAGCTCTCCGGCCCTCACCTTCTGATCTGGTTCAAACATTTACTCCAATATATTGATCAATATATACGTTTGCTACAACAACAGACTGAAGAAAGAAGAGTTTTAATTTGAGATTGCATTTCCAATATTATTCTCATTCTCCACCGTTCGGCACCAGATCTAAGCATCAATCGAGTAGTACACTTACCATCCGACTGACAACACAACTATCACCTCGTCTTTACCCACGATCTCCAAAAGAACCTACATCTATACAAGCACGATAACAAAACAATATTCGAAATGACAACGCCCTCCCTCAGTGCAATCTCCGCCTACCGCCAACTCCTCCGCGCCACCCGCATTGCTTTCAAGGGTCCGTCCTCCCTCTCTGAGTCCGATCACGCTCAGTCCTACCGCTATAACTGACTCCTGAAACGACGAAATAGATGACCACAGAATCCTCGCCGCCGCCCGCACCGAAGCTCGCAAACAATTCAACGCCCACAAACGCACCGCCGTCGACACACCCATGCAAATCCAACATGCGCTCGAGACGGCCAGTATCTTGCGACACAATATCGTCCAAGGCGCGAGGGATGCGGAGACGGAGGATGGGAAATGGGGTATGTTTATCTTCCTACAATCTTTGGGTTATTGAGTTGGTTGTGGTATAGGGAAGCGGGGTGCTAACGGCGACAGAATTGAGGATCCACGATGAGATTGAGCGAGGGGATAATGACTCTGTCAAGATTGGGGGGAAGAATGTTAAGGTTGAGAAGGCTTGTTCGTGATTTTTTTTTTTCATCATTGGCGTTGAGGGTGTATATTTATTGCTCGGTGCTAAATACGGGGGCATGCATGTGAAATATTTGTATATTATTTTGTGTACTTGTACATCTCCATTCGATTTTGATCATAACCCATAAATCAGAAAGAGAACGCCCGCTTATAAATGATGCATAACAATAAAAACAGCAAAGAGGATTACTCGCCCGACAAACTAGCGTATTGTATCTCACTGCTACCCGGTGGCGGCGCAACAGTGAACTTGGGCTTCTCGGTCTGAGCAGCATCGCCAGCGGCAGAAATGGCTCGTTGGCCTTGCCCGGGTCGACTGGGCGGAAGCAATTGTCGACCTTCGCGAGCATTGCGTTTGCGTTCCTCGTCACCCATACTGTCCAACGGCTTGGGTTTACCCCAGCGCACTCGCAATGGACATCCTTTGATGATTGCTTTTCCCTGACATTGTAATGCAGCTGCTTCGGCAGAAGCACGAGTCGCATAGTTCACAAACGCGCAGTGGGCACGATGGGAGCAGATAAGTGATCGTAGCTGGCCGAACTGCTCGAAAAATGTGCGTACTTCATGTTCTGGCAAGTCGTCTTCAACACCCGTGACGAAGAGAGATGTGATTTTGGGGTCAGCGGGTGGATTGATATCTTCGGCCGACGGAGGCAGCTGCGTTGTAGGCGGGAATGCGCGACCGCCTCGACCACCTCCTCTTCCACCACCACGTCCTCCATGACCATTGAACGCCGCCCCTCGTCGACTATCGCTCGTACGAATCGGACCCGGTCCATTACCATACATACTCCTTCTCGGAGCGCCCTCCTCCGACTGCGCAGCCGAGTCCTCCTCATCTTCAGGCGCAGCCTCAATACGGCGTTGTCTCTTATGATACGGCTCACTATTCGCCAACCTTTTCAACAATTCACGCGCCTTCTCATCGGTCTTCTCGTAAGCCTCAATAGCACCACGACCTTCTTCAATCTCCTTTTCGTGGTTTTGAGCGTAGAATTCTCGATTGATTCCGCTTTGGGGACCCGGTGCGACCATTTTCAGGGCTGCGTCGCGGATGACGATGGGCAGGCCGAAGGAGAGATCGAGCATGCAGCACTGGCAGCAGTTTTTGAGACGGGCGCATGTTAGGCAGATGTTTGTTCGTTTGGTGCGGGCGGTGCGGTCGGCTTTCCAGCGGAAGATTGTAAATGGGCGTGTACACTATAGTCATATTTAGTGAAATTCAATAGACGAAAAGAGGGAGACATACGATCTTGCATTCAGCGCCGTAGTCTTCCTTGAGCATCTGCACGTATGGGTTTTCGGGTAGACAGCTTTCGCACACCGAGGGAAAGTCGGTGGACTCCCATCCTGACCGGTTGAGGTCTTGTTTTATCTGAGGAGGCATTGTGGAGGGTTTGACTGGAAGTCGACCGAGGGGTGACGATGATATTGCTCGCGATGAGTGAATAATTAATGCTAACAGTTTTATGGCGGAGAAAGATAGAATCAGCGGCTGCTTTAGCCACTCGTTGCCACTGTGGCTGGTGGTCTTGGCACTGAGATACTCTCGATGAGTCAGCAATCACATGCCACTTCATTTTCTTGTCCATATCATCTTGTCGACTTTACCACGTTTTGTCTTGCTGTCTTACTGCTACCTCATAATCTCGCAAGAAATGTTGATATGTTCCGGATCATGCCATGATCGCCGTCATTTAGTGACACTTCGTGATCCTCGACTCGTTCTCTTTGTGGTGGTCTGGCCGGATTCCTTGGACTCCGTTGTGGCAGTGACTCTGTCCAATCAGAATGCAGTGTTTCGCGGAATCCTCGGCCTCCGGGCGCCCTCGCAGCTGTGGCCAATCAGAGCGCGCAGTTAAGATTTGCTCCCGCAACGGAAATTCTGGACAGCGACGACTCCTTTTGTCTCCTGAATCACTTCTGTTTATATTCTCGCTGCTTGAAGAAAACAGCTTCGTCTTCAGTTCCCGTCTTGATAGTCAATTGACCGTCGTTGTATCGTTTTCCTCTTCGTGCGGACCTCAAGTTTCGTCGCATTAATTTTTCGTCCCCCCCTTTTCTAACCTTAACTCGACCACGACTTTCACGAACAATCGCAACGATCACCAAACAAGATGTCTCCCGCAAAGTTGGAACAAGAGAATCATCAGCGCGATGCTGACTTCAACAAGGCTATGCACGGCAAGTCGGCGCAAAACACTGGTGGTTGGGCTGCGATGCGCGCCAAAGATACCAAAGCACAGCAAGTCGCCGTGGATGAATATTTCAAGCACTGGGACAACAAGGCCGCTGCTGAGGAGACGGAGGCTACCCGCGAGGCTCGACGGGCTGAATATGCTACCTTGACTCGCCAGTAAGTTGACCATTTTCAGGAGTTGAAAAATAAAGTCACGATCTAATGAAGACAGTTACTACAACCTCGCAACCGATTTGTACGAATACGGATGGGGATCCTCCTTCCACTTCTGCCGCTTCGCATACGGTGAACCTTTCCGTCAGGCCATCGCCCGTCACGAACACTACCTCGCTCACTCCATGGGCCTCAAGGAAGGCATGAAAGTGCTCGACGTCGGCTGCGGTGTCGGCGGACCCGCTCGCGAGATTGTCAAATTCGCCGGCGTCAACGTCGTCGGCTTCAACAATAATGACTACCAAATCCAACGCGCCACGCGCTACGCCGCACGCGAGGGTCTCTCCGACAAACTCACTTTCCAAAAGGGCGACTTTATGCAAATGCCCTTCCCAGACAACAGCTTCGACGCCGTCTACGCTATTGAGGCTACCGTGCACGCGCCCAGCCTCGAGGGTGTGTACAGCGAAATCCGCCGTGTCTTGAAGCCCGGCGGTATCTTTGGTGTTTACGAATGGTTGATGACCGACGAATACGACAACGATAACCCAGAACATCGCGAAATCAGACTAGGTATTGAGCAAGGAGACGGTATCTCCAACATGGTCAAAGTCTCCGAGGGTCTAGAGGCTATCAAGGCCGCGGGATTCGAATTGCTGCATCATGAAGATCTGGCTGATCGTCCCGATCCTATCCCCTGGTATTACCCTCTTGCTGGTGACTTCAAGCAAATGCAGACTGTGTGGGATTTCCTGACCGTGTTGCGTATGACTCGTATCGGTCGTGGAATCATGCACCGATTCATGGGCGCCATGGAGAAGATCTGGCTTATGCCTCGCGGTACCCAAAAGACAGCCGATAGTCTTGCCCTCGCGGCTGACTGTCTGGTTGCCGGTGGTGAGAAGAAGCTCTTCACACCCATGTACCTGATGGTTGGACGGAAACCCCAGTAACCTTGTTTTTCCTGTCTGCATACATTGATTTCCTTTCTATAATGTATTTTTCCTATGTTATATTTCCTTGACTTCTTTCCTATGTCATTAATGTTTATGCATGTGTTTATGGCATTTTCCTTTGGTTTGACCGTTTTTCCTTTCTGTTGATTATTGATTATCAAGAAACAAAGGATTGCATTAGAGGAGGGCAGGGACAGGCAAAAGAGCTGATTAATATTTTTATCCTAATATCATTGACTGTGTCACTACTATTATATGTATGTATTGTATTGGTTAGTTACATCGGCTCTTCTTGTGCTGTCCCTGTTCTTGTTTGGTCGTTGTCACCTGGTGGTTTCAATGTTAGATAGAATGAGGTTCGACTCGAGTAACATAATTGATATTCCTCAGTCCACCGCAGTGTTTCAATACTTTTGTCCTTACCTAGGCACATCTTCTAGTCTCTACCGAGGACTATCCCTGTAGTATATCCGCTTAACAAGCCGAGTCGCGTGCGTGTCTACTAATTTCAAGAGACCTAAAGCCTGAAGTATATAGGTCCAGATGTCTGTATCTCTACATGACGAAGTTGTCTAGTTGTAGTTGCTCCCAGCGATCCCAGTCCAGTCCTTTGACGTCCAGAAATTGCTGACTTGCTAAGGATTACTGCGTGCCTGCCGACCTCACTTCTATTAATTTGGAGGGGGCGGACTCTTGTCCATCTGCATCTTGATTGATCTGGGTTGACACTTTCAACATTTAATTACTTAATTTTGCTTACCTACCTAGGTAGGTACTGTTAGTCATATTCGGATGGAGAGTACATGTAGAACGGCTTATCGACATACTTGGGTATATATAGTGTATACTCCACGGGCCTATCTGTTATGGCTGTCGTCCATTCGCCATATATAGTCCGTTCTGTATGGAGGATAATTATACACTCGTTATCGGGATCTGGAAGTGGTGTCTGATTCTCGGCCACGTATATAGACCCTGTCCTGGCCTGCTCTTAGTTGGGTGCTACTCCCGGACCTTCGGATATAGGGACAAGCATGAAGCATTTCCCCGGTTGCCTGAAACATCGATGCATTAATCGACTCAAGTCATGCCTGTACGTCTCACGTGGCACACCGAGGGAACTACGTAGTACTCCGTGCTTAATTTGCAATGCGAGACTAGCCGTGCATATTTTCTACCAAAGACGGAGGTACACTGGCGATGATACATACGTCCAATGAGAGACCCTCGTACTGGCATTCCCAGATCCTCTGCACAACGGATGGTCTTCTAGAAATCCTTGTACGAAGTCGGCCGTTGACGGCCTTCAATTCCTGACGAGCATAATTTGCGATGTCATAGTGAGTGGTGAACTACACTATTGAGAGATGGATTCTTATGCCACAGTGTTTATAAGGCCTTGTAAAAGTCCAGTCCAGAATGACCTTTGTAGAGCATTTAGCATTTAGTATATAGTACATGTACTATCCACAATGCTGGTATACACACATATGCTTCTCAAATCGGCGTAGAGAAGCCCAAGTCAAACCACTCATCTAGTAGGCTCGAGTTATGTGCTTGATTGTTGGACTGGCGAATCACCTGCTTGGAAACACCATTATTCAGTTATTCAGTCACCAGTTGACGGAACAAGAGACAACTGTATAAATTCGCTCGGAAGAGAAAATATCCGCTGACCCTGGTCAAGTGATGTAGTCCGGAAGGGACTAGTAATATACTGAAGCGTGGATGAAGGGTCAACTGCTGAGATATGCTGCACAGTTTGAGTATCACAGTGTGTTATTGAAAGGGATTTATTCGGGAAATATCAATTGATAGCCTTAAATCCGACGATGAGAATTAATAAATAGTATGAAAATATGGAAGTCATCATTCTTCTCTTCTCCTACACCGGGTTTCTCTCAAGTAAATGACTCTCCAGTAATCTCACAATGCCCCCTTCTAACCAAGCCGCTTTTTTGACTGCCGAATCGGTGAGGTTAAAGCTGCAGCCGACCAAATACACATCAGCAAGTGAGAATGAAATCGTTGTGAAGAACGTAGCCATCGCCATAAACCCATACGACTCCATCATTCAGACCTCACCCAATCTTGTCGTATCGTGGGTGAAGCTGCCATTCATTCTGGGCACCGATGTTGCCGGAGAAGTCGTCAAGGTGGGAACGGTTGTCACGCGCTTCAAGATAGGAGATCGTGTCGCTGGACATGCTATCAGGTTGGACAAGAGGGTCAACCGCGCAAGTGAAGGTGGTTTTCAGCAGTATACAGTGCTCCGCCCAGAATTGACATCTGCTATCCTCGGATCCATCTCGTATGAGAGTGCATGCGTACTCCCACTGGCGCTGTCAACCACTGCCTGCGGTCTTTTCGTGAAAGAACATCTCGCTCTCCCATTTCCTAGTACTTCGCCCCGATCATCGGAAAAGAGGTTTCTCGTCTGGGGCGGTTCTACCAGCGTGGGCTGCAATGCCATTCAACTCGCGCGTGCAGCTGGATGTGAAGTCATTGCCACAGCATCCCCGAAAAACCACGACTATCTTCGGAAATTGGGGGCTGCTGAGGTATTTGATTACAACAGTCCGACCGCTGTACGAGACATCTAAGCCGCATTCAAGGATCGAATCGCCGCCGGGGCAATCAGCGTTGGTACGGGATCGTTAAGAAAGTGCATCGACATCCTGGCCGGATGTAAGGGTAACAAGTTCGCGGCGTATGCCACCTTGGATATGCCACCTTTCCCGAAAGGTGCTTTGGACTTCCTGCCCTTTCTGGCAGGGACGGTGTCCAGGATACTGGCCACCAATATCCGGTTGGCCACGAAGGGAGTTCACGCTAAGATGATTAATGGAAGCGATTTGGTAGCGAATAAGGTGGGAAAGGCTGTGTGTGAAGACTTCTTACCTCAAGCACTTGAGCAGGGATCGTTCGTTCCTGCGCCTCAGCCACAGGTCGTGCGTAGGGGTTTAGAGCATATGCAGGAAGCGATCGATTTGATTGCAAAGGAAGTTTCGGTTAAGAAGTTGGTAGTGCTTTTGTAATAATATTGCAATAGACGTATTTAGTTTAAGAAAGGGTGAAATACGACTGGGTAAGTTGCAGTGCTCGAGCCCCATGTCCTCTCTACCTAGGTGTGTAGTTCCTAGATATAAGATACCTAGCCAGTATAAACTTTGTCACGAAACCCCCACAAACTGAGGTGACGTTTTTCGTCCCAGCAGTTTGGTTGACCCCTGCTAGCAATGTACATCGTGCTCGAGGGAGTCCAAGCCCACGACAAAGAGTTCCAAGTTTGGATGCAGTGCTTCCTCGGCGAAAAATTGACAAAAAGATTCTCATCTGCACACAATCAAGTAACGCAATGCGTACAAATGGCTGTTATTTCCCCATATTACAACCATGGATATCCACCTCCTTTTGAACAGTGCCGAAAGCGAACCCAGCGAGCCTACGAATAGTACAAATTCTAGTACAGAATCGCTAAAAGTACCACAATCATGACAATGCACCGAAAAGATCACCATCAATAATGTACCTCATATCCTACAAAAACCTTCAATCCTCACCATGGCCCCTGTTCGATTCATCCAAACTCCCCTCCCCAAAGATGCGCTTTCTCATCCGAGGAGGACGCTTTGATGCAATATATGATTGATAATATTAAATCCAGCCGTGTCACGGTTTTGGGTTTGTGTCTGAAGCGAGGACGGGTTGCGATTGATACGAGATGGAATGTGCTTGATGATTATGAGCCGTGCTTGAGATGTGTTCAATGCCGACAGTATCAGAAGAAAGCCAATGAGTTAAAACGCTAGCATGTACCCAGATCAAGCTCTCAATGTGTAATATATTGTCTAATACTTGAGTAAAGCTACCAAAGGTCCAACTGGGACTGGTCGATTACGTCTTATATCATGAATTCTCGAATTCATGTAGCTATCCTTCCACCACGTTTCGTTGAGCAGGGAGTAAAACCGCCACTGCCAATCGTTGTTCGAGCGCGGTCTCTAGATTCTTCTAGTCTGCGGTTGTCACTGTACATCACGCTAAATAATGACGATGATGATGATGCTCTCTTGCCCGTGCGGCGTTGAGATACAGATGGACAGGTGACGTTTTGCGTGTTTTCGTTTGAGCGGCGAGTCTACCGCTCGTGTCGGCTGAGATTGTATTTTCAGCCGAATACTGTGTCAGATATTGATTTTGATGTCTCCTGTGTGAAGAAATTATAGCCCATGGAGCAATTCAGAAAGTGAATATGTTTTGTAATGTGATTAAGTAGATAAATAGATAGGTAGTGATATGTACACCCATACAATGAACTGACTGTACCCTAGAAAAGCCCGAAACGCTTCTCCCAAGAAATATCAAGAGAAAAAAAAATGAACGAAACGAAGAATAGAAAAAATCTTAACCATGTTTGAAATTTGATCAACCAAACAGCCGATAAGCCTGAATGACCCCTGACCACCCACCAGGGTTGTTAAACTCTCTCGGATTAATCAACTCATCTAGAATCATAACATCACTCGATTTCGTGCTAATCGAGTACCACGCCAGATTTTGGGGCGCGTTGGTCACACGCATCATATTACTCTGACACACTCCACTAGCGCATGGCGTATTGTACAATCCATTCCAGGGTCCCTCGAAGAACGTCCATGCCGCTGAACCATATAACATGATATTAGAGCCGCCGTCGATGTTGGTGGCCAAGGCTGAACGGCAGTGTTGATCACTTGCAGCGCACCAGCTATAATCCGGGTCATGGTACTGATTCGATATACTCCATGGCGACGGGACGGTTTCGATTGCTCCCAAGCCCTGCATGTATGGAGTCTCGGTTTGCATCATTCCCGCGTAGAGGTTTTGGGCGTTGTGCAGGTTGTATTGATACAACCAGTTGTGCTCGAAACTTGTGCCTACAAGCCAGGTTGCCTTTGTGGATTCGACGAGTATGCCGCGACCCCCCGCAATGATGATTGCGGAAGGTCCGCCGTCGAGGTTGTGGTCTGCTGTCCAGCCCCAGTGATTCTCAATGTATGCGGATGATGTCGCAGAGAGATGGACGTGCATGAATGCTGCCATGCAGTAGCGAGCGTCTTGGTTGATGCAACTGGTTGATACGACGGTATCTGCTGTTCCACCTACAGTTGTTAAAGTATTCCATAACCCGACATCTCCCGGGTTGGAGCCGGCCATGTTGATTTCGAGGATTTTGGCACCGGGAAGTACCTCAGCGACGCTGAAGCGCATGTTTTGGATTTCTGCAACGCCGACGTCGCCCGGATAGCCGACCTTGACAACTGCGCGCGGGTTCCAGGGGTCTGTGAATGCGCCGCCTGCCCCGGATAGGACTGCCCATCCTTCGCCGACGATTCTGCTTCCGGGGGGAATAAAGAGAGTATCACGGAGAAGGTAGACACCATACGGGAAATAGGTTACTCGACATTTGGCTGCATTCTCGCGCAGGATCGCGTTCAGATTCGTCGCGTCATCGGTTACGCCGTCTCCTCTCACAATGAGGCCGGCCACGTTTTTGACATTTACAATCCTATCAGCTGGGTAATTCGCGTAGTCTGGCTGTTTGCGGATAAAGTATCGGCCACTGCGGTCCAAAAGTGCGCTTGGTCGAGATGTATAAGCAGTCTCGCCAGCCACAAAGGACCCTGGAATATCGTTTCCATATATCCAAGTGTCAACATGACTTTGAGCGCCGAGTACTGTTCTCCCATCTGATGTCACGGCGAGAGGGTACTGTCCTTCACTACTGTGATTTTCAATGACGATCTGACTATTCCGCTTTCCGGGGTCGTTGGACGAATCGTGAAACTTGACAAGAGTCCCGGTATTGGTTGACGCAGAGTCTAGGACTACCATTGATCCAAGAGAGTTTCTGGTCATGTCAATGCCTAATCCGCAATTCAAAAAGGTTGCCGCTTGGAGAACGACGGTGAACCCTCCGGTAGCTGCGAAGCCGGTCCGGCAACCGTTGAAGTGAATGTTTTTGAAGTTGACTTGCTGGTTTGAGTCTTGGATGCCGATTCCACCGCCATTAATTGTCTAAAGATGTCAAAATATGAAAGTTTCCAATATCCAAAGGGAGATAACATACCACATCAGTTACAGCAATAGTCGAACCGCCATTCAAATGAATACCAATATGTCCGCTCGACCCCTGAGGCATATTGATATCAACATTACTCAGCGAGCAACCTTGCGCAATGCCCCATTGCAAAGCAGTAAAGGTATAGGATCCATCGATCGCCGTTGTATCGAGAATAACATTGCGCATGGCAACCATAAAGACAGTCTCAGGATGTCCACTGGCGGGATCTTGGCCATTCACAAGACTTGTTCCCACGAAATCACGACTTGCCCTGATTATTGGCCGGTTCAATGGGTCTCCAACGATGATTGTTCCTAGACGAAGAGTAAGAGTACCGCCAAGGGTGTATACGCCACCCGGCAAGAATACTTCGGCAGGCATATTTGCGCTGCCCTTGCCTTCTCGAGAGCCTCCGATACCGTCGGTATTGATTGCGTTCTGGAGAGCATATGTCTGATTTCCGCTGCCATCATTCTTGGCTCCATATTCTATAACATCGCGGTACACAGGGTATTGAGGATTGCCCTGCACATAAGGCGCGTATCCGCGTGCCTCACCACTATGGTCCTGTGCCTGCAGCCAGTACTGTGTCGGTTGCTGACTTGACTGGGATCCAAAACAGTAGTTCACATCCGAAGCGCTGCTGCTGCTAGACACACCGGCTGAAGAGCTGGTAGCCGCGCTTGTACTAGCCGCAAGTGTACTACTAGTCATCGATCCTTGACTGTTCGATCCCGCAGGGGTGGTTGAAGCTACCCCTGCCGGCGCAGTACTACTACTGCTACTGGAAGTAGCTCCGGGAGCTGTAGGGGCAGGTGCAGCTTGCGTATACGGTGCTCCTGGAGTGTTCGACTCCGTAAAGAGAAACGGTAATATCGCTGCTCCTAGAGCAGCTAAACTACATTTCGTCTCGGCGTTAGCAACTCAGATTTTATTTGAAGTGACCAAAGACTGGAACGCATACGGCTTTGGAGGCAGATCGAGCAGACCGTTATCAGGAGCGAACAGCTCCGTTGGCTCTGGCAGCAATGGGAGAATTCCCGCTGCTGCTGTGGAGGCAAACGCCATCCACACAAGCTCTGTATGCATCTTTGCGGATGGGACGTTGTACCAAAACCAGGATAATCAAGAAAACAATCAACGTAGTAAAGAAAGAACAAAACCAAATATTGAATCACGAGAGGAAGAAAGGAACTAGTCAAACTCAGTGCTTGTCGCGTCAAGGCAATGATTGTATTGAATGGGCGAGACCCGGCTGTCCATTTTGAGTAGGACCATTGACATGCCACAACAATATCGCTCTGGTATGTTTGGATTCCTCGGCGCGAGAGATTTGGTTGTTGTTTGGTGAGTGGCTCCTAAAATCTAGGACCATCCCGCATTCCAGGTACCGCTCAGTAAAGCCACTAAAAATGCTTTCAAGTACCGACTACGTGCGGATATAATCTGTCGCCGTGGTTGTATGGCGTTAGGCCCAAGGGATGAAGACCAACAAACAAAAGTAGGTAAAAGTAGGCTAGTTAATGCTTCATGACAGAACTTGCTCATGATTTAGAAGTAAAATAGATAGTAAAAGCTGAATGTCAATCGACTCATGTATAATGCAAATCAATCTCGAAAACATATTGAAGCGTGAAAATTGGATTTGCACGTTGGATCCAGGCCTACTTTTAGGGCTAGGCCATCAACTGCCTGTGCCATCGCTGGCTAGGGAGTACATCGTATGTGCCAAGAGGTGAATATTTCTTTTCCCTTAATCCGATTGAAAGCTTATTAGTACAGACTGACGACCACATTGATGATCTTGAAGAAATTTATAATGTCGCTGAATCAATTCCACGAAGGAATTGAGATTAGGGCTAAGGTTAGTCCGAAGTGGTCAGGCAGTGATGAAAGCGATATCGAGGTCTCGTGCACACAGTTTATGAAGAGTAACGAACGTGAAGTACGTATATAGATACATACGCGCCATAGCAAATTCTACAAAGACGTTGAGCTGTAGGCGATGGAGTTTTAAATCTTCTTGAAACTCCTGGAAACTCCTTAAATTGAACTAGCTGCATGTAAACAAGGTCACTTTGGCCCCATCCAACACATCAATAATCGGTTTGGGAGTCATGGAAAGCCAAGCGGCCCATACAATTATTAGAACAAAAGAATTTCACGAACCAGTAAATCCTGGCGGCGACATTTCAAGCGCTAACTCCCTATAATCGGGGTGTATAGGGATTTTTCAGCACCAGCCCTAATGGACGAAGGTGGTGGCCCACTATCAGCAAGGCTGCCCGCCACTATTAAAGTCACCAAGGGGTAAATCTAGGATTTACCAGTCCTGATAATGATCGCCCTTGGAGAATTGTAGATATAGATAGCTTCCATAGTGACCACGTTCATTCCGCACAGGGTCGATCTCGTGCCTAACAGAGGCTTTTATTTGTACAGCCACCTTGAATTTCAGGTCGCATATATCTCATAACACACTGTTGTTCTAAATTATGACCTTTATTATATGGTATATTGATCCTATTCACTCATTCATCCTTGCAAAATACAAAATTCAAAATGCATTTCTCGACGGCTGTATTCTGCTCTCTTGTCGCATTGGCATCTGCATCCCCTCTTTCTAGGCGGCACCGAGACGAACATAGACACAATATCAAATACAGCAAAAGAACCATCGGATCAATTGTCTCATCTGCCGCTGCAGTGGCAACTGTGAATGATAATGATGGCATCGCCAATGGTATAGACCACTACACTCAATATGCAGGTGACGGTTCAGTGGCAGCCGGATGGCCCTCTTCATCTCAATGGTAAGATGGCTCTAACCTCAAACAAGACGTTTTTACCAACTCATACTAACGACTGAATAGGGTATCATTCCAAAATATGTGGGAAAAAAACAAACCCTCCATCGCAACCTCCTGCGCCCAATTCAACCAACCAAACCCCACAGACGACGAAATTACAAACCTCCACGACGCCATACAACAAGTCGCTAGCCAAACCTTGGTCGATCACCGCTTCATTTTAGCCATTATAATGCAGGAATCGAAGGGATGTCTTCGCGTGCCTACTACAAATTGGGGTGTCAACAATCCAGGCTTGATGCAAGATCATGGCGGTAGTGGGACTTGTTATGGAGTCAATCCCTGCCCCAAGGAGAGTATTGTGCAGATGGTTCAGGACGGGACGTCGGGTACTGAGGGCGGTGATGGGTTAGCTACGTTGTTGGATAAGCATATATCACTCGCTGAAGAGGGCGGTAATGTGGCTCAGGGTTATTATAAGGCTGCTAGGGCATATAATTCGGGTTCGGTGGCGGCATCGGGGAATTTGCAAGATGGTGGCGCGACACCTTGTTATGCATCTGATATTGCGAACCGTCTTACGGGTTGGGTCAGTGCTGAGCATGCTTGCACTTTCTAATCGCCTTGAAGTTCATTCAATATGTTCTTCTCTCGTCATTTTCGTCATGTGCATGAACGCTTGAGATGGAGTCTGCGTGTCACTTGATCGATTTTATGGCGATACATGATTTTCAACACAGACCAAAAGATATATACAATCATATCATATATAAGGCCGCTCTAATCTTCTAAACAAACGAGGGCTGTTTCTTCCAACCAACTTCAATCACTCCAACGAGAAATTGAAGTGAATACTAGGAATCTCGGAACTATTCGCCGGCATGACGAATGTTAGATTCCAGAATTCAAAATCACTATGAGTGCCAGTGTTAGATTAATCTCGAACTGGTTGAGTTGCATAAAGAAAAGATATCCACTTACTGAATAATTGGGCACGTCCCGCCCAATATTCCACAAAATGAAACCAAGGGCTCCGGGTTGACGCTCCCGCCGACTTCAATTTTCAGTCCATCGATAGCATCCAGTGTATAAATATCACGTTTGGCGTCCAACGGGTTTGATGAGAGAGCAAATGTAAAGATGCTAGTCTCATTGCCTGCGGGGTATGTCAAGTTGAGGGCATAGGGGGCAACCTCCGCCTGCATAGCCTTTTCTGTTGAGTACCAAGTGAAATAGCCCACAGAACCATCTGAGCGAAGCCATTGGACGACAGCGGGATTGAAAGCGTTTGTATCCTCCCGCGAGCCTCCAAGTGCAGTTTGATTGAAAGATTCAGTGCCGATAGTAAGATTCGCGGATACCCAGGTAGTGACATTACGCGGCTCATAGTCCACGGGGGGTGCGTAGGTCTGGCCATGATAGGTATGCTCTCCAATAAAGTGGGAAGTACGGAAGCGGTTGAGTGTAGATTCTGGAATTAGCTTTTTCTGAAAGTCTGCAAGTACTGCCACAAGAGGTCCAATCTCGAGATCATCGGCATGCGTCATTGTTCCGATAGGGTTCGGGTTGTGGTAAACATGGTCCTTGCCGATGAAGGACCAGATCCATAATGAAATTATAGCCAAGTAGTTGTTCATATCATATCCATAGGTCCGGTCCCATGGACCAGCGAAATTCCTCATCATAGGGTTCCAGAGCAAGGACTCTACTTCCCAAATATCTCGAATGATTTGTTCACTGTGCTGAGCAATCACCGGCACATTCGTGACATTGGTCATATATTTAGCTGCAATTGCCAATGCGTAGAGAGAAACACCGATATAGGTTGGACTGTTGTATTCGGAGATGGTGTTGTTGACGTTGTAGAGATCCAAGAACTCTCCAGCCCATTTGTCGCCCCAGTAAGTCATATTAGAGTCATTCATCTTCAACCCAGTCCACGCACTCGCGACAGTTCGCATGAGCCAAGGGTTGGTGTAGGCTGGGTACAGGTTATCGTCGTCAACACCGCCCACGCGGTAGGTATCGCCAACGGTGCTGCTGTAGATACTCTCAAGGATCAAGTCTTGAACATGGGTTGGAAGCAAGTCTCTGTACTCTTCGTAAACGATGATAAGAGTTGTACTGATAAAACCCCTCCAATTTGGATCCCAGGAATTATAGATCTGTAATGCATGTAAGCATACCTAGGTATCTATTTACACCAAGGAAAGAGGGACAAACCGAGGGGTCGTAGGCAGGACCTCCAACAGTAGGCTGCTCGGGGTATACCGTATAATCTCCATACCACTGTTTTGACGTATCCTTCTCTTGGTCGGCAATGACAAGTTCCAGTATCTTAGTCGCTTCAGCAGCATCATCCCCATGATTGCGTTGGAGTAGTCCAACGGTGCGCCACACAGTTGAACGAGTCTCGTGAACACCAGCAGCTAGAGGATAGTAGAAAAACCGTAAGTAGTGGGCATTAGGGTCATAGATCATATCTTGAAAGAACATGGACTCGTCGAAGAGGTCTTGTGCATGCTTTGATAGTTGAACGGCATGCGCAGTGCTGGCTGCTCCTAGCAGCCCGAGGCCTAAGAGCCAATTGAAGTTGGGTAACATATCGCTTTCGGATGATCCCCTGAAATGAATCACTGTTTGAGACTCGAATTCATTGCAAATTAGATTAATACTGACAATTTATAGCAATGAATGGCCCGTTCTCTCTGGGACCATCACGTTCACAGTGGAGAAACATTTCTCGGAACACCGTAAACCCTATTTCAAGTCATGTTCTTTGCCAGGAAATGATTGACAGTCGGTCAACTGTCCGGGATGATAAGAATCATGAATCAGAAGTTTAGAATCCGGTGAAGTACGGTACACTTAGCTTGAAGAACTTTGGAGCTCGGTGATGTACGGCAAAGTACGGTGTAGTCCGGTCTGTATCCCGATCAGAAGATATGTTAGATCTATCAACATAATCCGTGTCGTCAATTCAACACTTGAAGGTCAATCTTCCAAAAAGCGTAGTAGCAAGTATTTCGGATGGCATTACAGTACAACCTGACTATACGAACAGAAGGCCGTCCAAAGTCTGGATCTGATATTTAGAGATTTTCATTGTATATAGATGGGGAGCACCCTGATACTGTACAACAACCTATCCGACCAATAGTGATTTGGAGCTCTCTACATTCATATGGAAAATATCTAACCTGATATCAAAAGAGTGATGGGGGGACCTTCTGTCCGTTGTATTCTAGGTAGTATTCTTATGTTGGCCCTCTCCGCATTCTTAGTGAACTGGAGGTGTTTGATGGGAGACTAATGTTGACAACTTGCCTCTACGCATCATCAATCAACATGGACCTTAAAACATCCGTGGGTAGACGATCTGAACATCGAAATGGCAAAGACTACCGGCGGAGATCATTCACCTGATCTGCGAACACTTACGCTCAACGGCCTCGGAGGCTTGTATTTTCACGATATCTCTTCCCTACGTTAATTTAATACCCCCTCATTTCAGATGCCCAGACTGGCTTGTCCGGTGTCACGACAATTCGCTCCCTTGCCCTTGTCAATCATGCCTTTTATGATGTCGCTGTCTCGTACGTATGTGAACATGCAGAGGTCAGATTTTTTGATTATGCCTCCCTTGAGCTCGAAGTAGACAAGATCTCAACCGAGCATTATCAACATCACATGAGGCCGCTGGACATTATGACCCTTCCAGTACATGACATGGGGACGAATTCTTTTCGATGATAGGGATATTGAGCCTTCACAAACTCCCGAATTGAAGAAGTTCATCAGTATCAATGACTTCATTCCAGGTGCTGCCAAATCGGATTACACCCAGGCACTTCTATGTTCGTGGCTCCTTCCGAATCTGGATCAGAGACAAATGCGACTTTCCTACTATGAAAAAAAAAATTGGGAACCCTTAGTAACGCTTATTAAATTTGTCAGAAGATTGGAAACCCTAAACTATGCCGCGGCAAACAATTTTTCGAGCTCTCTACTCGCAGTTATTCACCAATACCATGCGCACTGTGAACTCAATATATGGAGCAATCAGAAAGTTGCACTTGACCTTCCTGGCTTGGGCAATTTAATGAACTCTACTCATCCGCAGTTCTCAGATCCAGTTGATCTCAACCTCGCTCTCCCTGCCACCGCGCGATCAGTTTATGATATGCTACCTGGGACGACGATGAAAATTCCCTTGGTGCAGAACAACAGGCAATAATCCCATTATTTGCCATGTCACCGGCTCTGAAGCACCTCCATATCAGAACAGGACCGGGTCACGGGGAGGACAGCTTGCGGATTAATGAACCCTGGAGAAATTTCATGACTTCATTTGAAGAGCCTCCGCTAACGGCGCGACAACCTGTTACTCTATCTTTGAGGACTAGCGATTTACCGTGCGAGCCATTTTGGCCAAATGGGGGGAGTTTTTCCCACTTTCTTATATTCATACCATAGATATCACGCGCGTTGTGAATTGTCCTCGAATGATAAGCCTCTTCCCTCGTCTACAGAAGCTCGAGCGACTATTCATTTGTATCGATAATGAATGGGGTTTCCACTTTCAGCCTAGTGTGAATTATCGGGCAATTTTCAAGCCCAGCTCTACGAATCCATTGAGAATGTTCTGTATTCGCGGGCGTCATTTAAGGACGTTATTCGGGGTTGCCGAGTCCCACGGGCAAACGTTGGAAAGCTTGATCATGGATCCAACGCCTTTTCTGCTTACCCATGACGATAACCATACAAGATTTCGTTATTACCCGGTCTTTGTGTATCGATATCTCTACGGTATGCCTTATCAAATATGATTCCTCGGCTCCGACAACTTCGTCTTACGGTTTGAGCGATGCCACGGCACAGTTGAGGAAACAAAGTTTTAAGAAGGCCTGGGACTGTTCCCTTGTCTTTGGACTATCATTCTCGATCTTCACTACGGGCCTGGGAGGCGGACAAAAAGCAGGCCTTTATGGCTACATTGTACAAATGCCAGTGCGTCCTGATTAACAACACTTGATGACGCTTTCATGGATGCTTCCATGGGTGAGGATCTAGCGATCCAGATCTGCAACATGATAGAGTCTGGGAGCTCTGAGAAGAAGCAAAGAAAGGGGGACAACTTGCATACTCTTCTACATCTCCGCCTCATACCTACCGGGTGGGACCTATTTGATGATATCCATGAGCGGCGCATTTCATTCCAGCTGTCTCGCACTTTTCTCCTTTCTCGTCTTGAACCAGGGAAGTCAAGTCCAGAGATTCGTGAAATTGGCCGAGAGGAGAGATTGCTACAACTGAAAAAGAGAATCTATTTTGAACCCTGACGAAACTTACCGTCTTCCGGAACGCCTGTAGGGAATCATCCAATCTCTGTGGGAACTGTCTGAATCTGAAACGGACGATTGGACCTCACATTGGACAAGTTTCCCACTGGACCCAGATTCTCAGTGGTGATTCTTACGGAGTTCTTTTCTCCGCAAATAAAACCTCAAGATATTTTAGCATTTCGAAACCGCCTGCAGCTAACAGCTGCAAGTTATACCGCGCTTACTGACTGTACGGGTTTGGCCAATTGTTGTGGCAAGCCCTTATGACCCCGCACTCCGTTCTCAGAATTCTCGTGTTTCCATCTGCCTTGGGATCTATATGTGCGAGGGCAATGTCTAGCTTCTGGCCAGGCATCTTGGTCTTTTGGCTCAATAGTATGAGCCCCAGAAGTAATGTGTGACACTGAATGAAATGGTTGCATTACTGGCTCGAAGATTTGCATGTGAAAGTAAACATCAAAGATACCCAACTGATGCTTCCTAGATAGGCAAGTGCCTCTTGTTTCAAACGTTGATTCCTATCAATATTGAATAGAAACTCAAATCCGAAAGTGGTACTTTGTCTGATCTAAGATGAGATGTAGCTTTTGCAAACTGAGAATAGTTGCTTGAATTTATCCTGTAATACCCCTATCAGCTATTTGTTTGTAAAATAACATTTTAGTTTGATTTATCACATTATCAAGCGGATTACCTGCCTTTAAACCACTTGCCACATCCTTTAAATACAGCTATTCTTGCTATGTCAGAAATTTGGCTGTTCATTGTGTCTGTAAACTGAAAAGTAAACATACTGTGATGTCTACATGACCATTTGGCCTGTATTCAGAAGGGAAATTTTTGGAGAACCAATCTCTCTTTCCATTACTGTGAACTAATCGTGTTGTTTGTTTGTTGGACAAAAATCTCTGTCTTTAGGTGAACCCCTGTCAGCCCCTCTTGTTTGCTTTGTTGACCTTTTCTTTCCCCTTCTCTTTTCCTCCAACACAGACCTCTCTTCATCTTTCCGCTTTCTTGTTCTCTTCTCCATCCTTACCAAGATACTGTAGAAATAACTAAAACCCTGTTGATTGCCATAATTTTGCAGAGGTCTTGTTTTGGTATTTTTCTGTCTGAAGCTTACGAGGACCCTACATCATGTCTCTCATCGAATCATCCAGGTTGCTGAACTGGTAAGCTACATTACCTCTCCATATCCAGTTACACAAAGTTCTCGATATTAACAGGCAAACAGGTACAAGAAGCTCTGGTCTCGCACAGTAGACCTCGTTGGCGACTTCTTGGGAAGCGAGCTTTTCATAATCGATGGAGACTCGCTTCTGCTAGAGTGCTTTTCCAATAAAAAGATCGATTTTTGTCCAGGTTTTCAGTTACTGCACGCAACCTACATCGTCGAAAAATTTCTGCAGAAGCTCAGACAGCGCAAGTGTGTGTTTGAAATCGTGTTTTTTGACAGTAATGCTCGATTTTGTATCCCCGCGGGGACTTCTGACGACAACAACGATCGATACCTTTTCGCTCGTGAAGCAATTATTCAACACCTCGTTACAATCTCCCAGGAGAAGAAACACGGGTTCGATGTTCACGTGTTTGAGTCCTACCACTGCCAATCGTTTGAAGAGCATTTGCTGGATTCAGGGGCATTCGTGTTCATGTGCCATGAAGGGGTCATGGATGAGATAAACGAGATCGACGAAGTGAGCGATGGCGATGGCGATGGCGACGATGACGATGACGACGACGATGATAGCTCGGACGAAGACTATCAAGAGGGCAACCGCGATGATGATTTTACCGATGAAAACGAGTCTGGGAACATTCACTTTCGAGCATCGAGCTCGGTAGTTGGACTCAGAGTTATGATTCGTTGGTTTATTATGCATGGATGCAACATTGCTCTGGTCAACAATCTTGAGTTTCGCGATACTAAGGTATGTTTTGAATTTTTTTGAAAATAATAATGAGTAAAAAAAAATATGTGCTTACTGTAAGCAGATTATGGCCATGGTCATTCAGGGGGCGGCTGAAGCACAAGACGCCTCCTTTTTTGTACATGAGGCTGGGATGATTGATACAACACAACCCACAAACTCAGACGATCCCAGCATGAAGACAACATCTGAACTTCTTGAGATGGCAATTCATGAGGACCCAGGCATGACGCAAAGCCAATGCCTTTTGGCCGTGTCTCTCGCAGCCATGTCCAAAGACGGCTCAAATCGCTTCACAAACACAGTCGGATTTACTACGGCCATTTTACACCTTGTCATATTACTACATGTCAAGCTTGAAGAGCGACTGATACCAGCGTTTAGAGTTGTCAACACTGGCTTCTTTGATACATTTCTAAAAACTTCCAAGGGTGTACTTACCTCTGCATGTTGGACGGATGCAATGAAACGGCACAGCCTGCGTTGTGATCTCTCTGATTGTACCGATGGGAGAATGTTCTTCCAAATTCAGACAATGGTGGAAACTCTCGGTATCAATCGTGTCATCTCACCCACAACACGCGCGCCGTTCAACCGGCTTGCTTCCCTGGTAGATCGCCTTTGTGGCACAAGACTTATGATAGAAGAGCTAGACGATGCCACCGAAGAGATAACCTCAACAGAGAATTCAGGTGTCAACAAACCGGCAAAGAAGCTTGCCCCAGAGATCGATGGCGAATCTCTGAAATTTGTCAAAGTTCTACCCTTCCATAATGCTGTTTTTGATGAACATCTCAAACCTGTCCATCTCGAAATTGAGGCATCCGTTGATGAAGAGGTCTCGACTTTTAAGGAGTTTATGGATCTCAATCATTGGCATAGTTCAAGGCCCCTCGACCAGAAAAAGGCAATTTTGACACCCCGGACGTGGTGGCAACAAAAGAGGGATCAGCTATACATGGCTGAGATGCGCCAATATGCTGAGAGTCTATTGGGATCAGTCGGCATGTCTCAGACCGAGACCATTGTTGTTGAGCGCTCCAGTAGTTCGCACAAGAAGGCCCCGGTAGTGAAGGAAAGGCAACCAACGAAGAGCAAAAACAAACACAACGCAAAGGGACCAACGGTGAGAGAGCAAGCGGCTGCAGCAATCCAGAAGGCAGCGCTTGAGAGGGACCTGAAGAAGAAGAACCAATGGACGGTCAATCTTCAAGAATTCTCAAAGATTGACGATACATTGGTTCGATTTTTGAGGGTTGAAGACTATTTGTCGGGGTTGTCCAAGGATGATCGCCGTATAATGGAGCCCGAAATTCTCACGTACCTTCTCGACACGCTGGTTCAAGCAGCCTGTGATAAGAACGGAAATGGGGAACTAAAGCAAAAACTTCTTGCTACACATATCTGGAGTGTCCTTTCTCGTCTGATGAAAGTCAAGCAGGGAATTAGTGCTGATATCGCGAAGTATGCGGGCAAGGTCTGTCAGCGCCTAGAATTACCACCACTCCAACCCGAATCTCAGATCGAACAACCCTTATCGTTTAAGCTATCAAATGCATTATCAAGAGTACCCAAAATCATGGCTGGAACTGATCCAGTGGAGTTCCAACTTCTCTACGGTGGACCCTTCATGGATCGGAGTATCGATTCGTCACAAGACCCGAGGACCCCGGACTTCCATCCTGATCGTTGGCAGCGAGATGTGCTGGATCAGATTGATCCAAAGAAGAGTGCTTTTATTGTTGCCCCAACTAGCGCGGGAAAGACATTCATTTCGTAAGTTCGATTCTCCGTCGATTGGCACGTGCTTGGATTAACAGATTACAGGTTCTACGCAATGAAACAAATTCTTAAAGAGGACGATGATGGGGTTCTTGTTTACGTTGCCCCTACAAAGGCACTTGTCAACCAGATTGCAGCCGAAGTGATGGCTCGGTTCTCGAAATCATATCCAGAGAAAGCCACTACAAAGTCAGTTTGGGCCATACACACGAGGGACCACCGAATCAATAACCCCTTGACTTGCCAAATTCTCATTACCGTTCCGCACATTCTTCAGATTATGCTGCTGGCTCCGTCCAATGCCAAGTCATGGACGCCACGATTGAGACGCATTATCTTTGACGAAATTCATTGCATCGGCCAAGCCGACGACGGCATTGTATGGGAACAATTGCTGCTCTTATCCCCCTGCCCGATTGTCGCACTCTCAGCAACTGTTGGTAATCCGGACGAGTTTAATAGCTGGCTCCAGCGTGCTCAGGCTACAAATGGGCACGACTTGAAAATGATACAACATCATCATCGATACTCCGATCTCAGGAAGTACGTGTACCATCCTCCACGCACGTTTGAGTTCAGAGGATTCTCTAAGCCTGGTGGATTGAATCACCTGGGACTTGATGAGGCTGATTGGATGGAACTCATGCATCCCGTCCTCAGTCTGGCTGATCGATCAAGAACTATACCGGATGACTTCAGTCTTGAGCCGCGAGACTGCTTGACATTGTGGAAGGCAATGAAAGATTTACAAACACCTGATTTCCCTGTCGATACTTCTCTGAACCCATTTGACCATTTTTCTGGAATGATTATTCAGAAGAAGCATATCATTGAGTGGCAAAAACCGCTGAAAGATCTACTCAGAACATGGATGAAAGACAGGAGATCACCGTTCGACGCACTTTTACATCAGCTCAGCCGACCGAATACAACAACTTCCGAATCAGAAAATTCCTCTGCGTCAGATATCTCTGGACTTTTTTCTTCTACTCTTCCATTAATTTCCTCCTTGTACGCTCAGGGCGCCCTTCCTGCATTGTTTTTCAACTACGATCGCAGCCAGTGCGAAGATATATGCCATCAGCTCCTAACGGAGTTACAAGACGCAGAGAGAAAATGGAAAGCAACAAGCCCCAAGTGGAAATCTGACATGGATAAATGGAACGAATGGCGGAAGCAGGAAGCCAAGAAGAAGACTATAAAGACTCCCAAGGTTGCTAAGGGGAAAAAAGGCGGCGACGATGAGTCAATGTCCCGAGCAGATCAGATGAGAGAATCGGCATCTGCTGAAACCAGCCAGTGGGCGCTTTTTGACCCGAACAGACCTGTCGAAATGTTTAGTCTAGCAGACTTTAAGAAGCTCCGACCTTCCGAGTTCGCTGTCTACGCAGAGCAGCTAAAGCGTCGTGAGATGCCAAAATGGCTTATTGACGCACTTGAGAGGGGGATTGGTGTGCACCATGCGGGCATGAATCGGAAGTATCGTCAAATTTGTGAAATACTCTTCCGAAAGGGCTTCTTACGCGTTTTCATTGCAACGGGCACATTGGCTTTGGGTATCAATATGCCATGCAAGACAGTTGTCTTCTCAGGAGACTCCGTATTCTTAACAGCCCTCAACTTTCGACAAGCCGCTGGCCGGGCTGGTCGTCGTGGCTTTGATATTCTGGGAAATGTTGTTTTTCAACACATTCCAACCGCTAAGGTTCAGCGTCTGATTAGCTCTAGACTTCCAGATCTGAATGGCCATTTCCCAATTACCACTAGTTTGGTTCTTCGATTGTTCATTCTTCTTCATGGTTCTGGTCAAAGCACCTCTGCGATCAAATCTATCAACTCGATTCTATCACAGCCTCGTATTTATCTTGGTGGACCAGAGATGAAGCAAACTGTATTACATTACCTCCGATTCTCTATCGAATCCTTGCGGAGGAACTATCTTCTGGACGACACCGGAGCTCCACTGAATTTTGCGGGCTGCATTTCGCATCTTTACTACACCGAAAGCTCAAGCTTCGCGTTCCACGCCCTGCTCGTTTCAGGATACTTTGACAAGCTGTGCAAAGACATTGGGAAAGAGAACAAACGACCCAAAATACTACGCAGTCTAATGCTCGTTATGTCTCATCTCTTTGCCCGTGTTCCACTACGCAAATCTGTATTAGAGTCGTACCACGCTGCGGAGAAAAGGTCATCTTCTGTTGTCATCCTTCCACCCCTACCAGAAGAGGCATGCAAGATACTTTGTGCTCATAACACTCAAGTGCTTGACATTTACAGTGGGTACGTTTCTACCTTCATTGATCAGCATGTCAAAGGATATGACCGCTCCCTTCCATTCAGTGGCGTTAAGTGCGGAGGCAATAAATCAGCTTCTGAGCTTGGTTTATCTCAAGTGAACCACCACACTGCTCCAAAAATCACGTCTCCATTCTATGCTCTTTCCGGGAAATATGACAGTTGGGACACTGTCTCTGACCTTTGCGAATCTATTCGCAGCGATGTTTGGCTTGAAGCTTCTATCGTGCCGTACGTTCCCATCGCTTCGGAAAGTCGGCCATTAAATGCATATCTACTCGACTTCTTCAAGCATGGGAATATCAAGCAACTGGAGAGCGCCAATCGGATCCGTCGCGGTGATATTTGGTTTGTTCTAAACGACTTTTCCATGGTCTTGGCCACCATAACAACGACTCTCGAGAACGTTCTAAATCCCAAAGGCAACGATGTTGATATGGACATGCTCGATGTGGGTGGTCGCGGTGACTCCAGGGAATTTGAGACAGATGCGAGGTTTGTTGATGAGGAGGCTGCTGAAATGGAAGCAGAAGCAACTGGGTCAGATCGTCAAGAAAGAGTAGTACCAGCGGCCAGGGGTACAAGCACCCTTCCTCGTCGTGGTGGTAAAGGCAAAGTTGCAGAAAGCTGGGAAGATGATTTTATCGAAGACGTCAAAGAAACCATTTCAAAAGAGAGGGGATCCAATCGCGCAATGAACGGGCTCAACCCACAACTTATTGAGCCTGGGGAAGGACTGGAACAGTCTCGTAGGTCGTCCTTAGTCATGGTATACAAGGCCTTCAGCGAGCTCAAGAGTGAGTTTGATGACAAGTTCAGGGCGATGTGGGCGTAAGATGGTGCTATTGGCCAGTCTTCGTGTCAACTATTGGATTTGTTTCCTCTATCTTACTTTGTTGTAGGTAGCGATTGTTGTGAGTTCTCGAGGTCCAGAAGTTGAAGTCGTGTAAAGTTGCGAAGAGATGTCATGTGGATATCAGTTAATACTATTTTCTGGAGCCTGAGTATATTACTTGGATAAGACTTCACTCGGGAACACAGATACCTTGGCCATAGTAGGAATACTATATGACCACACAGCCATCTCAGCGCATCAAGCACAGACCCTTGTGCATAAAACCAATTAAATTACTACTTTATCTTGAGTTCATAATCCGTCTCAGCCTTGGAAGACAGTTGGCTCAAAATATACCACGTCAGAAGTATGGCCAGCCTTGCAACAATCAGCCTTGCCAGAGCTGTTAATTACCCCTCCTTCGCAAGGCTGATGACCATTTCAACTTCAAAAAGTTCGCGCATTTAGAACTGGGATTCTTAAAACACCTAAACTCCATTTGCTTATTTGTACAATGACTTCCTTACAATGCCCACGTTGACTCACGACGACTACACAATAGCATGGATTTGCGCCCTGCCGCTCGAGGCGGCGGCAGCAAGGGCCATGCTGGATAGAACTCACGATCGCCTGTCTATGCCTTCCTCCGACTCGAATGCCTATACACTAGGGGAAGTGAATGGCCATCATATAGTCATTACTTGCCTCCCAGCTGGTGTAATCGGAAAAGTGTCCGCCGCTACCGTTCTCTCTCATATGCGCTCAACGTTTCCCCGGCTTCAATACGGGCTGATGGTGGGAATTGGAGGTGGTGTTCCTGGTAAAAACAATGATATTAGACTAGGCGATGTGGTGGTCAGTAAACCAGTTGGAAAGCACAGTGGGGTGATGCAGTATGACCATGGAAAGACACTTCAAGGGGGTCAATTGAAGTTGACAGGCAGCTTGAACAAACCACCACACGCATTTTTGACCTGTATAAGTCAACTTCAGGCAAAGCAAATGATTGAGGGCAAGAACAATCTTGATTATATAGTGCAGGATGCCCTGGAACGACATCCTAGCATGAGAGAAAATTTCTCGCGGCCGGAACAGGATACGGATATTGTGTTTCGTTCTTCTTATCATCATATCGCCAAGGGAGATACCTGTGATAAGTGTGATAAAGACCAATTAGTTGAACGACAACCACGCGAAAGCCAGGCGCCGATGATTCACTATGGCTTGATTGCATCCGGGGATCAGGTAATGAAGGATTCAGAAACAAGAGACCTTCTAGCAGAGCGTCATGGGATATTGTGCTTTGAGATGGAAGCAGCAGGTCTAATGGATGGGCTTCCGAGTCTTGTTATCCGCGGGATATGTGATTATTGTGATTCTCACAAGCGGAAACCGTGGCAGGGCTATGCAGCTTTAGTCGCGGCTGCATATACAAAGTTATTGTTGTCTGTCGTTCCTGTTTCTGGGACGAATTTGGCCGCGGAGAACAACAGAGTACGTCACTGGATGGTTCCACTGGCTAGAAATCCACGATTCGTTGGCCGTGAGGTTGAGATTACGAAACTAGAACGACTTCTTGGTATGCGCGACGGGCCTCGAAGAGTTGCAATTACCGGTTTGGGAGGGGTTGGCAAGACCCAGGTGGCTTTGGAGGTCGCTTACCGTATACGAGATCGAGACAAGGAGTGTTCAGTTTTCTGGATTCCATGCACCAGTCGAGAGATGATTGACCAGTCGTACCTAGATATTGCTCAGAAAGTAGGACTTCAGGCACTACAGCATGGAGATATAAAGGACCGAGTCAAGGAATTTCTAGGGTCCGAGCATGCTGGCAATTGGCTGGTAATATTCGACAATGCAGATGATATGGACATGTGGTTTCCAGCCAGCAGTGACTCTGCTCCAGGTCTTGCGACATCCCTTCCTCAAAGTGAAAATGGTCGCACTCTGTTTACATCTAGGAACAGGAAACTTGCGATAGACTTGACGTTCTCCAACATTATTCCGATTCCAGATATAGACAAGGATGCTGCATTACAAATTTTAGAAAGATCGTTAGTGCAAAAGCATTTGCTCGAGGATCATGTCACGACAAAGGCTCTTCTGGAACAGCTGTGCTTCCTCCCATTGGCAATCACACAAGCATCGGCGTACATTAATAAAAATAGCCTACGTCTGACCACCTATCTTGATCTTTTACAAAAGCAGGAACCGGAGGTAGTAGACCTCTTGAGTGAAGATTTCCAAGATGCGGGACGTTACAAGGACATCAGAAATCCAGTCATTTCCACATGGTTGATATCATTTAAACAGATTCAACAGCAAAATCAACTAGCAGCCGACTATCTATCTTTCATGTGCTGTCTCAACCCGCGAAACATCCCGGTATCCCTCCTCCCGATGCCAGAAACTGAAAAGCTCCAGGTTGAGGCTCTGGGTCTCCTGAAGGCATATTCTTTTATAAACGGACAAGACAGTGATATTAATATGCATAGACTTGTGCATATCGCAACGCGAAACTGGCTGAGACAAAACGCACTGTTTTCTCTCTGGATCCAGAATGTGGCAGATCACATACAAAACATCTTTCCGGATGATGATTATAAAAATCAAAAGATATGGCGAGAATACCTTCCTCATGTTCTGGCACTTGTGCATGAAGAAGAGTTTCATATACTACAGAAACAATACGTATATTTACTTGCGAAGATGGCAGTTTGCCTTGGTTTTGATGGAAGATATCGTGAAGCAGAGGTGCTATTCATTGAAATTATAAGGATCAAAAACGAGACATATGGCCTCGAACATCTCAGCACTATAATCAGTATAAAAAACTTGGCGACGACTTACATGAGGGACGGGAGATTCTTCGACGCCGAGAAGCTTATTCTGAAAGCGATAGAGACACTGAAGAGAGTCTTAGGGTCTACACATCCTACTACTCTAGAAACCATCGCGAGCCTCGCCTGGATTTACCTGGCCCAGGGACGTTTGAGTGAAGTCGAAAAGCAATATTCAGATGTGATAGAGAAATTGAGGATAGCAATTGGGGCTGAGCATCCTCATGTTTTGGTCTGCATGGCGAACCTGGTTTCAGTTTATCAAGATCAAGGACGAATAAATGAGGCTGAATATCTCAATATACAAGTAACAAAGCAATTCAAGGCAGCGCTTGGGGCGGAACATCCTTACACCCTGGGTGCTATCGGGAACCTGGGATATATCTACGCGGTTCAGGGACGATTTGATGAAGCTGAGGTGCTCCAGGTGCAAGTTTTAGAGAAGTTGGAGAAGACACTGGGCCCTGAGCATCCTTTTACTATGAGGATTATGGATTGCCTGGCATTTACCTACTGGAGCCAAAAACGATTGGACGAAGCTGAAAAGCTTCAGCTACGTGTTTTAGAACAGAACAAGGTGATATTTGGATCGGAAAACATTCAAACCATGACTACCATGAACAATCTGGTCTTGGTATATTCCAGCCTGGGGCGCTGGGATGAAGCTGAAAAATTAGAGGTGGAAGTACTCGAGATACAAAAGATGGTTCTAGGAGCCGAGAGTCCTAGAACACTAACCAGCATGGCGAACCTTGCATATACATGGAAGTGTCAGGGAAAGCTTGAGGATGCCATAGCTCTAATTAGAGAATGCTCCGATTTACGCAACAAGGTATTAGGGTCCAATCATCCGGATACTATATCTTCCGTGCGTACATTTCGCGACTGGATGAACGAGTATGATTCATCAGCAGCTAGGGTGCCACTCGATCAAAACACGCTATCCTCTCGTTTTCTCAGCGATGGAATGATGGAGTATGAGGCATCAGGAGAACAGACACTGCCCAGTCACACCACGCCAGCGCGCGATGGATGGTCAAGGCTTAGGAAAAGCATATCTGTTAAACACCACCATATTCGTGAAACGCTCAGGTGGAAAAAGGAAAATAAGGGCTCGGATCGTTGAGTTTCAAAATCTCATCAAACAAGTGACAATGGATGTATGCAGATTGTATCAAAGAATGTACTATATAGAAGAGCAAAAAAGCCTTGCCATCATTTAAGTAGACGCAAGACAAGAATCGATAGCAATAAACCTTCACTCCAGCATAATTTAGGACTAACATGCTAATTCACTGGTAACGAGGGGTGACTTCCAAGGTTCAGGATACCGACTCTAGTGTCCTAATTTGGAAAGAGGTTTCCTATTCAGGCAAGTAGGATTTGGTAGAAGCGATTTGTCGTGCTCATTATTCGAGACTTGCAAGACAGCAATGTCGCATTTTCCACATATATCAATACAATTAACCGATTGAATATCCTTGAACGATGTGATATTCTGAATGAACACACGCTAAAATCGTTAGGTGGCATTTATAGTTACTTACTCCAAATTCACTAGTCGGGATGGCTGCCTTGAGCCATCATTTTCTTCCTCCGCTGACCCCTCATTCAACCTCATCTTCATCGTCCACCTAACTTTCCATTATATACCTCGTAAATGCATATATAACCTTGGAAACAAAATGTCGACATCAAGAATAATCCAACTAGCACAACTAATAAGCTCTCAAACCTCCCTTATCGATCAACACCTCCAAGATAACAACCTTCCCGAACCATCATTTGATCAAGATGGTCCCACAGAACCAATCCAGAACGAGACGCCGGATATCCAAAAAGCAAAGACAGATGTGATTGAAGCAACGATTGAGCTGAGGCAGTTGCTCGAGGGGCCTATGAAACTTGTTCTTCCAGAGGTTTGCCTCCCCCATATCAACCTTGCTGTTTTTACTCAAGCTGACTACCAAATAGTCCAATTTTACTCCCCTCGTAGCCGTACATCGCTTCAAAATCGCATCTTACGTCCCCTTAACCGGGACTATCTCCTTCAGCGACCTAGCCACCAAATGCGGCCTGCTCGAACATGACCTCAAACGCATAATACGCTACACAGCCATTCACCACCGCATCTTCATCGAGCCCACAGAGGGCTTCGTGGCGCATACTGCTGCCTCGCGACTCATAGCCGAGAACCCTATTGCAGGCCATCTCATGGGTTTGACATTCGATGAGTGCTGGCCTGCTCATAACCATGTACTCCCCCAAAATCGACCCCTTCTCCTCGAACTAATGTACTGACGCAAAGAGTAGGCGGTAGAAGCAATATCCCACCGCAGCACCTCATCAAATATCTCCGGCTACGCGCTCGCCAACAACACCGGCTCCCTAAACACATTCCAATACTTATCCGAGCACAAAGAGCGTGCAACCAGATTCGCGTTTGCGATGGCGACGACGTCAAAGGCCAGTCTGGACGCACTGAGTACTCATTTCCCCTGGTCTGAGCTCCCAGCCACCACCACCGATAGTGCTGGTAGTAGTGGTCTAGTTGTGGATGTAGGCGGTTCAAAGGGCCACGTCTCCTTCCACCTTGCGCGGATATATCCACGCCTAAAATTCATAGTACAGGATTTACCGGAAGTCATTGACGGCGCTGCTGAGCAACTCCTCTTATCTTCTTCTCAAGACGACGATGATTCAGCAATCAAAGACAGGATTGAGTTTGTGTCCCACAACATGTTCAAGGAACAACCCATCAAGAACGCAGATGTCTATTTGCTGCGCTATGTCCTTCATGACTGGGGCGATATGTATTGCATTGATATTATCCGAAACCTAATTCCGGCGCTGAAAATAGGGGCGAGGATTGTGGTTCAGGATCATGTGCTCCCAGAACCAGGGACGATGGGGTTGTTGCAGGAGATGCAGATGCGGTATGTTCCCACCACCCCCCCAACACACATGGCTTTGAATTGGAGGACTGATTATCGTGCAGATCTATGGACGCTATAATGATGTCCCTCTTCAATTCAAGGGAGCGCGAGGCGGAGGAATGGAAGGCGCTATTTAAACAGGCTGATGAGAGATTTGGGAATGTTATTGTAAATAGGATTGGGGAGAATGGGTCTAGTGGTGTTATTTCTGCGGAGTGGTTGGGTTAGTCTTTGCAAGTTTGCATGGTTATAGTCACGCGTGATGTTTTATGGCTTTTTTTGTGGTAATTTTTGATATATAGACTATTCTTGTTCTCGATAGTTGGGGGCTTCGGTCGAAGTACAAATTGATATGTTGACATATTCCATACATGATGATATTCCTAAGTCCGGTTTCTACTCTTCATTGATTTATTGCATGGTAGAAAATATCTTCTTTTATCTGCTTTTGTGGGCATCTCGATCTGGTTCATTTGAACTCGAGTGAAGCGCATAGGGTTTAGGGCTAGGGCAAACGACGTGAAAATTCTGTAAGTGGCATCCCATCGTTTGGCAAGTCTACTTAGAGCCTACTACGTAGTATCAAAAGTGAAAGTAAGTTACAATAAAAGCAAAAGGTTCATTATCTCATAACTAATTACGAGAGCAAAACGCTATTCCCATATCAATAAAAGATAAAGTAAACATTCTCAAGAAAACAACAGAGCAACACAGAAGGGAATAAGAATGGACCATCCTATACAAACATTTTGAATATATGTCAACTATCAAATTGAATGAAACAACAAATTACTCATCTCCCTGACTGGCAGACTCAACACGTGCTGCCATCGGCCGAGAAGGCGTAGGTGCAGCCTCGCTTTCACCGTCGGCAAAGTCATCGACTTCTTTGCTATTTTCGATGCTTTCTACCTTGTGTTCATTTGGTGAGTCGTTGGTCTCGCCATTGGTTGTCTTATCCTCAGTTGGCTTCTCATCGTCTGTTTTCGTTTCTTCAGTTGGCTGCTCGTCGGTCTTCTTCTCCTCTGTCTTTTGACTCGCCTTCTCATCTGCTTCCGGTATTTCGTTAACCTTCTCATCAACTGCTGATGACTTTTCCTTATTCTTCCTTGGCGTACCCAACTTCTTGGGCTTTCTAGGAGTGGAAGCCGCAGTAGCAGTGCTCTCATTTCCAGAGGCGTGCATGTCGCCTATGTCGCGTTTGGATGAAGATGCCGCGTTCTGACGCTTATGTTCTCCATTAGTCGCTCCCGCATTCCGTTGCTCGACGTCTTTACCGCCGACACGATTCGCAGGCTTTGGTGTTGACTGTCTCGAAGGGCGTGTGCTGTTTGTCACAGGCGGTGCTCTGGCATTGGCAATCAACCTTCGATGGTAATCTTCGCCGCGTGCTGGGTGTTCGCCGAGAATTCGACGAGCAGCCTCCCGGCCGACAACGGGCAGTTTCTTGACACCGCTGACACCTTGGGGTAATAGTTGGGGATCCAAAAGTCCAACTTGGACCAGAACACTGGCTTGGTCCCAGTACAAATGCTCGGTGAAGATGCGGTCCGCTTTCAGAGCGATGATAGCAACGAGGATTATTTCTACTCGTTTACCCGTTGGTGATACTCCCGGAAGCATCCAGGGCATCTCGACTGTGTGGTCGAAGGTGACATAAACCTCGTCAACGACTCGATCCGCACCTACTGTACGAGATAGTAAACGCAGTTGCATTGATGGAGGCTTAGTCTTCAGAAAGTCGTTTTCATAAAATCGACGTAGTGCTTTGGCACCGACACCACCAGCCAGTGTTGGTCCAATAGTGACTGCGGGATTCTTATGGGTGGTGTAGGTTGACATAGTATCAGACAGATTATCACTAAAGAATTTACCTGATATTGTTAACTCAGATGCTCTATATCGGAATAGACGAACAGCTTACTTTCGGTGTTGATCTCCCATGGCCGTTCCAAGTCAGCATCCTTTCGGAATGCCTTTCGCATCACTTCCAATGTTCGCGACCAGGCCAGTTCCGCCGAAGCATGATCATATTCGTCCAGGTCATGCTCTGCAAAGCCAGGATCTGCGAAATCGTACGTAAAAGCTGTATATGCAATGTCCTTGCGTTCACCGATACCCACTCCGGGATCAATCCTGCGCTTGGTGATACGTTTCTTGCGTCCTTGGATGCCAAGGGCCTGAGGAGTAACTACGACATCGACTGATTCTCCTGCAAGATGCACAAGTACTTTGAGACTAGGAGGGAAGCGAAGACGTGTATCTGGAATGGAAGTAGGATAGTATGCGACTAGCGCTGTGAGTCTGGCGCCTGTGGCTGGTTTCTGGAAGTGTTCGAGGCAGTAGGCTGCAGCGTCGCCGTATGCTAGTGTTGTCAGTACTGTTACCATGCCTTAGACAATGAAAAATACCTACCAATAATGGCATACGACTCTCCAACTTTCAAACCCTCTTTCACGCTCTCCAAACGACCGGCATACTCCTTTCCTCCGTTGTCTAGAGGGACATATGTAACCTCAAATCCCTCGTTTTGCCAGTTACGGATGGTCTCTGTGTCGAATTCATCCTCCTCCGATGTAATACATAGCCTGGGAGTGGACAATTGAGAATTTAGAAACGTGTTGTAGACGAGCCCGTTGCCCGGGGTGTTGATACTGAGTAGAGCCATGTTGTTTGTACAAACAAGGTCAAGGGGGCATGTAAATAGCCAGAAGATACCTCTCCTCTTGGGAGAATTGAGAGAACAGAAGCGCAGGCACCCATCCCGTCTGTGTCTGCTGTCTGATATATTCTGGCTGGGAGAGAAGCGACGACGTCACCCGTGGGGACAACGGCTGCCATGACGTAGTGGGGCCGCATATGTCATATTACCGACACGCAGCCAATCAGAGCGCGCTATCCTGACTACCCCTGTTCTATATCTGCCTGGAGAATTAGGCATCAAATCACCAGTCTCCTTCCTCATCTTCCAGGTCAACCTCAACCTCAACCTCAACATGTCATTATTCTTCTAATCGATGCTATTCACAACAATATCTTCCCCTCCCTACGTCTTGTCTACCACGCAAACTTCGCAAGTACACCTCCCGGCCAGCGTCTAACAGCAGCTTTCCTCCCCTCATCCATTATCAACAGTCCTAGTCCAAATGCAGCAGGTAGGAAGTAGTGCTCCACCGGTACGCCAGTAGTATCAAGCACGCTTTGCAAGCGAGGGATATAAAGCCAGAAGGCAGCAATTCCTAGTGCAAAGATAATCGCAGGAAACAACAGCAAATTCTGAGTCTCTTTGTTCAAGGCTGGGGGGTGAGAGAAGATGGATAGACGACGAGTTCGAATGGCCATCAGATTGAACCATTGCCTATGACTGTCAGTATGAATCAAACATATGACGGTGAAGGGAACTCACATGACGACCAAGTTAATGAAGTATATTGACGACGCTTCATTCAGCTTATCCGAGTAATAATCCTCATCGATGCCATCCGGAACAGCGCCGAATCCGAACCAAAGCGACGAAAATGGTATTCCGTTGCGTTGTAAATACCAATACGACATGGAGAAAGAGCAGACCGTCTGAATAATACCAATCACACCATATGCGTGAAGCATCAACTTCCAGTCAACCAGCTTATCCTTGCGCGGGTTACGGGGTGGGCGTAACAGAACGTCGGCCTCTGGTTTCTCATATGCCAGCACAGTGGCGGCCGCACAATCGGTAAAACAGCAAATGACAATCATGAGGAAGGAGGACAGAACCTGTGGTAGGCCGAAGACGACATTGGTGAAAACGGGCCAAAATTCAGAGAACGATCCAGCTGGCAGCAGGTAGATGATTGTTTTTTTTAGGTTGTCAAAGACCACACGACCATATTGCACGGCTTCGACTATTGCGGAGAACGAGTCGAGGAGGACCATGTCGGATGCTTCAATAGCAATATCTGATCCACTACCTAGGGCAATGCCGATATCAGCTGCCTTGAGTGATGGAGCATCGTTGACGCCATCGCCAGTCATTCCGACGATTTCTTCACGGGACTGGAATTCGCGCACGATGCGAAGTTTCTGCTCCGGTGTTGTACGCGCGAATACAATCTCATGATAGCCACACAACTGGTCCCATTGTGCGTCGTTCAGACTGAGAAGTTCAGAGCCACTGATAACGATGGCTGATGGCGAATGCTCTTTGGTGACGACTGTATCGCTTCCACTGGCAAATCGTTGCAAAGCAGTAGCATCGTCAACATGACCAGCCGAGACAATCCCACATTGACGTGCAATAGCGAGTGCCGTGAGCCCAAAGTCACCAGTCACCATGAAGATCCGAATACCTGCACGTCTCAACGTCTTGACAACCGCCGGGATTTCCTCACGAGGGGGATCGACAATACCAACCAAGCCGACAAGAATCAAATCAGACTTGGCCTGTCGCATAATCTCCGACTCGTATTCATGAGAACCCACAGTTGTCATGATATCCTGAGCGACGATGACCTTGCGAGCGAGTAATATCACTCGTTTGCCTTGATTTGACCATTCATCTTTTATGCCTTTGATTTGCCGCAGGGTCTCTACGTCCAGAGATTGCACACTACCATCGGCCGTTACAACATATCCACAACGTTCAATCAGAATATCAGGCGCTCCTTTGATCGTCAACAAGGTATCCTCTGGTTTGAACTGCATAGATTCTGCCGGTGACAACGCCAATCCGAGACCTTTGGATTCCGCGATTGTGAACGTACGAATCATGAACTTATTCCGGCTGTTAAAGGCGAGTTCCCAGGTTTTCTTCCACAAACGACGCATTTCAGACACAGAGCCAAGAAGTTCCGAGAAGCGAAGAATAGCTTGATCTGTTGCGTCACCGAATATTGGCCGTTCGTCTAATGGCAGATTCTCGGCTGCAGCATCGAATTCGGCTGCATTGCACAGCCCGGATAAAGCACGGAGTTGGTGTACGCCGGTTGATTTACCTTTGAGTACGGACTCGTCTCGGGCAGTCATTGGGCTGTTGAAGACCGATGTTGAAATTGTGCAGTCGGTGACGAACATTTTGTTCTACATCAGTTAGTACCACACAATGGCCGCTGGGTGAAAGGATACTCACCCGAGTAAGTGTTCCCGTCTTGTCACTGCAAATAACACTGACACTTCCCAACGTCTCCACTGTCTTGAGCGACTTGCACAATATCTGGTTCTTCCTCATGATGTTGGCTGTTATTGTCAAACTTGCCGTGATACTGATCGGGAGACCCTCTGGAATGAACGCAATAGCAACACTGACACAGTCCACGATTAAGGTTGGCACATTGATCCATCCGGGATGATCTTTGCGTAACCACGATGCCCAAACAATAATGACAACAATAATCATGGTCAGCATAATCGCCACGATTAATGCAACAAACCGTAGAACTTCTTTTTCAAGCAAGGTCAGGCCCGGTTTAGGTTCGCTGGCCAGTTTTGCGATCCGGCCAAAGACTGTGTTGTCGCCCGTCGAGACGACGATTGCGAGTGCATTACCTGATACGCAGTGCGTACCTTGAAGACCAATATTTTGTGTTTCGAGATAATTCTCTTCAGTGGCGTCGATTGTGCCGTTAACGGGGGCGGATTCACCTATCTCAATCAGCCATGCTCCTTAAACGCAGGACATAGGTAAATTACCGGTAAGTATAGACCTATCGAAAGAGGCATCATTCGAAACATGCACAAACCTCACATCAGCTGGCAACTTATTCCCCGCTTTGATTTGAATGACATCTCCAGGCACGAGGTCTGCCGCTGGGATGGCCATCTGAGTCCCAGCGTTGCGTACGACAGTACAGCTTTCAGGTAACATGGCCGTAATCGACGCCATGACCCTAGACGAAGACCAATCCTGCCATGCATTGAATCCGGCTTGTATGAAGAATACAGCGAGCAAGACAATGGCCAATGCTAAGTTTGCGACTGCAGGCGGATCACCGAGAGGTTTCCATGAAACAAACACCAAAATACAGCCGATAAGCAGGATTATACCAAAACCCTTGAAAAAGTAGCCGAAGATTTGCTTGAACCAGTGATGCGGTGCGGGCGAAAGAACGTTTTTTCCATGTTCACGGAGGCGGTGCTGGATTTGGTCTGACGATAGACCATGAGCGATGTCGACCTCGAGCCGCTTTTCAAGCGAGGTGGTTGAGAGGGTGTGCCATTCGATGTTTGACAGTTCTGCAATTAATTGTCAATATGGTGTAAATTCTGGGTGAGTATAGGGGGTATACCAATAGCGATCCCATCGTTTTTTGCCTCGATTTCCTCGCGCTGTCTAACTTCATCGATATCAAACGACCTTTCCCCTCATTCAGTACAGTCCTTTCCCTTCCCTAGTGGTGAATGACTTACAAACTCCGATAGTGAATCGGCAATGTAATGGCAGGATCAACAGTAGCCCGTCGATTCGCTCTCGTCGACGCCGCAGACGAAGCCGTCGAATGCGTGCGAGTGAGCTTTTGGTGTGGCAGGGACTGAGTACCAGTCTCTTCGTCTGTGGCCTGCCATTTGAGATGTTGATTAGTGGTGCCTTTGTCGGCGGCGGTGTCGTCCTTGTCTGCCATTACGACTGACCAACGGACTCGCTCACTGTTTCAGGAATTCGTTGAACCACAATGATGCACAAAGAGACAAAAGAAAGAGGGTAAAAAGAAATCTTTCGAGATCTAAAACCTACGAGATAGATCCTGGACTTTATACCTTAGTTAATCTCCAGCCAAGAACTCACCCATCTACCTCCCTGGCGATCGATAAATCACTCAAGAAAGCAGCACTTGAGGACAGGGAATATCTCTCATACTAACGCGCAAAAGGTTAAAATTCACGAAGCGCTAAACAACCTACTACTACTGCGTCGCATCAATGGCAATTAGGTACAATCTATACGCTGACATCTGCCACCTGCAGCACATGGCAACACCCCGATCCTCGAGCCATGGATTGGCAGCCGGCGGATGGATGATGGATGGCAGTGCACATGGCCACTAGCATTAGCTAATTCGGATCGATATCAAGATTAGCAGGGAATTTTTCGAGTATGAGCGATTTATATCTGCCCTATACGTATCCCCCTTTCGAGAAATCAGCAGTCTAGAGCAAAATACGATGTCTATCGCGAGTGTGAAAGGAAGATTGGTGAGGAGCGGGATTGGAGGGGTTGAGAGGATATCAAAAATCGCGCATAATTTACTCTCCATGTAGTTGCGTAAATCACTGCCACTTGCCCAGATGTAAAGTCGGGGGAGCGAAAATTGCTGCTTTCGGAAGGATGGCACGCTACGTAGAAATCATCATTTCCATCATCCTTTCCTTAAGAAGGAAAAATAGAGACATTTGATGAAGAATTTACATAAAAGGAATCAATCCGTGTCTTGAATCTTGAGCTTCAATGTTGGTTCAATGTTGTTCTCCCCGCCTAGCGACGATCTCCACCTAGGCATACCATATGCGGCTTTTATTTCCACGCGCTGTGGTAGGATTAGTTAGGGCTTGATGGGTCACGACCACACACAGCAGTGACAGCACCGTACCCTCACTCTCAATGCATGCATGAGTTTTGAAAATCAAGCGTGCTTCGAGGTCAATTCTACTCTTCTTCTATCAATAATGATTGAAATGTTAACTGACAATGAATAAACATTTTATTCAATACACTAACCGTATCATAGCGCATCGGAAAAAACACAACGGTAACATGCGAGATAGTTAACCCTACTGAAACATATAACCCACAAACCACGAAAAAAAATGCATCAAACAAGGAAAGAAAAGATAAGAAAAACACCGGCACCATTCCCATAACTCGAATAATAAACAGGGGGAGTAAACAGAGGCAGATCAAGAGATACTAGGCAACCCATGAACAGCCTCAATCTTGACATCCGCCGAATTCCTATCATCGTTTCCGCGTGGTCGTTTCCATGGGTATGAATCTTCTGGCATGTAGTGGTCTCTATTATTTTGATTGCTGTTATGATTACTGTTGGTGGTGGTGCTGTTGGTATCAGGATAAGCGTGTTTGCGCATACCCAGACCCGCAACGGCGATGCGGTTTAGTTGTCCCAGATCTTCGTTTGTGGTATTCGATGGCGCGGTGGATGGTTGATGTGGATGTTGATGAGGCGCCAAGGGCGGGATTTGTGTCGGTGCCGCTGCGAACGTATGCTGTTGCTGTTGTCTTTGCTGGTGCTGGTGCGCTTGCTGCTGTTGTTGTGATGGTTGCTGTGGTGGAGCAGCTATCGACACCGATGACGGCGGCGAAGACTCCGCTTGCTGTTGTTGATGCGAATCCGCCAACGGCGGCTCAGGCCGAGGCTGCGTCAAGTCGATATTGTCAGGTAGCGCGGGAACCTCGTTTTGCGAATCAATCAGACGCGACTGCAAGCTGATGATGTATTCGCGGAGCTGGTAGTTTTCGGCTTGCAGGGCTTTGTAGCTTTCGCTGAGGACTTTGTAGTCTTTTACTTGAGATTCTAGTTGGCGGATGTAGCCTTCTTTTCGTTGGCGGAATGCTCTCTACATCTCTTGTCAGTTTTTGTCTTTGGTATAGGGGGCAGTCTGGGGACATACTTGGGCAGCGCGGTTCTGTTCAGCGCGTTTCGACGTCGATAGCTCGCGCTTTCCATATGTCTTGCGTGAAGCATCACCTCCTGCAGCTGCTTCTTGTACGCCAGACATGACCTGAGGTAGCACAAGTGACGATGTCTGCGTATTAGGGGCTAGCATCGCGCCTCCTGAGATGGCAGGATCTATATTGTGGCCTTGTTGGGATGTTGGTTGTCGCGCTTCCTGGCCTTGTGATTGGAGATGTTGTTGTGCAGCTAGGAGCTGATCATGGAGGACTGCGCAGACGTTAGAATATGATGACAAACGTAGTTTGCGAGCAATCACGTTGCGCAAAGGCGTTGCCTGTTAGGGTAATAGGTCGCCACCCATCGAGGAACGCGGAGACTTACCCTGATCAGCATGATCCTATGGAACAAGGTTAGCACTAATTACTAATAATACGCGACGGGACAACATGCAAAAACTTTCTCATACACAAAAGTACATCGTGGTTCGATGTTTACATCGATATGAATAAGGAGGCGATCGTGATGACAAAGAAAGGGTCCCCGCTTACCTGAGCAGAGGAGCTCTGCTGCATACTGGGATGCGGCGCTAGTGCGGGCTGCATCAAGCACAACCTCCTGACAAGATTCGTATGGAGTGGTCAAGATGTAAACAAATCGGGGGTCGCGTGATTCAGATAATATCAAGGCGACAAAGATACCCCTGAGCTTGTCCAATTCGACTGTCGCGAGCGCAAAGGCAGAAGATTTGTTGTGTTATGAATTCTCGCGAGTCGCAAGTAGAGCGGGAACGGCGATTGGTCGGAAATAGCTAGTTAGTACTTAGTAGTACGTAGCTCGCTATGGCGCATACAAACAAGCCTTGGTCGAGTCGCAGCAATTCAATAGAGCACTATTCGCAAGAGGTAGATGTATCGTTTGCACAAGCAGCGACTGTTGTTGAAGATTTACATGCAAGCATGTATAGAAACGAGTTAGGCTGGATTAAGTAAGGTAAGTAGGTAAAGAGCGCTCGTTGAGTGCGAGAGAGAAAAGAGATCTCGTAAGCAAGAGGAAAATGGTCGGAGTGGCTGGGGGCATGCCGCCATTAATAATCCGCCCGCCGCCGCGTGCGGTTAGTCTGGTATTGTCCGGCGTATTGTATTACGTCTTACGTCTTACGTCTGACGGCTTACGGCTTACATGCTTAGTCTGAGATAGCTAGCCTATTAGAGAAATACCACAACAGAGAGAAGTGCATTGATGAGTAAACAAAAAACCGAGCGCCACGCATTATACGTACATAGCATAAAGTCCCAAGAAATTAGAGGTGAGTACAGAATTCTGTGATGCCCGAAAAAAGAAGCTCTGGAGACAGTGTCGAGCGCTGGAAGTATGCGATACGTAATACAATACCGCTAATCCGTATATCGCCGGATGAGTAATCGCCTCCGAACCTCCGAAGATTTTCTTAGTGTGCGGAATACGGGGTACGGACTCTACGGAGCATTTGGATCGTAAGTATATAAACTAGTAGGTGCCGGCTGATCCGGTTGATGTCTTCTGTTGGAGATGCTCCTCCTTGACCACTCGGTGTCTAAACACCACATATATATACTGCGCACTTAACAAAGTATACATTGAAGCTCACTTGGACATTCTCTTCTGCAGAGAAGCGCTGTTGTAGGAAAACTGCTGGATAGAATTATACCGTGCATAACTAGCACAGCACAACTCGATTACGTAACGCTGCCATCGGATACGGTCTCCACTCCGCCGTCTACATCCGGTATATAACAGCTGAGCTGCTCTCCTCGTATCAATGTCCAGCAAGTTCTCTCCCTGGACTTCTTCCTACAATGCAGTATTCGAAGAGCAAGCCTGGCCAGAATTTACAGCAACCGCGAAGCTAAGAATCTTCCCAGAACTTGTAGAAAAATCACTACGGATTAGAAGGTGACGTACGAGTAATCGCCTTACTCATCCGGCCCATGTTGCGTGACTACTTAATGCGTATTAATCATTTGCTGTTAAATCCGTAAGTCCGGATACGATCATACGGCGGCGATACCATGATACCATACACGATACGTCGATACCAGCTGTGTAGGAGTAGAGCAGTGTGGTAATTTATTCAAATTGTTCCGCTGACGTCTTTGAAATACGGTGTATTGTGAGGCTGACTCGTGTGTCGGACTGTTCGGTCGAAATTTAGTGAGCTGCCTGGATAAGATACCTTTGTGGTACTAGATGGAGGTGTTTGTACGGAGTACTACGTATATAAATTCCATGTTATTACGTAGAATGATAGGCTATGGTACAGTAATACAGATCTCTCATGTCAACATTCACGCAAAGCTAAACGCTGGTGATATTCCCCAGATCATGTTCCTAGACGTACGTTAGCATCCACTACCAATGAATGAAGGGCAAAAGATGGGGGAATACCTTCAAATATTCACTGCCCTTCTCCTGATACTCCGCCCTCGAAATCGACCAAGTCGCCAACTCCGTCCCAGTCGCCGCCCACTGCGCAGCTCCCTTCCACGCATCCAGCACCGGATCCGCCGCCCGCCTAACATTTAACCGCGCATTCGTAGGCAAAACCCCCACCAACTCAGAGCGTAACCGTTCGTCAAAATTCTTAAACAGCGTATTTCCGCCTGTCAAAAACACATCCTTAAGCAATCGCGTACGGTCTTCTTCGGCGGTAAAACGTTGGTTCAAGATGTCGGCCGCGATTTCGACGAGACCCGCTTGGTCAACGCCCGCTATCGAGGGCTGAAAGACTACTTCGGGGACACGGATTCTTTCAACGTTCAGATGGATTTGGTGCGCTTCTCGTTGGCTTTCGGGGTCGAATGGCCATGGTCCACGGAGGAATACGTGGACTAAACTTTTTGTCCAATCTGATTGTGCGTCTAGAGTGTGTTCGTGTGTGAAGTCAGGGTCGAATTGGAGGAGTTGATCCTCAAGGGTCTTGAGTGTCGCGCCTAAGTCTTCCTCCTCTTCGTCATCGCTCTGTTCGCCCGTTGCGACTTGTCGGTATACGCCCCAGTCGGCATCGTCGGCTCCAAAGTCATCATCGTCACCGCCTCGTCGTCGCTTTTTAGGTCCCTCGGCTGCTAGACTTGCCAAAGTCTTCATACGCATTTGACTTGCGAGAGATTTTCGATTTCCAAGATCTGCCTTGAGTCGTTCTCGTTCTTTAATCTTTTGGAGTAAAGCTTCGCGGGCAGCGCGTCTCTCGCCAATCCAGGCCTCGAAATCGTTCTCGCGTCGCTCGTCGTCTAATCTTTGCTCTTCTTCAACACGGGCCTTTTCAGCCTCTTTCTCGGCTTTGGCGCGTTGGCGCGCTTCCATGTTGGACTTCATTAACCGCTGGTGGCGTTTTTCCTTCAGACCGGCCTCATCTAATTCCTCGTCTGGGATGTCAAGCATAGGGAAGGTCGCTTCCTCTGGGTTTTCCTCAGTCTCGTCCACACCGAGATCCCTATTTCGTGAACGCTTGATAGAGCGTTCAAGATCCCGGATTGTGCGATCAAGGTGCGCCTCATCTTTCATATCTTCAGCCTCCAATAGCCGCCGAATCTCCTTTTTGGTTTGCGAAGCCAGTTTCTGTTGTAGATCCTTGTAGTACTCCAGCTCTTGTTCCTTTTTCATCAATTTCTCCAATCGCATCTTTGCAGCTTGCTCTTGTAGACGTCGCCCGCTTTCCTTTTTCCGTTCCGCGATTTTGTCTAGCTCTTCTTGAGTTTTTTCGACGACAACGTGCTCCGTGAACGGGTACTGAACGACATAATCCCGATCTTCGAGACCGGTCCAATCCAAGAAATGGCTCAATTCTTCGTTGTAGTTTGTAGACACATAGCAGAGTTTGTGCACGAGATCCTCCATTTGATGCTCAATCATGCGTGCCGGGAACGTCGGGTATTTGAGTCGCATGAGCTTCAACAAGTATTCAGAGGCTTGTTGTCCACCCCAGTTGAGTCGTGTCGCATTCGATAGCAATGCTTTCGAATTCAGTACGGGGACGACATGCGTCGATGTATGCGAAGACGAAACAATCAACCCATCCTTTCCACCATTGTATCGATACGAAAAAAGCGAATCGATTCCATAGGCGACGGACGGGACACCGTAGCATTCGAACATAATCTCATTCATCACTAAACCGTCAGCCCGCTCCCGTACCTGCCTTGAAAAGAATCAACTTACTGCGCCGCGGATACGTCAAATTCGCAATAGGCTCCGTCATGACAATCGGCCTATCAACCGAACCTTCTGAGCCATCCACACCCAGTTTCAAGAAGACGTAATCCAAAACACCTTCCATAACATCCCAGTTTCCGACTACGCTGGTACCAGGGTCAAAGGCGTATCGCAACTGTCCTCGTGTCGTGGCATCGACGTACGCATCGTACCCGATGAATTGGCAAGCTTTGTTAAGTTTTCGGTCTCGATATCGGCTCATGACGGGCGGTAGAATGAATCGGGGTGATTTATCGAATGACCATCCTGCTTTGACGGTGTGGGAGCCTAAACCATCATCAATCAGCTTCTAACTCCTTTTTTTTTTGAAAAGTTGAGATTCTTAAAATCCATACCATTATCAATCACGATCGCGCTCGAACTTGGAGACGCCTTGCTCTGTTCATAGCCATCCGGTTGAGAGGGATGGTAACCCTTGAATGGGTATTCCTGGACATTGTAGATATTCGGTGGCGGTTTGGGAGAGTCTCTGTGACTTGAGCCGCTTGCGCGCGTTGAGGTGATGATTCGTTCTGAGATGATTGTCATCTTGTGTCAGGCTCTCGCTGAGAGCGTGTTGAGGAGGGAGGTTTAAGAGGTGATGCGGAGTGAGTTAAGCTTGTGGCATCATCGCTCAAGGTGTCGCATGTAGTTCGCCGAATAGATGGTAAAAATTCCAGATGGTGTGTGATGGAAGTACAGCGAAAATTATTCTGGCACTCTTGAAATGTGGTCTTAAGAAGAGGCGGCGTCTGTAGGGATGTTGAATTCTTTGAAGGTTCCGGAGCTGGTCAGAAAGCTAAGATTCATCCCGACATCGCCAAGACCATGATTTCTTTGGATCATGTCCAAGTAGATATATCCTACAACTACGACGAATGTTATGTTTGAGAGGCAATTTATGGCTATATATCGTGTTTTCCTATTTCATGGGTATTTCTAACGCATCACAATTCATAAATTCAAATATTGCTTCCTGCTCTTGGTGTATCTCAAGCAGGATCTTTGATATTCTCCGTTGCTATATAAACCACTCATCAGCATCTCAACGAATATCATTTTCTCTGTATTTGCACGGTTAGACTAACCTTCAAGGTGAAACAAGACATTGGACTGGTAGTTCTTGAACATCTGCGCCACCAGTTCGACATTCATATTCTGGATGTTGACTTCCTGGATGAATTCAGCATGGAGCTGTTGTAAGAATGCGCAGTACCTAGGTAGTTTAAGACGAACCTGAAGACTCTTATTCAAGACCATGACTGCTTCATTTAGTTTTTCCTATTCCGATATATAAGCACTTTGCTGTGAGACGGGTTGGGAATGTGTACATACAACATTGGTGATGATTCGGGAGAGTAGTAAACTCTGTTGATGCTCGTGTGGACTCTCCTGTTGATATCATTAGTATTTATTTCTACGAGCTTCAATAGGTCGTTATACTCACCATGTTGCGCAATCAGTCTGCAGTCTGATGGTTGACTGTTGTGTTGATGCTGCCAAGAACACGCGATATAGAAAGCTCTCCGTCGATGCTGACACGTGATTCGTCCGACATTGACCACCATCCTCCATCACCAACCACATCACTTAAACAGCTACTACAACCTACGAAAGCTTCAACTACATCTTACGAAAACCTCACAATCTAATAGCAAACATGCCCCCCGCAAACGCCACCACCGAAGAGCACCAAGAGCTCCTCGACACTCTCGACATCGCATCCCTCCCCCGACCCTTCCGCAACCCGCACTGGAAACCCTCCCAACGCCGCAACAAAAACGTCAAACAACTCCTCTCCGAATTCTCACGCAAGGAAGCCTCCTCCATGGCCACTCAGGTCAACTCCGGCGCCACCACGCCCTTCGCCGTCAGCACAACGGACGGCAGCCAAACCCCCGTCGTCGCGACAGGAGCATCCGCGCGCGCTCCTAACATCGCACAAGCAGCTCAGAGTCTATCGACCTTAGTCCTGGAAAAGAATCTTAGAGCTGCAAATCCGTCTTCTTACACGGGCGGTCCAGCGGTTACGTATACGAATATTGAGTCTGCGCCATCGTTGAGCCCGGCTCATCAGCATCGATACTGCGATCTTACGGGTTTGCCGGCGCCGTATACGGATCCGAAGACGAGGTTACGATACCATAATAGAGAGGTGTTTGGGGTTGTGAGGACGTTGGGGCAGGGTGTTGCGGAAAATTTCTTGGAGGCCAGAGGTGCACATGTCGTGCTGAAGTAGATCAGCACTTCGGCAGCAATACGTTTCCTCAAATTAGATACGAGCTCTCTAATTACTTGGCCGGAGTGTAAGTCAAACATCAACCGCTTCATTCGAAATATGCTAACTATTACTACGCAGCAGACAGAAATGTCAGGCCAACAAAGTCAAGCCCTTTCCACCCACCTGCCCCTCTCGAGACAGGTTCAAAGAAAACGCTCCGGCTTAATCGTGACCAATTCAGAAAAAGAAAGTCAATCTTCGCCTGGTTCCAGGAGAACCAATACAACCGATACCGACACTCCATGGGAAGGTTCATCAGTTACAGGGTCAATTGACGCTGTTAGTTGTGGCGGGTTGGGCTATTTGGATCGTGGAGGAATATTGGATGGATGAGAGAATTAGTCATGAGATTGTAGTGATATTTTCAAGAAGCCATCATTAAATTCCTGGAAAATACCACTGCGTATTAATTTGTGTTTGCGTATCTATTTCGTGGTATTTAGTGGTGGTGTAGTTTGGTTGGTCAAGCTGAAATTGTTGACAGAAAATTAGAGAAGAAAAAGTTTGTGTACACGGAAGATCGCATTTAAGCTCTCTGCGCCAAGACTATGTGTTCGTGGAAATACAATAGCCGCGTGCGCATAGCTTCTACGCTGGTGTATCTGGATACAATTTCTCGACACATTTTATATGATTGTGACTTGCTCATTGTAATGCTTGGATAGTGAGTAAAGTGGGTAAATGCTGGCGGTGAATTCGCAACAACTATCTGGTTGCTCTTCAAGTATCAACTAATTGAGTCATCCAAATTTCGTTTTAAGGACATTCATGGATCAATATATATTCACGACCACCCGCACAATTCAACGCTGGAATGTTTGAACCTTGGAACCTGAAACGTTCAAATGTTGAATCGTCAACTGGTTATTCGCAACTCAACATTGGAAACTACTACATATGTAGGTATCAATCAATTGATAGATCCCGCTATTCCTTCGATGTAATGACATCAGTCAATTCAATGTTGGTTTGTACCTCCCGGGCTATACAGCCAGATCAATCCAACTCAACCATCTCCCCAATCATCGTATCAATATACTCCCTCTGCGCCCTCAAAAACTCCTTCATCCCCTTCGTATCAAACTTCAACAACGCCCTCTTCTGCTCCCTAACCTTTCTAAGCTGATCCCTTATCCTCTCCTCCAAAATCTCCAGCCTATACTCACTATACTGCATATACAGCTCCGGAAGATGACTGATAGGCCTCATACCGACGAGAATCGTCTCGTCCTTGACAAAAGCGGACTTGGGGCGGAAGGATGTTATCATTGTGATTCGCTCGGCACCGCCGCGCGCTTTCAGGGCTTGGTGTTCGATGTACCGGCCTTGCATTAGGACGGCGCAGCCCTAGAACCATTGTTACTACTAACAGTCATTTGATGTGGGAAGTAGGATGCTTACCTGCGTCGGTCCACGGACTTTCATCACCTGATCCTCGCCCAGTCGAACGGCTGTTTCGCCACCTACCATGCCCGTACAATCGGATAACATGGTGACACAGACGAAGGGGACGCTGTCGTAGTGCCATGCAAATGCAGTTTCGTCTTCTTCCTCCCCTGGCTTGACTACGGAGTTGCTGTCGTCGATAGAGACGTTGGTATGACCAGTTTCGTATTCACAGATTGGGACAAGCTCTATCCCGGCGAGCTTGGAGACGATTTCGAGGACTTTGGGGTTATTCCACAGGGAGTGGATGAATGGTGCGTTCCTGATTATATCACTCTTTAGCACAACGGTAGGCGTGCGTACATTAAAGGGGGAGGGAAAGACCTACTTGGCGCCATACCCCCTAAGCATATTCGACGCAAAATCCGATGTAACATGATGATTCTCCAAAATTTCAGGCGTGAACAGCTCCGCTCTTATCTGCTCAATAGCCTCCTGAGTGAACAGGGAGAAAGGGGTGGTAAGGGCAACAGGTGATATGCCAGCTCCCTCGCGGCCAATCTCCTTCATGCTGTAGATCTTTTCTGGATCTGTAAAGTTGAGATGCGTAACGGGATCGAAATGATGTGCCTTGCAGACATTTTTGGTTGTGTCGATTAGGGATTGGGGGAGTTGTTTGGTGGCTTTCGTTCTCTGTTTTTGGGATGGGCCGATTACGACGGGTGGGATCGCGATTGCCATGATGGATTAAACGTAGTTGTTCTAATTATAGAGTGTATATTGTACAATTGTTAGCTTCCAAATATCATCGTCGTTCACAAGGCAGATATCTAGGTTATATTTATGTCAAACAAACTCCTAAAATGGCCATCTGCGGTTATCATCAAGCTGTCTCGACATATTTTTCCCATCTATAGAAATGAAGACATGAAACATCAGGAATGATAGGCTAAGAGGAAACCACTCTCCGAAAGGTGGTAGTGGGTAAGATAAGGAAACCCAGCCATCGTGAGCAAACCGCCACATCGGAAACTGCTTGCCCTAGAATTTACATTGTGGGGATACAGAGCCGTTGTAGAAGAAACTCAAGAAAAAAAAATATGGAGATACACTTTGTTCAAGGGAATTTCGAGTCTGGAAGGTTGTCGATGCGGCGTGAGACGAGTGCGAAGTTACGAGAGGGGTCTCCTTACTATAGACGATGCTCATATTTGCTTCATGTATAATACTATTGATGAAAGATAATAAGTATGAACCTTGATAGTTTTACCAGTATAGAAAATTGTCTTAATCCGGGCTTAGAACCATACGTTTCCAAAATAGGATATAATCGATTATTGCCTAATCGAGCCAATCCATCCCTTTTAGGGCTAGGTAGGGTTAGCAGCTTCCATCGTCCACGAGATGTCATCCATAACGTAGAGGAAAGAAATAATTGACAAGATACTAAATATAGCATACGAAGGAATCCCTAGCAGGATGAGGGACAGTTGGAATGGGCGAGATAACCAACAAAGTACAACACGTCGTGGCGTCACAGATAATGCATGTTGACTTGGACTAACGGACTTGACCTTCCCATTTTATAGTCTGGAATTAATTGGTTACCTGCTGCTTGGCTTTATTAGTGCATTTTGTCGGAAAGTGGTTCGTATTTGATTTCCTATTCGGGTTTGTATTTGCATCCTGGCGTTCACGGCCGGAGTGCGGGTGAATTTGTGGGAAAGGTCATGATGCTATGATTACATAGAAGAAAGCCTATGTAAAATCATTTAGGCACTATATAGCACATGCACTATCTAGGTATTAACATGGAGTCCAGAATGACTATCTTTCTGGTGAATTGAGCCTTTCAAAGTACTCTTGTATTATTAATCTAATATTCAATGGGCAAATATCCAATTTATCGCTTGCTAAGAAAAACATCAGAAATCAAGTAACACGAATATACAATCTCATCAAGAGGTGGCAGCCAATCCGATCAACTAATCATCAACCCATCCAACATATTACTCTCCCTCAACACCACCGACCAACGCAAATTCCGATTCTTCCTCCGATCCCGAACAGACCACACCTCCATCGTAGCCTGACTTGCTCTCTCGAACATACGTAACCCTGTGCGGGCAGCTTCAATAGCGAAGAGATCTTTGACTCGCTTCCGTGTTGATGGGTTCATTGCCTCACAGCCAGCGATGAATAATGGCCAGCATATATCCGATGATGGATCATGAGTCTTTTGTCGTAATTCTGTGCATCGTGTAAGAGAATCAATTGCTTTGTCTGTGAGATGTTGGATCATTAAGGGATCAACTTTGCGGACGCAGCTGTAGAAGTAGATTAGGACCGCAGAATGCATTGCTTCGATATAATGGTGTAATGGTGATTCGGTGGCGTAGTTTGTAGAGTTCGATGGTCCTGGTGAAGGAAATGCGACTTCATGTGGGCAAGTCGTGGCCCCTAGTGATGAACCATTGCTTGACGTACTACTCCAGTCCCAGATTTCTGTTTCTAGTTGGTTCACTCTGTCTGCGAGTAATGCTTGATCGGTGCATTTTGCCTCGTTGATGCCAATTCGTTCTGTCTCATGTATCAAAGCCGTGACACGCGATATAAGTCCAAACAAGGAGGGAGGAATTGAAAATACACGCTCAAATAATGATTGACTGTTGTTGCAATCATTGTAGAAATACGTATCTGGTATTGAGACCGAAGTTTCAATTGGAGGGAGTTGTATCGTACATGACGAGGGCGAATGAATAAGCTTTTCACCACTGAAAACCCCCACCGTGTCTTGCATAGTTTGTATGTAGTAGAATATGTTCTGCAAGATTCGTAGGGTTGTTGATATTCGGCTTAGCTCCATTCCATATATAGTGATCAAGTGGTTGCTTTCTCGAAGGTAGAGATACGTATCTTCCAGCTGTGCGCTGACAACCTATATATTCAAATAGTGTTAGTACATTGGTTTAAAAAGAGCAGCTCTGAGAGGAGCTTACGCTGATGGTATACATGCTCGTCAACGCAAGTACGATATCTGCAACCTGCTCAGCTGGCATAGCCGATGATAGATTAGCCAAAGACAACCGAAGTCTTTTCCTGGCCCTTGACCTGTACTCCTCTCCAAGTAGCTTCCACTTTTGGTCGACCTGCGTAGGGCTCCGTGTTTGTGCGTGTAAATGAAAGGCACTCGCACCCATGACAGCAAAGAAAAGGCCCATCTTAGCATGGGTCGTTTCTCCTGAGATCATCGCCTCGCCCAATGCTTCATGAACTTTGGGTACGTGGATAAACTCCCATGGAGACGTGTGGTATTTCCGAACGGGAAGAAAACTGGTTATAAGACTGTTCCGGTACCGATCGAGCAGATGACCGATAGACTTCATATCAAGATCAGAGAAGTCTGTGGCAAATGTCGTTGGCATTGAGAGGATTGAGCTACTAGGATGCTCATCAGCAGTAGTCAAGTTGGTTGAAAGGTAATCATCGGATTCTTGTATGAAAAGGTCAAGAAAGTTCTCTTGACTTGCTGCCAATAAAACCTGATCATCTTCCCAAAGTCTGGGATCCAGGTCAAATCCTTGGTATTCATCCACATTGAGAATCAAATTCACATCATTCAAATCAGTATCTTCAGCCAAGTCAGATAAGTCCTTTGTATTGTCAGAGGTTGTGAGCTCCGCTTCCCCGCTTTCTGTTTTGTCATTATTGCCAACTCGAAACACGCCAAAGGGGCCGTGGCTATAAGTTCTAATGTTGACCTTGTTGCTTTGGACATCTATCTGTTCCAGAATTACATCAAGAGAAGCGTTTGATGTTGAAGATATAATATGTGCAGTGTGTCTAGCACGTTCGACATCTTTTATAGTATATTAGCAACTAGATGCGTCTAGTGTAGAATGTATCTTGAAGGAGTCTACCCACTGGACAGTAAAGAGTCTCGTCCGGAGCTGAATTTAAACCCACGATCCTGCTGCCCATCCTCAGAATTGACGCCATGGCGCGGGAACTCGCTGACTCCTGAATGTAGCCAAATAAACTCAGACTTCCGTTCAGGAGCCAAACATGAACGGTCGAGTTTGACACATGTAGAACACCGAGGAAGAAGGCGATCGCACTTGGCCTGCCATATCATCAGATCACATTGATTCTCCAGATGCCAGAGCTTAGAATACAGACTAACCTTTCGTGAGCGGCATGTTAAACATGAGAGTCGCCGAGACATTTCGACGCTGAGCGCCCATAGTGTCGAGGTCTCACCAATGGATGGGTGATGACCTTCCAATATGAGGCCAGCAGCCCCGCACCACGGCCCCTCTTACAGAGGAAATCTGTTAAGATAGAAAGAGGTATAGGGTTCCAGCTGCCTCATTTTGATTTCTCCATGTGATTTAAACATCTTCACGCCCCTTAGGCGGGGATGGTCATCGGGATTGACCTGCCAAATCTGGAGGACCAGCCCTTATCGGTATCGCGCTTATCGGAACGAGCCTATTGGATGATTGGATCCATGAATAGGATGGCTTGAATCTGCTGGCGTTCGTATCACAGCAGTTCGCTGTAAAATATCAGCCTGTCTTCGTCGTAATAATAGAAGTCAATATAAAACAAGCAGTGAACTCAAGATGAAGGTGATCTTCAGAGCCGCATTCCAACATTAAAGCGGCAACAAACTATACCATATTTGGTTAGCAGGGACCTGAGCCCTAAGTCTGACCGCCAACCGCAAACGGTTAGACGCGATGCAGCGTTTATTCCTTCCGCTTTTGAAGATGGTGGCAGAAAAGGGGGACCTCATACTCCTTTCGCAAAAACAAACACATAACTTCACGACCACCCTTCGACCGAACTGAACATCTCGGCGATTGGAATGAGCTGACGAATTTCCTTTGCGTATATTGCATTTTCTGAAGTTTCGAACAGCGCCCGGATCGGTCGGTTAGTTGTCTCGATAAAGGACACGGTGTTTTGCGCACGACGGTCGCAAAACAAACAAAGCAAGCTGGCAACATTGAATTGAATTGTTCGCAATCGTTGCACTTCATAGCATCAGTACTCGATATTTGTATTTTATCGGATATTACCATTGCGCTGTTACAGAACTTTGGAATAAGGGCTTAGGCGAGAGCTTCAGTCTATCATTCAAAATGCCTACCATGTGGCTTTCAGAGACGCAGAGTGAGTTGCTCCTCTTTTTATTTGGGGTTCGATCTGCGAGTATATGCTAATAAGACCCGTGGAAAAATAGAGATTGGTGCAATCTTCTGCACTGGTGGTATGTTTCGAACATTCTATACTCGGCGAACAAACATCGACAGAGGGGACACTAATTCATGAACATAGGCGGCTTGTTTCTTTTCGGAGGTGTGCTTATGTTCTTTGATCGATCTATGTATGTTGGGCATATTACAAGGAACCCCTTCGGAAAATGACCTTTCACTAACAGCAATCGTATCTAGGCTTGCTATGGGAAATGTCAGTACAATCCCAATCTCTTGACGATCACTCTGTTACCTGCTCTACCTGCTCCTCCAGCTCAAGACAATTCTAACTCTCCCCACTTTCGACTTTACAGATCCTCTTCCTAATCGGCCTAACCCTCATAATTGGTATCCAAAAAACGATCGCCTTCTTCTCCCGTCCCGCAAAACTCAGAGGCACCGCCGCATTCGCCGGCGGAATTCTCCTCATCCTCTTCCGATGGCCCTTGATCGGTTTCTGTGTTGAATTATACGGCATTCTGATCCTGTTCGGTGACTTTTTGGTGACTATTGGGCAGTTTGTGGGTGGTGTCCCCGTCATTGGACCGTATATTCAGCAGGCTTTGAATGCTTTGGCGGGGCAGAGGAGGAATGCTGAGTTGCCTGTTTAAACGGTCCGGACGTATATATTTGGCTGAGTTAAAGGGTTCTTTTTCTTTCGATTGGCTTGTAAAAAAATCTAGAGGCTGGCTTATTCGTTTCCTACGATGGGTGTGGGATTGATATCTTGTTGTGATGGATCCAACAGGATGATATGTTTATTGATGTGTAATAGACCAAAAACTTCTTAATATATATACTTAATGGTATTGGGATATACTTTCAGGAATAGTTTGCCTCTATGGGACCTTGAAAGGATCATGACAAGCTGGCTGATCATGTGCATAGGTACCTATCGAATAGGCCATCGCAACCAGCAATGAGCACTCAGAACGCTACAATGGACGTTTGATTAAGATGCTCTGCAGTATTCCGGCCGAGTGCTTTTCAAAATAAATATGGTAAAGAGGGTTTCGACGAACAATCTTAACATCCACTGGTTCCAGACTGCACAGGAACGCTGGATCTTCTTTGGTCTTTGGCGAGTCGGCTCGGATATATCGAGATGGTCAAAGTAGGTAAATGAACCATCGGCTGGTTTTTTCACTGTCCTCCACACGACATTTGAATCCTTTGTTGACGGTTGCTCGATATACATCTCGCTGAGATCTTCTGGTGCGTGACTCAGGGCTTCTATGAATGTAGCCCCGTACTGACTTGAAAGGGTGATGTCGGCACCTTTTTTGAGGAGAAACCGGATCATCTCAGTCCTGTTTACGCGCAACGCAACTTGTAAAGGGTGTGGTGGCTTCCGCCCCGAAGACCCAGGTCGGCTCCGTTATCCAGTAGAAATTGCATGAGTTCGATGTTGCCTGCCCAAGAGGCGCAATGCAGAACGGTGCCACAGTCGGACATTACGTTAACGTTAACGCCTTTGGCTATGAAATAATCAACAGCTCGACTCTTATGAAGTACGGCTTCAATCAACGGTGGTCTCTCCATTCCACTTCCATTATGAACATCAGCACCGTATTGAACAAGCAAATGAACAATAGGTACCACGCCACCTCTGATGGCAGTTTGAAGAGGCCACTCATGCCTGCCGTCATCAAGAAAACTGAACTCCCTCCCAAGTAACACTTCACGAGCCCGATCGGCGGACAGACCATTGAGATATGCCGGGTCATCACGATTACCGGGAAATTGCCTGATAGAAGCGAAGTTTTGACCTTCAGTGTCGCGAAAGCACCATCCATGGGCAAGTATTATTCTTATGTCCTTCATATCTTGGGAACGTGAACATAGCGTAAACCAACGCTCGTCTATGCATTTTGATGCGAGCGTTGGATCTGCTTTATGCTTGAGAAGAAGCTCAACCAGAATTCTATCGCACTTATAACAAGCAATTTGAAGAGGAGTCTCTTCATTCATAGTGCCATTAGGATCGGTATTATGAGTCAATAGCAATCGAGTAACATCCGTATCCCCTAAAACACACGACAGCCATAGTGGCGAGTGTATCATTTGACCTCGAGCATTCGCATTTGCCCCGTGCTCGAGAAGAAGTTTGATAATATTCAAAACTTCTGACCCGGACTACGAAGCTTACCAGGGCAGCGCCTTCCCAAATAGCAGCAGCTAGCTCAATCCCATAGCTGCCACCTGGGATGTTCAAATCGACTTTCTTTTCGAGTTCTGCCTTGACAACATCCTCAATTCCAAGAAAACTGGCGACATGTAAGATGCTCACAAACTGTTTGTCACTTTTCAGATCTGCTCCGTTCTCGATAAGATATGACAAAGCGGCGATATTTGGTCGTTGCGGTGTTGGGCCAGTAAAGAGGTTATAGGCTCGCAAAGCATCTTGCAGAGCACTATCACTCGTCGTATCGATTTTGTCGCTTAGAAACATCAATTTCAATAAGGGCAAGAGACTATAAGCGACCGCAAGGTTCAGTGGTGACTTTAACACGTACGCCCTTGTCAGGTCTTTGAGATCGAAAGTTTCGGAGTCCGGAAAGAACATCATAACCCATTCTTCATAAGAACACTATGGGCAGTCAGAAAGTCGAGGACAAAGCTATGCACTGGATCGCCTGGCTCAGAAACATTTTCGTAATGACGCAACCAGTATTTTACAGTATAGTCGGCCAGCGAAGAATTCTGCACAGCTGTTTGAAGCGGCTGCTCCATCAGCAGCATGTAGTGCAGGCAACACTTCGCAATTTCAGATTGAGCCTTAGAATTTGTGATCAGGTATTTGGAAACACTGCTGTTCTCAAGGTCGTGGGATAAAAGATATTCCCGGATGGATATATGAGCGACGCGTACCAATGTCTTCGGCCTCTCATCATTCTTATCATCAGCCTGCTCTTCTACCGTTGTAAAGAATCCAGGGCAAATCATGAAGCACTCAGCGGGGTCCCAAAAGGCTTCAATTTTTGAAGCATTTTCGCTGAAATCTAAGGCTACTAGCTCTGCCAAGTCCTCAATGCTGAGAGGGCGTTTGGCGAATAGCACCCAATGAAACATCCCCAGGGCCAACTCGTAATGTTCTTCTTGGATTTTACCCAACATCACAGCGTACGTATCATATAGTGTCTTGGGAAGCCCATTTAGAGTTTTCCGTAGCTGTGAAGGATTGAAGCACTTTTGTATTGCTTTCATTTGGCATACAACCCATTGAAACCTGGTCATCGAGGGATATATGTTAGCTTTCAATAAAGCCTCTACCTGTACAGATAAAACTCATATCCCCTCGGATCTCTTTGTAAGAGAATCCTTGATTAACGTTTGCACTTCCGGGTGATCTCTCCAGCGCTTGAATGCCGTATTAGTCTCAAGACGAGACGAGACATATATGCGGATGTCTTTGAGAAGGTCAGCAGTCAATCTGGTAGAAAATTGTTCGAGATGTATGCTTTCAATAGCTTCTTTGATATCTTTTTCTTCTCGACTAGTCACCAGAATATGAGAATTGACTTGTTGCCACTTTCCAATCTCGTCTAGAATTTCGTATAGGTCATCTCTGTCATCGCATTCGTCGAGAGCATCCAAAACGAGATATACGTCATCGAACTCGGATGCTATGTCGCGTAACGTGGTTAGGAGCTGATCTTTGGGAATAATTTTCTCAGAACTCTGTCGTTCGTGAAGTAAGCGAAGCGGAACCGACTTCTCGTCACTCTTCTCAAAAAGTTGCTTGATAGCACTGCGTAGCATGTTGATCGCGTCACGCTTGTAGACATCATCCCCTTTGAAATAGAAGTAGATCACTGCTATTTCTGGGTCGTCTTTTAACTGACTGATTAGACCTTCCAGTGCTCGAGAAGATAGGATGGTCTTTCCGCAATCTACAGTCCCATAGAGCCAAAACAAGGATCTAGGCGAAGACTGCCATCTTTTGTTTTGTTCGTGTTGAAGAAGCCATAAACCAGTATTCTGAGATCTTTGTTGTGAGGCGTGATTGTAGTCAGCCGCAGCATCGGGAGCAGCTAGCCATCGGATTATGTCTTCAGAGAGTCGTCCCATTCAAGATATTAGACCAGAAAAATTCGAAGATAGAAAAATAGATACTAGCTTGACTAACGTTTGTTTTCTGCTTCCTGGACAGATTGGATATCGACCACAGTGTGATATGTGTCTGTCGTAAGCTTATGAATATCAAGCACAGCATTTCTGGAAACAAAGGGGCAACGTTAGTTGTATTACTTTTTGAACGGAGGATTATAGTCCTTACGTCTCATCCAGACTCAATGCCATCGAAAAAATTCTGATATACTGATTGATATCCTTGATGGTAGACTTCAACGAACTTTCCTTGAGGGGCCATCGTAATGATCGTTTTAGCGCGTCTTTTTTCGTGCGTTCTTCAGCTGGCTTTGGAGGCTCAATTTCATTGCCAAGTTTCTCCAACTTTTTCTTACACTCGTCAAAGAGATCTTTCAGCTGATATATCTTTCGTAGTGTTGGCAGAAGATAGGGATCATAGTGCCCATTCTCGGTTTCGGTGATGGGCGTAGACAGTGAAGTTGTATCTGTAGTACCACCTGCCTCTGCTCCAGAAGCCCCTCCATCACCTGTCTCTTGCAGCTCCCTTCCTCGCTGCAAAACCTGCTCAATTGCGTCGAGCACGATCTTTAATCCGCCGACTTCTCTTAAGAGTTTCAAGGCTTCCTCGTTCACGTTTCTTGCAGATTTGATGTATTTTATGCAACTGGTGGTAACAGTATGGGTGACCTCGATGACACCCAGTACGCTTGTTATCACACTTATTGGATCCATGATGGCAATATCAAAGTTTCTGACATAGAAAACTATAAATCAATAGCAGCTGAGGAAAAATGTAAAAGTACTTACGAGCTATCCTTAGAATCAAGAAGTTGCGGACTGGATTAGTTATGCGGGTTCTGGTTGTGCTATATAGCTTTCGAAACACAAACTAGAGAATCATTTTCGCTAGAATAGTCTCACAATGTGGTGTCCATGTTACGCAATATTTACCTGGGCAATGGCACTGCCCCTATACAATCGTATATACTTGCCCGAGTGGTGGTACGAAGCTGGCTGTACCCAGGTTCGCACCGGTAGGTATCCGTACAAGTCGGAGCCCTGTTTCTATTCTGCCTGGGCGACTGAGCAATCACAAATGAGCAGATGAAGGACCGTATTGTGTTTCCATGATCTAATGTTTCACGGAGAGCGGCTTGACAACATCTAGAGGTTACATTCCGATATCTTCCAAATTGCCAGTAGACAGTATTCCATTAGAATTGTCGGTTTATTCTGATCTAAATTAGTCTATGTAACACATCCAGTGTTTTCGTAGCTGTATATTCATCAAATATGTAAAGTTAACTCGTCAGCGAGCAATCTCACGTTACACTTCACCTTTCATAAATGACAAGGTTATCTATGAATGACCTGCCATGTATCTTCCTTCTTCACCAAAGCACACGGACAGTCAAAAAAACGTGGAGATTTTTACTCTGTAATTTGAAACATATACACAAAAAAAGGACCGCTTTGGTGACACTCATCGAATACCGGACTCCCTAGCAATGTCATCATCCGTTAAACCCTCCTTGACATCGGAGAGGTACTTTTCGAACCTGCCTGCGACAACAATTACGTGCTTCAGACCCGCATGTGTCATTTTTCTACCCTTAAACCTGGCCAGTTGTCGGGCAGTGGTGATGGCGTTACGACTTTGACGTCCATTCATATCTTGCTCAGCAAGCTCGCCAATGTAGCAATCTACATCGTCAAAGTCGATATCAGGCTGCTGGAACCTCTTGAAACGATTTATAAGGTTCCGCCAGATTTTATGTCGTTGTGAACGGCTAATATTCGGGTAGTGAAGGGAAACCTGGATGCGAGATTTGAAAGCTTCGTCCAAAGTACCAACGCGATTCGAGGTCAGAATAAGAATGCCATCATAGTATTCGAGCACACGCAGAAAGACAGTTACTAGGGCATTGCGCTGCAGGTCCGACAGATTACGTTCTTGTAGGAACACGTCTGCCTCGCCAAGTAGCACCACACAGCCCCGATTTTACCGAGATGGAGAGCAGACTCCAAGTAACTCTCAACGTCCTCTGGCTTCTTACCGATGTCACCGCAGGTCACCCGGTAGAGAGGTTTTTCGGCCAATTCCGCCACACTTTCGGCGGTAAATGTCTTACCCGTCCCAGGTCCATCGTGTAAGAGGATTGCTAGCCCGTTCCGTTTGTCGTTGATCATGTCGGCCCCCTTTTCAGCTACGAGCCGGCTCGTAATCAGTGCCTGAACGAGTTCTTTGGTCTCTTCGTCGACCACAAGACTTTCGAAAGCCATCTTGTTCCATTCAACTTCTTTGATAAGATCAACGTCTAGATTTACTTTCATCGAATGTGAGTATGTAGCATGAGAAATTCCGTAGAGAATGCCCATTTTTTGCGGCGAAGATTGAACCCCATGATTTGTGATGGGAAGAAAAATATCTCTGGTGCTGATGGTGGATTGTCATCTGCCATTCGCTCGGCTGGAATTTCTGTGCGAGCCATTCTCAGTGGCGGCTTCTCTGGTGGATGGAGCTGCATGTAGGTTGTGAAGTCGACAATGAATCTTTCACTGTTCTGAGAGACAGGCTAGAAGGACTATGTAAGAAAATCAAGAGGTGAGCTCACATTGTGCATTTAGTCAATGTTGTCTTCCCCACTGTAGGAGACAAACCTCTTCTTGCGGCATGCCCAATACGTCTGACCCCGATGTTCGAGTTTTTCCTCAACATATTCTGAAGACATCGCCATCCTTCACCTCATTGCTCTGTCCCCATTGAATTTATCTCCCGCAACCATATCCCCAGACACATATCCATGCACAAAATTCCTGACATCTCCCGTTTCTATCATTTGACAAGCCCGCACTGGAAAAGAGTGGCTTTCTGTCCTCACCGGTGACGCTCTATTCAACGCTGGTACAAGAGAAAGCAACTCCTTTGCATGAGAGGTGCACAGAAACTCAAATATCACTCAGCAGGATCCAAAATAGGGCTTTTCTTTGGATCCGAAAGGAACTTTCCTCCAAGGAACTTGATCATCTCACACTTCTCGTCCATAGTGATCGTATTATATATCAAACACACTGGTATCCTTCTGCTACTTACTTCAAATTGGTCTATTGCAAGTATCCAAACCCCCTCTCCACCGACGGCCATCCAAAGCGAATGCTTTAGTGCCCCTCATAATTTCATGAAGTTCACTCTCTCTTTTAGGGATGTCGTGCTTGCTTTTTCTCCATATTGCTCCAACTTGGCGTACCTTTTAGCAGGATTTAGTAGAAAGAAATGTAAACCACCTCATGCTTTGTCATACTTACACTTATTGCAGAAAATCTCCTCCTCGTCTGATGACTGGATTGGATAATCTTGTTTCAGTGATCCAAAATCACCCAGCCCAGCGCGTAAAGTCACAAATCTGTCTAGTCCCAAGAACTCAAACTCAGGCGCAAGAGCATGTTGTAGAATGTATACGCCTCTATTTTTCGGAAAACCAAATATAGTGGTGGACCCGGGACTGTAAGAGGCAGAATATCGAGGTCTTTCCTCCCAGGGTTGGAACCCGGGTGATCTATAATCGACAAAAAATTCAGATTCGGGCGGATTTGGTGATGCCAAGCAATCTTTCCGACAGGAGTACCAAGGGTACCTCGCGGTATATGTGGAAAAGAACCATGTCAGATAGGATGTCAAGAGAGTAGTGGTGAAAAAGACTATTGTTGACGGCATTATGTCGAATGGAATTGTTGCAATAGATAGAGGTTCAAGGGGCGTCTCTCAAAAACATGCATGTATTTCTTCCGGTTTAAGTTACTGAATGATCACTTATCAACTGTGTGTCGAGTGCCGGTGTCAATTGATCAAGGTAGTGCGCAGGTCTACTGAAACAAAGGGAAGGGGAAACGTAGGCGCCTGAACAAACGGCCAAGGAGAAGGGGACAGGGATAAATCAGGCTTCTACATTCGATGCCCCCTATATTACCTAGGTAGCGTATGTAGTATTGACTGTGCTAGAAATCTGAATTGGACGTTGATAGAGCCCTAGATTACTGATTGACATAAGTCAGTAACTGATATGGTGTATTCAACACTGAGCATTTTAGTGCCACACGTTCCTTTTACGCAGATACCATTTATTTGGGCAGGTGATGTTCAAAACGTTGCCGAGTCAAGTCAAATATAGATACATGGACTGCATCAATCAATCAATTAATATTTAATCCTAGCTCTTTGTTGTATTCGAAAACCTTCAAACAGATGGACATCCATGGATGGTGGCAATTATACATGTATATACATTAGTTGAGAGCTGGTGAATGAAAAAACATTGAAGTCATAATGCATTAGTCTCATAACGACGGTACTCATAAATATTCTAGGTATCAATCGACCATCAAATCATGTCAAACCATGTGGTAGTAAACAGTCCCATTTCGAAGCATCGACGCCCCGTTGTGCACCCCTATCCTCAAGAACTATATTATCAATATCCTGCCACGTTTCCCCTTTCCTTACGATAGCACACAGCGACTCAGACGGATACTGAGGACTGGTATCTTCATACGTCCTCAGCCATAGCTCTGTCTTATCCACCGGTGCAGCTGCCAACATCTCGCGTAGAGTCTTTCCATACCGTCCGCCGGGTGTATCCATATCTGCTCCTGCTTTGAACAGTGCAATGAAGATATCAGTATGTCCATTCTGGATAGCGTGCCGCATTACGGACTCAAACATGACTCCCTTGGCATGTATATCCGCTCCGTGGTCCATAAGGCACTGGAATATCTCGAAATCACCATAAAATGCAGCCGTATGCAACGCCGTCCCAAATGCGCCTCCTCGCTGATTCACATCCGCACCATTCGCCAGTAAAACTTTTACAACTTCCACTGAACCATAACTAGCGCATGCATTCTGTAGAGGAAACCCATAACGATTGCCACCAATGTCGGTCTTGGCGCCATATTGGATCAGTAGTTCGACGACTTTAGGCATGTTGTTGAAAGAACCTATTTGAAGAGGTGTTTCGTCAATCACTCTTTCCGAATTTGGGTCTACGCCTTTATCGAGAAGGGTTCGTAGGATTTCAAGATCATTGGTTTCCGTGGCTGCGCTCAATGCTGCACGGCTATTTGGGAGTGCACCGTGATCAAGAAGAAGATGGATAATGCGTATATCGCCGGAATGACAAGCCGCAGCAAGGCAGCTTTGCCTATAGCGGTTTCCGATTCCAAAGTTAGGATCTGCTCCATGTTCAAGTAGTAGTTTCACACATGGCAAGTCGCCGTTGAAGCATGCTACCAGCAATCCCGATCCATCCGTCCCTCCGCATAGTTTTGGGTCCGCTCCCCGGCTTAAAAGCAGTCGGACAGTGCTTGGATCATCCTGTTCAAGTGTATATCCCGGACGAAACGATCCTGAAGGCCAGGAATGTTTTGACATCTCGAAAAAATGGCGATCATGCCTCCCAACAACAGCCGCTTGAAGTGCTGTCACATAATCCCCACAGACATAATTTATGTCAGCTCCCCCATCCAACTCTTCTTCGATGACCTCATCGAAGCCAAAGTAGCTTGCTGCATGAAGAGTCGTGACAAACTTTGCATCACCGGTGAAATTAGCACCGTGCTGGAGGAGCAATTTGATCGTGGTAATCTTATTTCGGGACCAAAAGAGTGCAAGATATGCAGCGCGTAACGCTTTTTTAAGAGCGAACTGATTCTTAGTGTCGATAGCGTCAGAATGTAGCATCATTTCAAGAACAGTCACAAGACCATATGTACTTGCAACCTCTAATGGCGATAATGGGATGGGGCCTATCAGGTCACGGTTGAATAGTGGCGGCGTGGCAGAGGAGAGATATGAAATCCACTTGGCGTAGGTATTCTTCTGATGAGTAAAGAAATCGAATACTTTTGAATGAGTTTCGGTGGCTGTTTCTGGCACTTTTTCGTAATGGAATAACCAATTCCTGGCAGCGTAAATGGCTAATGGAAGAGTTTCTGTAGCCTCGGGAACCGTACCTTTGACTAAACGCAAGTACATCAAGCAACAGTCGGTTATCAAAGCATGGGAGCTTGGTTCCTCAATATGATACCGGGCAGCCGATCCCTTCAATATTTCGCCTGATAAAAGGTACTCTCGAATTGAAATATGTGCTAATCTGACCTGCAATTTTGGTTCTTCTTCGCTGTTTTTTGTATGTTCCTCGATCGTCGTCAAGAGATTTGGGCAGATATTAAGCACATCAGCTGGATCCCAAAGACGCTCAATTTCCTCAAAAGGTTCGGCGCTCATATCCATGGCTGCCAACTCCGCCAACTCTTCGATATACAAGGGGCGTGCGCTGAACAGTAGCCAATGAAGTATTCGCATGGCAACCTCATAGTCATCGTCGGAGATTCTACTCAATATTTGGGCATATGTATCATTTAATCCTTTCGGCATGGTAGTCAGCGCTTGTCGTAGTTCCTGTGGCTTTCGGCAATTCACTAGTGATATCAGTTGGAACATAACCCACTGAAACCTATTGATATAGTCAGCAGATTTCATCGATAACGGGAGGTGCTGGTCTTTTGCTTACATTCCATCTGATTTGTCGACCAGTGAATCCTCAATTTCCTCCTGCACTTTAGGATAGCCACGCCACCGCTTAAGGTTTCTGTCAGTGCGGAGTCGGTCCCGAATATACATTCGAATATCTTGCTTCACCACAACGGCGGATAGCCGAATCATGGACTTGTTCATCGCTAACCCATCAACGAATTCTTTGATGTCTTTTGTTTCCCGGCTCGTAAATACCAGGTGGACGTTGCTATCTGTCCATCGTTCCATTTCTTCCAGAACATCGAAAAGCGTCTCCAGCTCTTCACACTCATCGAGGGCATCCAAGACAATGAAGACGTCACGATATTCCCGAGAAATTGTGTCTAAAGAGGAAAGTAGCTGTTCGGACGATGGTTGCTGATTTCCGTTTCCATATAGTTCCGGCAAGACATCCGATGTTCGCTTGCCGTGGTCGAAGAGCTGTTTCAGCAAAGACCGTAGCATCCCAGATGAGGCCCGCTTGTCTTTATCGTCTCCCTTGAAGTAGAAATAAGCCACCGCTAGGCTCATATCCAGCTCGCTGTTAGTGAGAAGGTCTTCAACAATTGTGGATGAAAGGATAGTTTTCCCGCAACCAGCAATTCCATAAACCCACAACAAGGAACCCGGATTGTGTTTCCAGTTTTTATATTTCTCGTCTTGGATCAGCCAGATGCCGGTGTTTTTGGTCTTTAGACGCAAGGCATGTGTGTAGTCAACCGAAGAGTCTGGTGCTGCAAGCCACCTGACAATTCTCTCTCCTTGTTCGCCTGATAATAAAACTATCAGAATTAGGGACCATACAAGCGGATTACCTGCACTTACGCCGGCTCTCTTCTTCCTTCTGTGATTGAAGGAGCTTCACCATAGAATGAGTTTCGAATGTCTTTTCACGGATCTCCAATATGTTGTCGCTAAGTTTGGTTAGCAGTGGATTTTATTTGCAAAGAGAGGGAAGAGAAATACGTTTCATCTAGTGTCAATGCCAAGCTAAACAAAGCAATATAGTGATTAATATCATCCATGATATTCTTCATATATGCTTCCTTAAGAGGCCAGTGTAACGCTCGAAAGAAGGATTCCTTCTTGGTCAAATTGACTTGATTCGAGGGCGTAATATCCCGTTCCAATTGCTCCAGTTTCCGGAGACATTCTTCAAACACGTACTCCAATTGACACAATTTGTGGAGAGTCGGCAATAGATAGGACCTTTCTTCCGTATCGTCATCCTCCCCGTTTTGGATTATATGAGTGCCGCGCTCTGTCAGATCCTCTAGAGTCTTGAGTACTATTTGCAGTCCGCCTAATTCTTGGACCAGCCGTAGAATCAGACTCTTTGTGTTTTTGGCTGATTTGATATATTGCATACAGTGAGTGCTGATCACGCTCGCAATCTGGATGACGGCGATCACACTCGCAGTAACGCTTAGAGGATCCATGTTTTCGGCCGACTGGGCTTAGTCGCCATCCGGATGGGTTTCGAGGACAGTCAGCCATCTTGGGGCGTATACTCATTTATAAATTAGGCTGCGAAAGGCTCACTTGGTTTGTTCCTGTGCCGCAGCATGCTGGGTAGGATGGACAAGGCTGTGGGAGATGTTGGACGAATGGTGTTGAATAGCCGCCGAGCTATGTTGGCAAGCGATACGCCATCCCGGCAGGTGCAGTGCCGCATAAGGCTCCAGCAAATCAATTTGAGTATTGCCTTAGACGGTGTGCAGGGACAGGTTTACTGGGTTCTGCTCCTGAGTCAGGTTTAATCCAATCGGCAAGTAAGGCGTACCCCATAACTGACTAGGTAGTTGAAGATGGGGACAATCTCATGCAGAAGTGTGAGAAACAACACTTTCAGTTTAGTCACTGGTCTGTACTGCAATTCCAAGTTGATGAGAATTAAAATACTGTCCAGGTAAGCTCTAAAATGCAAATAATGATATAATCATCGAATAGACTCGCTAACAGAAATAGATATAATTCTCATTTTCTGGACTAATATGTATTGCCCATCCTCCGATGCAAGATTCGTGCAAGCAATTAGGTTATTGAACACCCATAGACGGCCTAAATCAAAGGTTGTTCTGGATGAGGTATTGTGCTTGTCCGAAAATGAAATTGATAACTTCACCCTCAGTAGCGGTCTCAGGATAATGCGTAATGAGAATGGATGCTTTGCACTTTGCCGCGACAATGCCCTCCTTGCCCTATATTGAAACAAAGTTTCATGTCAGCCATTGTCTGGTCGGGATGAAGAATTCGCAAATTTCGAATAAAGAATACGACGAACCGATTTAGAGAGCATAACTGGGATACCCTGGAGTTCTTCAATCTTGTTGAAAACGTATCGTTTGCTTCCGAAGTGGAGACCGTGTGTTTGAGCGTTGCTTGGGTCGTTGAAAGTGAAAGCGATGGCGTTCATTTGTTCAGGGGTCAACTGATAGTCAAATGAGGGTTAGCGATGCGGTCGACCGAACAGAGCATCTTCATGATTCTGCAGCAATGTACCTCAATGTTGGCGGACTTTCCCCATACAGCCTGGCCGGTGTGGTCAACGATCATGGCCTTATCAATCAAAGTGCCGGTAGCGATACTAGTATAACTCGTTAAAAAACTAGCATTGCCATTGAAAGGAGGGGTAGTAGTACTTCGCATCGAGGTAGCCTGATCAGATGACATTGTTAGCTATGGGACACATAATAAGAGAACAACCTAGAATTCACAGATAAAATCAATCAGGCAACCTACCGTCCCAAGTAGACATCTTGACTGATGTGTGTGTTATGATCAGGCGAACAAATTAAACGAAGCTGTTTAGACAAGCAGCAACCACCCACGGAGATCGGGCGGAAGGCGGATAGAATTCGTCCAGGGGGGTCAAGGTACTGTTCGTCAAGTAGACAAACCAACGACGAGACCACAGCAAGGAGCTTCAAAAAAGAAGAAAATAGCAAAGGAGTATCATGGGACGAATGTTTGTTGAAGAGACGAAAGTTGTTGATTTAGACACGCAGTCACGTGGAGTGGGGGGTGGTGCCCCGCCTTTTTGGGTTTGGCTCGGTGTCGTCACCAAAACATTCAACAGCAACATCTTCATTTATTCTTCTGATTATTGATTCTATCACATTGTCTACTGACTGCTATAATCATAGCAGTATATAAGATACAGAATTTTGCTTAAGTTTCACGGCAGTTCTGTCTCAAGAGTCTACCCTGGAGTATACCCAACCCCGAAGCCAGGAGCTTCAGCTCCTGACAGCTCACGACGTCTCCAATATTCCGATTGCCCCTCATATGGACACACAGAATTGGATATCCATTTGACACCTCACACGACAGGTCATCAACAAGAATACTCTTCAGGATTAGTAATGAAATTAATGTGAGCCTGGTGAGGGGCTCTGTGCCTAACGCCGTTATTCACCGACTCCGGCAAACCGAGAGATGCCGTAGCTTGAAGTACTATACCCTAACCCTTAGGGTAAGGGTATCTAGCATCGTGTCCCAATTTACCCGATGATACCAGCGGTCATTAATTTCAGCACTCTAGGATCACCCATTGTCATATGGCGATTTAGCTGATATGGGCAATTACACCGAAAGGCTGCTTGCAAGTACGAGTTCTGACTTTCAGGAAGTGTATGGTTATTGTCGTAAGAAGCTGAAATGAGGTGAGCCTTCTCTCCACGGAAGATGTACATTATAAATCCGATGCCGAGCACAGTCGAAGTAGCACTCTCTGCAGACTCAAAGGAGTCTCTCTACAGTATGTATGTCAGCCTGTACTGAAGATTTTGTGTGCCGCCTTCAGTATATTTAGTGGGGGTCCCTCTCCCTCGACGATACTTGTATAACCTCTTTCAACTTGACAACGTGCGTGATGATGAGCTCTGTCAAATGAGCACGTTCTCCCAGTAATAGGAAGACTATGAAAGAATAAGAATTGGATATGATGATCATTTTTCAGATCGCCCGAACAAGTACATACATCCATCTAGTTCGATGCAAGTTTTTCGATGCATTTTTTTTGCACTGCTTTTTTAGTATCCTGGAGGGATTGCACCATGATGCTGAGTGCTTGACAAGCAGGATGCTAGCTGCTTCTTAAGGCTCGGCCTACAATCCCTCTCGGACACTAAAAAGCAGTGCTTCACCGAGCTGTTGGAGTCTCCATAGCCCCGAATATTATAGGCGCCCTACCAGACGCCAATAGAAATACCAACCAGCCAACCGAGCTATATGGGGTTATTTTGTTGTACCCTAAATTTGCAGTGCAGTGATGAAATCACAGATATATAACTAACAATATCCTCGACTGAATGGATGTTGACAGGCCCCGTATAATCTGGCCTTACGCATCGACAATTCTGTAGAGCACAATAGTTGATGCCTAAGGCTTTGATTTTAGGTGGGACCTGAGGATAGCCGTTTGATCAGCCATCGCGAGATTCCGGACTCTTCACTCTTATGCTCGTCATATTCAAAGACAACAGACCCAAAATGGTCATCTCGAAAAGACGGTGAATATCCTTCTTTCAATATCGTGACCACAATGACGTCTAGAGCCCAGGGCCGATGCATGAAAGAGTATTGGAGACACGCCACCATGTTTCACTAGTGTTTAGCCTCCCACGATGCCATCTCGAATCTCTAACGAGCATTCTACCGAATCTGCAAGATGTCCGATTCACCACAAGGATCCGTGGTCATTCTGCATTTGTCTGTTATTCCGTGTATACTGTACGAAGTCTTGTTCGCAATTGTCAGCTACAATCATCAGGGGCAACATCAGCTGAAGTCGTGGAAGCCTTACACACGACCAACTCGTCAAAGACGCCATTGGACTGTTCTTATTTGATTACGGCCCACCGAGAACAATCTCCGCTGTCAAACTCACAACTCGATTCAAAGATTGGTCAACCAAAATATGTCCTTTCCGTGCGGCAACAAAAGTAGCGGCTTGAGAGTCGTTGGGCGCTCTGCGCTGTGATTGGCCAGACGGCAATTAAGGGTATTCACCAGTCAGCGAAGCGTCTCCGTGTTTCTAATTACTCCCCAACCACCGGGGGGCAAGCCATCAAATCTCCCATAGAAGATGCCTATTCGTCTGGCGGAAGGATACATGAAGCCTAAAACCTAGGCCATCGTCCAAAGACCCATTCAATTTGAATTCCGCCTCCTCATCCTTGTCCCCATGAGCCAATCATCAGGGCTGATCCAGATTGTCGCATCATTGAATTAAAATTTTTTGGATCTGTGACATGTTGAGTCCAGAATCAATTAAAGGCTGACCACGTCCGCTTCGCCGGCTGGGCGAGTTGTTGGTCAAACATTATTTTCTTCACATTTCGAAACTTCCTGCACTGGTGCAGCAAGCATCTTAGGGTTACCCCGTCCTCTCCTTCTTCGTTCGATAATCTTCTCGCCTGGCTTTCTGGAAAGCCGTCCACTCCTTTTATTTTATTCCAAAACTACTTTCGGACGAGTCTTCTTACCTACCGTAAACTTTACACGAGGAGAAAATAGATCAAAATGGGTATCTTTGGCAGATCACGGGCAAACACAAATGGGGGGATATCGCAACCAGTTCTTACATTCACCGATGCAGCGCCTCGAGATGATCTTCAATCGTTGAGAAAGCTCGACTCTACAATGCCCAGGCCGCATACAGCAAAACCCGAGAGACCGACTGGAACAACGTCAAATGGGAGAGGCTTAAGGCAGAAACACCAGAAAAATGTTATCCAGGCATTCGACTTTACAGTTACGGAACCTCCTGAAGGACCCTTGGTAGTAGATGAACCGTCTAGCATGAATGGTGGAATGGACTCGCATGCGATTGGAATTGCGTTGGGGAGTCCCAGTATGGTACCACCACCTCAGTACCGTCCTATCGAATGGTCTAGCCCCTCTTCAGAGCGACAACAGAATCCGTCAACAACAACAACGATAGTCAGTAACACAGGATCTTTGCGGCGGAAACCGAGCAAATGGAAGAAATTCGGAGGGATGCTCAAGGGCAGCAGGCAAAATGATGGGAAGCGCACCCGTGAAGGATTTTATCAGCTTGACATGAATAAGTCGCAAGATGAGACTGTGCCGGTTATCCAGAACTCGGATTATAAGCAGCCTATCGTCAGTGTGTCGCCGGGATTTAATGATGAACGCTGGGAGGATCAGCATCAGAAGAAGCCCGCTGATTCTTTGTTAGCGGTAAACATTCCGACTGTGGAGATGGAGCGCTATAGCGTCATGTTCCGTAGTGTGCTGGGAGAAAAGCCATCATCGAACCTGTTAGCTAGACGCAGTAGGGCGTTGAACCAGCTTCATGTAGATGGCATGGAGGTAAGTACTTCAACTCAAGCCGGACTTGTCCAAATATACTAACACTTAACAAGCCCGGCCTCCATGAACCACACAAACCACAACGCCGCGCCACATCACCATCAACAAACCGCTCATCAGCATTCACATTATTCCCTGGCGTTCCCCAAAACAAGATAATCATTAATGGCGCCGACAAACCCACTCCCACCGCTAACGAATTCGCTCCACGAAGCCCTATCAGATCAAATACTTTCCCACGAGTAGCCAAAAACAACCATGACAATCACCTGGCAATTCCGGATCTGACTCCTGCACTGTCGACTGGTACTTCATCCGGCTTCTCGTCTGCAGATTACTCGTCTGCGGAACCGTCGCCGATTCCGTTCAATGCACCCACTACAGCGAGAGATTATATCAACCCTAAGAGTGAGCCCGTTTGGGAAATGATTACTACAAAAAAGTCTTTTTCTGGTTCTCCGGAAGGTGTCCGGCCATCTCCAAATGCGGAAGCATCTCCTAAACCGACCTCGACGCCAACGATGACCACACCTTTGATACCGCAGAAACATATTGCCCAGAAGGCGAAATCGAGTGCTAGCAAACCATCAATCACAGTCCTACCACCACGAACGGCTTCTCTACCAGTCTACGCAGACAGAGCAAAACTAAAAGTCGGCAGCAACAAGCACAACACCAGAATCCAAGAAGACAACGATCCTCTTCTATCAGTGCCCGAATCCACCGCATCCCCAAACCTGGACGGTCCGCAACCACAACCACGACTCATCCGCTCCCAAACAATGCCTCTCCCCCTAAATATCACCAAAAAGCCCTCCTTCCCAGCAAGATCCAACACAACACCTCTTCTGCACCCCACCCCCTCAACAGACTCCCTCCTCCTCCCCAATGGCAATGACACATCCTTCTCATCCTCCCAATCCCCCTCCCCGCTAATCCCACAAACAATCGAAATCTCAATCGCGCGTTCCGTATCCGTCAGTAGACGGATAATCCCGAGACAAACCCTCGTCCCGCTAGGTGCGAATCCGCATGTGTTCTTTCATAATGAGAATGAGCGGTATGGAGAGTTGACGGCGCGTAAGCAGGGGGCTGTTTTGATTGATGTTAGTTCTCCGCCTCCAACTGCTGCGGATGATGGGGAGAGTAGTAGTGGTGGTGAAGGGGGTGGTCTTGGGGTGAGGGGGAGTGCGGGACATAGGTATCAGAAGTCGCAGGATATTGTTATTGAGTCTGCTTGATCGCGCTCGCTTCTTGGGTCTGGTTTGTTAGTTGGAGTTTCGTGTGTTTCATTCGTTTTTTTCTTTGCTTTGAGTGGCTTGGTTTGAGATTACCGTTTAATTGTTGAGATACCATTTCTTATTTACAGGCTGGATGCTTGTAAAGTCATTTGAGCATGACCTTTAGCGATACACCGACCTGGCTGGCTGCCTGCTGATTCTGAGAATCACATTCGTTTCTTGATCAAATTTCTTATCTACCTTTTTCCAAAAAGAACAAAAACCGATCCGATGATATCTATATCCTATTTGATCGATGTATAGATTTCCAATTCTTGTCCCTTATTTCTAATTAATAAACGTCTATAATCACTTTTTCTCAACCCTGGCCTCAACATCCACCGTCCTCAACGACCCAGACGATGGTCCCTCCCCATTCGACTCCGAGAACACCGGAACCTCAACATCGACCATCTTCCACTCCATCCCAATATACGAATCGCTAACAATAAGAATATCAACCTTCCTCTTCACCGCCGCTCCTGCCGGCGAGGATGACAGCAGAAATTCTTCTGGGAATTTGACGGTCGCTTTAGCTGTTGTGCCGTTATTCCTTCTCTGTCCACGTGAGTTTTGTGTGTTGTTGTTGTTTCGGTTCTGAGTATTGAACCATGATACTCGTTTCAAGGCGAGGAGTTCGCCGTTACCTTCACCGGCTGAAGAAGTCACAATCAAGAAGTACCCCTCTGTCTGTGGCTTGGGGAATCGCGGAGCATGGATTTTGAAGTCTGCCGTGAGTGGTGCGTTTTGACGGGCGAGCGAAATCGTAATGCTCTTGGCTGAAATGTCTGAGACAGAAATGGAGAGACGTGGTAGAGCCGATGACACGATTTTGTCGATTTGATGGGTTGCTAGTGGTCTGAACGATGGCGTCATCGACAATGTCTCGTTCAATGCCTGAACAACAGTAGCTGGCCGCATGGATGAAAGCGCGACGAGTGATTCTGGCAAAGTGGTGGATGCTTTCTTGTTCTTCTTCGTTTCGTTACTTGCCACCGCCGCTGTTAGGATCTCAGGCTCAATACCAGGCAAGATTGACAGTGGATGATCTTCGGGCCATCGCGCAGATTTGATGCATTGCAAAAGCGTCATCATCATACGACACGCAGGTAGGTATCCCAATTCAGCCAATACATCGATACTGGCCTGGATAATACGGATACCCTGATCAAGCACCGATGTTTGGTCGCCGACATAATCCGAAATAGGTAGATCGATGCGAGACATGTAGGCTTGCAGCAACAGAAATGCCTTGATATGTGGATCCCACATTGGTAAGTCGTTCATGCCTTCTGGTAGATTGGATATGGGAAGATTTCTCGCAAGCTCGGCGTTGACGAGATCTTCGTTGTGGCGGACGGGTAGCTCGTCGAATTCGGTGGCTGAACACATCCATGCCAAGACTTGCTCGAATGAGGGCTGCCGAATCGCATGGCTTATCAAGTAGCGGATTGTTTTGTGCGAGAGGTAGTAGTAACTCATAATCTTGCCGAATGGGGTTGAGTCGACTTCACCGGTGGCCGCGTCAAGGATTACGCAGGAGGACTCCGCAAGTTCATTAAGCGACTTGTCAACCAGGTCGATCATGAAATCGGACGCGATCTGTTGTGCTGCCATGGTGTTGTGTTCTTCGGCAGAAATCTCGAGCCCATAGTACGATGGATTCTTGTGTAGACGGCGGAAGAAGAATGTCCAGGTCAAATAGTCCAATGCATCCTGTTTCGTCACAATGGTTCCTGCAGATACTTCAGCGCCCAAGTGATTGTCTAGGACTTTATGCAATGTCGATTCTACCGGGAAACCAGTATGCAAAAAGTGCTTGTAGAACGGTTTCTTCGAATCCTGTGTGAAGATCCGAGCGATACCTGAATTATCGAATTGTGGACGTCCAGCACGACCAAGCATTTGCAGCACATCGGTCAGGTCCATGTCTTTGTATCCTTCAATCTTGGCATCAAAATACTGTGTTCCTTTGACCACGACAAGATGGGCAGGCAAGTTGACTCCCCATGCCAAGGTACTTGTAGCGATGAGAATCTGAATCTTGTTATTTGCAAACAACTCTTCTGCGAGCTGTCTGTCAGATTCGACCAAACCGGCATGATGTAGACCAATACCGAAGCTGAGAGCTTCCCGTAGTGCATCATCCTTTACACGAGCGAGATTGACTTGAAGATCGTCCTCGGACATCCGAACGAATCGTCTAGGGTTATCTTCCATGCCACAATAATTGATCAGATCCTTAGCGGTCAATCGTGTCTGTCTTCGAGAAGCCACGAACACAATAACAGGCTTCTCGGGTGAGTGATTTTTGATTGCAAGAAAAGTTGGACGATTCATCGACTGCATCAGAGGACAGAACCCGCGCTGCTCGGGGAAGCCGTCAATAAATATTTCCAGCGGGACAGGACGGACTGAGTGTCGGAAGTTGTATAGTCCTTCCTTGACACCCAACCAATTTCCTAGGTCCGTAGCGTTGGCGCACGCAGTGGACATGCCCATCAATCTGACAGATCCTTTCGACTGTGATGCAATGTAGTTCATACGCGAGACGATAATTTCTAGAATAGGACCACGATCGCCACCTAGAAGATGGATTTCATCAATAATGACCAAACTGACCTGTCGCACGTATCCTCTTGTTTGCCAACTACGAGAAATACCGTCCCACTTCTCGGGTGTTGTAATGATGATATCCGCATCTCTGATTGTGCGAGTATCAGGCGTGTTATCACCAGTCAATTCAACCAATTTTAAACCCATGGGGGCTGTGATGCGCTTCCGCCAGTCTTGCACTCGCTCACGAACCAATGCCTTCATTGGCGCGATGTAAACGATCTTAGACCCAGGTCTCTCACGGAAGGCCCACCACATGGCCAATTCGCAAGCAACTGTCTTTCCACTACCTGTAGGAGAGCCCAGCAGAATATTGGCTGAAGTGTGATAGAGTGTATGAAATAGTTGCGTCTGCATGGGATTAAAGAACTGGAAGCGCTGTCCATAGATTTCCTCCAAGATAGGGTTGTTCAAAGCCGATATAGGGAGTGGCTGTAGGTCTAAAAGATCTGTGTAGACGCTTTCTGTATCGGGCCGGATAAGGTGTTGGAAAGAGACCGGCGTCACTGTTTCGGCTCCGAGCCATCTGTCCGAAACTGCACGCACGTAAATCTGCGCGGGCAATGGATCAGACAACGGGATTGTGAAATTGAGCTCGTGGTCATCATAAAGCTTCTTCCGACTGAGGATGAAATATTCATGATGGTATATTTCCGAGGTGTCGGAATTCTCGACCCAAATCCAGTATCCTTCAGATGCTCCGTGGTGTCTGTCATTCCAGGTAAATTCGGGATAGAGAGAGAGACGGATACGAAGGACGTCCCTGTTTAAAGGAGCAATTTCAGCTTCAACACTTAAAGTAGGGAAGTTGTCCAGCAGTTTGGTGAGGGTGTTTCCCATGCGATGGTTGTGTACGAGTTGACCAATCTCGGCTGGTTCCATATCTCGCATCGACTCGATTGACGAAGTCGGCAGCTTCTCATCCAGATTCTTCATAATCGGCACAGGTAGTTCAAACTGGTGGAACGGATGCTGAAAAGGCCATATTTGTTTCTCGATAGACTTGCACATTGACAACAATACCTGACACTGGTATCCCCATCGACGATTTAGAGCAATCATAAACAGAGCCCGGCAGATACGTGCCGACTGCTGAGCCACGTAGGCCAAATCTGACACCAAAGCAAAGTCTTCTAATTTGGCCCGAGAAATGTACGACTGTAGTAAGATGTTGGTCTTTGCATGAGACGAATCATTGTCTCCTTCTACCTCTGTCTGCAGAGCTTCTTCGCGTAGTCGACCAAGCTCTTTTGATTCGTTTTCGCGGGCTTGAATATTGTCGAACTCCCCACTCATACTGATCATTTTCAAAACGTCCGCTTCACTTGCACGTGGACGCATCATCTCATTGAAAATCTCGATACTTGTTTGCAAAACATAAAATTGGCTTGCAATACGGCCGACATCCTTGGCACGAAGCTCCTCCGTTCGCTCGTTGAAGATTATCATTTGACTTTTCTGCAGGACCCGAGCAGCGTTGACAATCAATTCTCGGCGTCTTTGCACGAGCATAGGGTCATCACGAATCTCTGCCCATTCGATACCGTAATTGCGAGGTTGACGTAACATTCGAACGAAAAGATACGAATAACCGAGCCACTGTACTGCTTCAGCCACAGTAGTGACCGTGCCGAGAGAGATTTCTGCGTTGAGGTTGTCCACGAGTTTGCTGGAAAAGCGTGACTCAATAGGTTGTTGCGATGTCACTGCCGATAGGTAATGGTGGAGTTTGTCGTGAGTCGTGCAAATGAAGCCGATGCCAGTGTCTTGGAACTGCGGACGACCAGCCCGACCGAAGATTTGCAGTACATCCAAAATGCCGAGATCGACAAATTTACCCTCTTGAGCACTGTACAATTGAGTACCTTTGATGACGACAGCGGCCGCGGGAAGGTTGACACCCCAAGCCAATGTTGCTGTACAACATAGGACTTTGATATGTCCCTCTGAAAACATGCGTTCCATAAGATTCCGATCAGATCTGGTCAGACCGGCATGGTGGGCACCGAATCCAGCAGCAAAGAGATCGCGCAGTTCCCGCGCACGTGCACCTTTCAAATCCTTGACTGCCTGGCTGTATCCTTCCGTGTCTTGTCCAACCATGAAGAGATCCTCGCACTGTTGCTCAGCAGCCATCTGCTTGAATGTGCGAGCAGTCAGAACTGTATCTTTACGAGAGTGAACAAAGACCATCACTTGATGGCCTTGCTCTAGCATGTCGCGAACTTTCTCAAAGGCAACAGCGTCAAGGTTCTCGCGAGACTGCTTGCTATTAGGTTTTCCCTTGACACCGACGAAATGTTGTTCCAAAGGTACTGGACGGAAGGACTGATCAAAGAAGAATAGACCGGCCATTCTGTTCACTTTCAAGAAATCTGCCACGTCAATATAGTTGGGCAGAGTTGCCGAAAGACCAACAATACGGATCAAGGACTGTGTGCTCTCGACTTGACGTTCAGTTCGTGCGACTAGAGATTCAATAACCGCACCACGTTCGTCGTGAAGCATATGTACTTCATCGATAATCAACAAACGTACTTTTTGTACTAATTCGGTATCTCCAGTGCTTTTTCTTGTAACAACATCCCATTTCTCAGGCGTCGTCACAATAATCTGTGTCTCTACAATCTCCCGCTTCGTCAACTGCATATCACCTGTCAACTCGCGAACTTGAATTCCAAGCCATGCCAGGCGCTTTCCTAGTTTCTCCGTGACTTCTGCTGCCAAGGCCTTCATAGGAGCCACATAAACAATCTTGAAGTCGTCCACTTGTACTGTAAATTCAGTTGCATCGGGTTCATCCAAAGGATTCGGAGTGACGTTCTTCGCGATAGCATTGAGAATAGTCAACATTGCTGCATCGGTCTTACCTGCACCAGTCGGGGCGCAGATAAGCATGTTTTCGCTAGTCTTGTACGCGACATCGTACAATAGACTCTGCATCCGATTCAAGGACTTGTACCCTTTGAATGTACCTTTGCATAACCCGTCCAATGATGAGATCTGTACCAACTTCTGATTCGGTCCAACCGGAGAGACGCCACGGGATGCAGGAACACTAATCTCGGTGTATTTCTGCTCTTCGACCTGTTTGCTACCAATCGGAAGACCATATTTCTTACCTCCTAGAGATAACGTGTTGCGAGAATCATGCAGTTTGTACACATGCGGGTACTTGACCTCGCCCCGGCTTTGTGCTGCTGCCAATGTAGCATGTTTGTGCTCGTAGTCCTGCTGGCGAAGAGCAGCTTCACGCTCTGCGCGTGTTTGCAACTTGCCAGCAAATAAGCCATCCGTCTGTGCTGCTGTTTTTGGCGCCTTGGACGAGAGAATGTCCTGTCTATGAGCGATGATATCAATCACCAGATCTAGATCATCGAACCCGATAATTTCGGCAAGAGACATTTGAAGTTCGTCATCCCCGCTATCCGAAGCTAAAAGAGCAACGATTTGCTGCACGAGTGCGTCCGAGTCGAGTCCCGACTTTTGAGCTGCTAGTTGTTGACATCTAGATTCCAGCCAGCTGCGATCATACCCCGCAGTCGTTGTCAGTGACACTCCATTTACATGGTCAAAGTCGTCGCTTTCTTCGTCGGAGCTGATGACATCCCAGATATCGTCCACTGCACCGGATGAAAATTCTTCATCGTCAAAATCCAGGTCTATATCTGTTCCGAGCGATGATTCAATGCTTTGGCGGCGTTCTTCCAGTTTCAGGTCGGCAATCGACTGTTTCATCTGCGACAGTTGCTGCAGCCACTGCGACTGCAACGAAGCAATGTCCGACATTTTCTATATCTCCAGTTGCTCTTAGATAAGTTGAAAATTGGTTTGCTTGTTGAGAGATTATAGAAATAAAAGTTGTGATGTTGGCGAAGTGATAAAAGGCATCGGCGACCCAAAGCGGGAAGGCGCTTAGGGCATGTGTCAGCAGGGGGCGCTAGTCTATTTACAGTCTAGCGTGAGCAAGCTGTCTGGCGGGGATTGATACAGACGTCAGCCAGGAGTCGGAGTAGATACACCAAGAACCAGCACAACCGACCCCACAGGCATCGAGATTTCGACTACCTCGCAGCATCACAACATAATTTTGCTGGAACTCATATCTGTCACTTCTACAACACTACCGCCATCATGAAGATCTATTATATGGGAGTACGTTGTGCTGCCGGTCGCCTCACGTTGAAGCAAGCAGCTTACTTGGATATAGATTCTCCGCAACGAGACAAAGCCAGCCTTGGAGCTCTCTGGAGAGAAGGACCTTAGCAGGTATTCGACCTGACAATGCGTGCAAGGCTGCTAACTAACAGCCGCTGCAGTTTCTCCAGATTTACTCGCGACAACTACAATGAATTCATGATGTAAGTTTTGACCCGGATTCTCCTTAATTCTCGAGACTAACATCTTTCTAGGCTATTCACCAAGACTGTTGCCGGTAAGCCCCAGTGGAATCGACCCCGATTACGAACCGAGCTCATCAGTCGCAGAACGAACAAAACCCGGCCAAAGGCAAACAATTGAGGAGAAGAGCTATAGTGAGTCGGATCCGGTCTCTGAAACAGGGGCACAACGACAATCCTCGGATGGGGGATTAACATGGTTTTTGCACAGCCTTTCACTCCATGAGCCGAGACGGTATCGCAGGTGTCATCGTCAGCGACAGCGAATACGTATGCCATCACATCCGTGCTTCACAACCGAGCTAACAAATGCAGCCCCCACTCGTTGCGCAACAACTTCTTTCCAAGATGTATGTAGTATCCCTACTTTTGAAGACAATTGCTAACAGCAGCTGCAGCACCGATGAATTCATCTCCAAGCACCCGCACAGCGAATACGCCAATACAAACCTCCCTGAACGAAGTCTGTCGTTCCCTCAACTCGCCGATTATATCAAGAAATACCAAGACCCGTCGCAGGCCGACTCCATCATGAAGATTCAACAGGAATTAGACCAGACCAAGATTGTGCTGTACGTAACACTGCGAAGATGGACATAGCATTGGCTGATTTGAAATATAGACACAAAACTATTGAGTCGGTTTTGGAGCGAGGCATGTTGATTAGAATTTCGAGAGATGTGGGATAAAGCTAACTGTTATGCAGGCGAGAAAATCGACAGCTTGGTTGCCAAGTCCGACGGTCTTTCTGCCCAGAGCAAGATGTTTTATACTCAAGGCATGTCTCTACCCTATATTTCGAACGAATATCGCTAACAATCTACCAGCCAAGAAGCAAAACTCCTGTGCGTACTCCTTGATCTCTTTCTATGATCCTAACTAACAACTCTAGGCTGCATTGTCATGTAATTCTCCATCGCTCGGTTTGACCGGACTATTTTGAGGTTCTTGAAAGAAGCACTGTCTCATAATTAGCTTCGTTGTCTCGATTCTGTTTGCACCCACCCATGATTCCCTACCTTTTGCTCGCTTTTGTGTCCAGTTGTGTTTAGAAATGTCAATACTGCTATTTCGAGTACAAAGCATGTTAACCATACCTTCGTTCTATGTTATTCGTTTATGTCCGTTTTATGCCAAGCTACTATAAATACAAATCATATCAACATACATATCCAAAGTAATACTTATGTCTCTCCCTCCCCCTGACTATCTGCGTCAGCCTCACTCCCAGTCTCAGTCTCCCCCTCCTCACTCGGCAATCGTGTCGGAAACCATCCATACCGCGTCATATCAACATAAAAATCACCCATCGCATCCTGCTCCACCACCACACCCTCATGTCTCAACGCAACAGCTTGTCTGGATGCGCTTCCGGGGCCACTACACCCAATCAGCACCTAGTCCAGTAATCCTTACGGGAGAGGGGGACAAACCGATGCGATATAGTCCCCCTAGAATTCACAACCCTCTGCCAGGGAACATTATCATCATGGAAGTGATGATATATCTCGCCTTGCTCGTCGTTCTCATCTTCCTCAGCCTCATCGCCAGCACCGCCAGTAGACGAGCGATTGGTCCGGTTTGAGGGTAGGTGCTTGAGACAAATGCCTACTTGGCGCGCTCGTCGGGCTGTACCAATTCACGACCAAGGTCTGGTATTTAGATATGTATGATTTATGTAGGTGGGATAGGGGTCTACGTACGATATCCTAATAAGCGCGCTATGTGGCCGTATGTTGTTACTGACCCTAACGGGATTTCTTGGACAGCTTCGTAAACGGCGTTGAACCAGTGTTCTGCTTCGTCTGTGCGCGGCATTCTCTCGTCCTTTTGACAGCTCTCGTATCCTTCAAGGTCTCGGAGTGATTAGAATAGCTCAGTGAAGGGCACTGATATCAGGTATATCTTTGTAATTCAGGTGTTGGCTAAATGTATATGTAGAGCTTCTCAAGCCGGTGAGAGAATACATATGTAAAGAGACGAATATATCGACTGTGATTTGGAGAGAGCCTCACAAGAAGTATTAATCAGCATGATATCGAGACAAGAATCACATCGTATCTGTTAAGTCTAACATAGTCAAGCTGCCCGCGAACTAACCAATCAAAACATAGGATCAACCCGCAACAACATTCTTCCGCCCTCCATCAAATAATGATCTCCACCTCAAATCCATGCTCCAAGCTTCCTCTAACCAGACCTCACCACAAAACAAAACAAAATGTCCTCATTAGCAGACTACCTCGCCAAAAACTACCTAACCGCCGACCCGCAACCCGAACGCCCCAAAAAGAAGCGCAAGAAGAATAAACACCACGACGCACTAACCACCGCCGACAGCGACGGCCTGATCATAGCGGATGACGACCCTCCATCTCTGCGCGCGGCAGCGGGCGATCTAGATAATAATGAGTATGACGAGAACTCGCCTTACGTCCTCGATTCATCGGCGTCAAGGGGGTTAGGCGCGGAGTTTAAGAAGAAGAAGAAGAAATCGGGCTGGAAGACCGTTGGCGATAGTACCACCACCACAGCAGCGGTGGGTTCGAGGGCAGGGCAAGACGAAGCAGATGCGATCCTGGCTTCTGCCGCGGCGGAGAGTGCGGCGAGACGGGAGGCGAATGAAGCAGATGACGCGCCTACTATCGAAGGCGGCATAATCCAAGACATGGAAGATGAAAACGATGAAGGAGGAGAGAGAATGGAATCCGGTGCCCGCGCGGGTTTACAAACAGCCGCCCAAACAGCCGCCATGGTTGCTGCTCAGGAACGACGCAAAAAGGCCGAGTTGGCCGCATTCCAGCGATCCGCTCAACAAGAAGGCGCAGGGGCAGGGGAGACGATATACCGAGACGCATCAGGCCGCATTATCAATGTAGCAATGAAACGCGCCGAAGCACGCAAGGCAGCCGAAGAAGCCGCCAAGGCGGAACAAGCAGCCAAAGAAGCGCTCATGGGCGACGTGCAACGAGCCCAAAAACAGGAGAGAATGGAACAACTGCGATCCGCGCGCACAATGCCGCTGGCACGCACAATCGAAGATGAAGATCTAAACGAGGAGTTGCGCAATCAGGAGAGGTGGAATGATCCCGCTGCTCAGTTTTTGACTACGAAAAAGGCAACCAAAAGTAAAACCGGCAGACCATTATATACAGGTGGGTTTGCTCCGAATAGGTATGGAATAAGACCGGGGCATAGGTGGGATGGGGTTGATAGGGGCAATGGGTTTGAAAAAGAATGGTTTCAGGCGAGGGCAAGGAAGGATCGGATTAGGGATTTGGAGTATGAGTGGCAGATGGATGAATGATTCCCTTTCCTCTCGTTCCCGTTGCAAAGGGGATGTGCATGGGCGGTGTTTTTTTTTTGTCTTGTATATGTTCTGTATATATACCCATAACGAATCAATTTGAAATCTAGAATTCTACACTAAACAGCAACTTGACACGAGAGAGAGATGATTAGCATGACCAGGTTTGTTTTCTTTCTTTCTTTCTTTTCTTCGTAACAACAAACTCAATAAATGTATTGTCAAGAGAGGAGGGATTGATGTCTGAATTAGATTTCTTCTCTCGTCTTCCATTCACTCCATCTCATTTCCACACTCCATCAGATGCCTCGATCCAAGACCACCCAACCGGTCTACCTAGGTAAGTAGTCTTCATTGACCCGACATTAGGATCAGATCAAAACCACATCAAGTAATATTCATGATCGTATCAAACAATATCAAACGTTAAAAAGAAGGAAAAAGAAAGTTTGACTAAATGAATGTCATATAGTAGGGAAGGAAAAAAAAACATGCAATGAACGTTAAGCAGTCATGGCAACGGGCATGCATCTACACCACCAACTCACGAACACAAACAGCTCGACAAAGAGAAAAGGACTACCGCCGTTTAACCTCCGAAGCCCACCCCTCAATACCCTCGCCTTTCGTCCCCGGCTCAATACCTAAATCTTGAACGTCACTCATGCCCAGGGTCGATTTCAAAAATTCATGACTGGACATTCCGCCTGCATTCGCTCTATCCTCTGGCAACAGTTCCAGCATGGGTAATAAGAATTCGCTTATTTGTATGGCTTCTTCGGATGTGAAGTGGTATTTTTCGCGGAGCACGTCCGGCAAGGCCCAGTGACGCAGGCGATGGATGTTGCGGAGTTCGCCGCGGCGGTTAAAGATTTCTTGGGACCAGCGGCCTGACATGCATAGCGAGCGGGGGAAGTTGCCTAATAGTTCGATTATTTGGGCGATGTGGTCGTCGTCTTTGCCGTATTTGGTCCCGGATTGGGGATCGAACAGGTAGTCACCCGTGATGAGTTCGAAGACCTGTATACGTTAGATGTGGCATTATTAGGGACAGCAGATATACACACCATGCACGCCATACTCCATACGTCTGTGCTGGCACCCCATTTTGCGCCTAGAATAACCTCTGGCGACCGATATTGACGAGTTTGAATATCGTTTGTGAAATGGTGACCTACCCAGCAGGCATTACCCAGGTCTGCAATTTTGACGGAGATGATGTCGTTTTCGCCCTCCTTTTCTGGGCTAGACGATTCGGATGTGTTTTTATCTAGAGAGATACCGGACACCTCTCGTTCCAGTAGGTCACTATATACTTAGTTTCAATTTTGGAAAAAGAGGGGGGGTACTCACGCCGTCTTTTCACGCTGCTTTTGCTTTTCATCTTCGGGAATCGTGGGAATGTTTTCCTTGATTCCCAGTGCATCTTTCATCGAAATTCCAAGTTTCGATGTATCTAAACAGTCAGCATTTACCGCAGAGTGTCGAAAGGGAACATACCAGAATCGTTCATCATCTGGTTCAGGCTACTATGTGAGCTGCTCATCTTGAACGGGTCCATATGGCTGAAACTGGTATGCAAAGGACTCGGGAGTGGTTGGCTCCCTGTAATGAGCGTTCGTCTCCTTCGGCGACCATTGCGATTATCATCCTTTTCTGTCTTTTGTTCCTCCTTCACGTACGTCTTGACAATCTGTTCCACGTCGCCAATTTCGATCAGAACGTTCTCCGGCTTCAAATCTGTATGGATTATGCCGCATTCCCGATGCAAATAATCCAACCCCAGCAACACCTGCTTTGTAATCTGTCTAACCAACGGCATCGGAATTCCACGGTGATTCCATCGCTTAATCAAACCGAGCAAATTTTCTCCAAGCACTTCAAACACCATGCACACATGCACGCCGTTGGGACCCTTGTGTTCGAACGAGTCCAACAGACTCACAACGTGTTTCCGACCCGGGTGACTCGGGTTCGCCTGAACGATTTTGTTGAGCAGTTTGATTTCGTCGATCGCGGTCTCGGTGTAGTGTGCAGCGGACCGCACCACTTTTAATGCGACGTGTTTGCCGTTTGTCGTATCGCGCGATAACCAGACTGTCGAAAAGTGACCCCATCCCAGCTTGCGAACGACAACGTACCGGCCGTTGTTGTATGTCTCGCCCACATGCACCGGGTGGTAACCACCTTTGCAGTAATCCTCAGAATCCTCTTCGTCTGCCGTGGTTTCTTGCTCTTCTCCGGATGATGACGAATCGGAGCGCGATAGAGGGATGCCGTATGCAGCTTTCTGGTGGGGGAGCGAGGATGCGGCCGGCACACTACAAAGGTTAGCGATTATCATAACAAGTCATCAAGAAAGGAAATACCCTTGGCTAGAAGTACTCCCCGAACTCGAGTCTACCGCCATGTTCTCGTTTGTGACAATCGGTTTCAAATCAGTGCCCTTTCTCCTCTTCTTACTGCCATTGCCATTGGCGGCTGCCGAGGCAACGCTTGCCATTTGTTTTCCTTTATTGATCACAGCTTTCTTGATGTCACCTCCATTCATCATCCCTCGGACGTCGCGTGGGTGTGCGTAGGAGGATGGTGTGGTGGGAAAAACAGGTTCCGCCTCGACGATCTATTCGATCTATCTGATCTAGATCCGTTTGCGATTCCCCTGTTTTAATCGGATTGTCGAGCGAGACGACGCGCGACAAAATAATCGATCGGCTGGAAGCAATTTTATCGTGTCGTCGATGTTATTGTCGACCGTGGTGAATGTTGGGGTGGTGTTGGTTGTGCGGCTAGAAGCAGCAGCAGCAACTTGCAAGCTTTTGGGCTTTGGAGGGGTTCCCTTGGAAGTTGGAGCTGTTCTTCCGTCGCCGCAGAAATTCAATCGGCCCGGTATGGCCGAGTCTATATGGACGACAACAAGGAGAATAAATCAGGCAATAAGTTCGAGAGACCGAAAGCACAACGTAAATAAGACAAATCCAAAAAGGTTCCGCGTTGGTGTAGGGGGTGTCGCGTTGTTGTGACGGTGATGTTGGAAGAAGAAGAGGGGCCGATCGGTGGAAAGTATGAGACGGTCGCATGCAGTACCTATACGTAGTAAGTACTCGGCTCGGCGGAGAATGTGGCACAGAAGATATCAAAGTTGGTATAGCAGATGAGGTATCTTCCATCTACCACTCACAATCAAGATCGCACTCGCAGTCTAGGAGAGTGAATAGAGGAAAAGAAGTTGAGCGATAGTGTGACTACAGTACGAGAACATGACTGGGCGCTGGCGATGCTGATTGGAGGCCGCCGGAAGTACTATGATCGGTGGATGTTGCGACTATCGATCGGTCTATATTTCTCTATTTATCTTCATCATTCCTATTCTAGTTATTATCACTTGATAGGTTCTAGGATTCAGACCTTCCTGACCCAGAGGAATAAATACCAGTCTCCTATTCTGGGTTCTCTGAGATATCAGGTACTAGCTGTGTGGAAGAACAGAAAGCAGGCAAGACGATCTGGGCGCCTCCAGCAAACCGCCAGCCACTTGCGAGATATCTTACTCGGCGGTAATTAGTGCAGGAGGCTTGTGACTGATTTGAGTCGTCTCATCACATTTGGATCATGCCAAAAACAAGCATCGATGCCCAATCTCAGCCGATTGCCCGGTGATGTCAGCGATGCACCAGGGTTAGGGTTGGCACGTGCGATAAGAGATAAGATAAGAGATAAGCAGTCAGCTCCTTCCTTTTTGACGTCTCCCTCCTCGTTCTATCTACAAATATCCCTTCCGGTCCAACAGTCCAGATTCCACATCCACCGCACTCCATCCACACACCCCTTTATTGCAAATTGATTCCACCATGGCGACGGCGTGTCGCTCCGTCCAATCCATACCCGAGCACTGGAGTCTCTCAAGAAGAGCTTGTGTCAGATGTCCAGACAATCTACATGCTTTTCCCTGAAGACCCCCTGCAACGACAGAAGCTGCTGGCTGGGTGTATTAAGCCAGTTTTCTCTCCGCTCGAGGAATTCATAGTAAACGACTCACCAGCCTTTGGCCTCGAGCGTTTGCTAATGAGTGTTAGCTCAGTCTCTTCCTGACCCTGGATGAATCACTTACTTGTATTGTATCTCTTTCGATGCCTCGGTATACTCTGTCCACGTGGGCTTGCCGTTTGTATTCACTCTTTCCCACTCTCCGTCTCGTTTCTCCCACCACCCATCACACCACGCCTTCCATGGTAAACCCCCATCCATCCACTTTCTATACGCATCACCCACGGCAGCAAAGCAAGATATGGGCTCCTCGCATTCAGAATGTCTCCGTAGAGACAGTCGGTATACTGGCCATTGGGTTCCTTGCGCATGTGTTGTAATCGCATCGGAACATCCACGCGCATGGCACCTGGTCGGAGGGCTTATATCAGCGGTTCGCCCACTCTAATGTCTATCCATGGGCACCTAATGCGAAACCAGATGATCTCCAGAGCTGCAAAGATACCGCGCAAGCTATTCGGGTGGAAGTGGCCTTTATGATTAATCATTATCCAATCATCAGAAAGAAGTAGATTATACCAAATCTTTGCCAGAAGAAAGGTCAACATGCTACTTGCACGCAGACAAAGAAGCTCGATATACAAGGAGAATAGAAGCGCAAAAGCAGGAAGCAGCAAAAGTACTAGTTGGTGCGCGGAGAGGAGAAGTCGCTTAGGCGGAAGATCAATAGTCTTGGAGGTGATGAAGATAGTTGTGTCGGGATACCGCTACGCCAATCGAAGAGTTTTGACTGCCCCCGGAGGAGTCGCCAAGTCAACATTTATGTCCTCAACAAGCATGCCTCGTGCGAACTGGTTGATGCTATCATCAATCCCGAGAGATACAGCGAGATCATGCAGTAGATCGAGAACTTCGTATTGGGCTAATGCTCTCCAAATCTGCTTCAGCCGCTGATAGACGACAATTTTATTGATGACCCCGAATTGAAACCTCTTCATGATAACCAGCAGCAGGCTCTGGAAGATGACGCCAAGACGGTTAAAGATTCTACCGAATGCTCATGTATCGATCATCTCCTGAATTAGTGGTATTAGCTTCTCGAGAATCGAGGATCCGTTGTTGTCCATGAATCTCTCCGCCAGAGAGATCGCCGATGTCTTTATGAATTCATCATACCTGGGAATATCTTCTTGCTTGATGAGCACCGCCAGAATCCGTCGGGAGAGTTCTGCTCTGGCTCTATGAAGAAATTTGCCCATCCATCAGGAAGAACATCTTTCACAATGAGGCCATGTTTGCGGTTGGTGTACCGTCGCTCCAAACTCTTCTTCAGAGTCTCAATTACCGTCGCATTATCCGATCTGAACAGCCAATAGGCTGTAGGAAACGATGGATTATCCATAATTCCCATGAGTAGTTTCAGTCTCTGTTGATACTTACCAGACTGGAAGTATTGCCCGGTTAGTGGTTCGTAAGACTTGAAGTTCTGTTACATTTCTTCCACCTTTTGAGCCGAAAAAGGATAATCATCAGCAGCCATACCGTCTGGTCCAGCAGCTTCTTCTATCAACTTTAGGATTTGCTCTACTTCTTCCGAGGTTGTAACCTTTTCAAAATGGCCACCATCGAGGCCTGCATTAAAAATTCCGGTCCGCTTGACCCCTTGTTGGACGCTGACCGAAGTCGCGAATATGCCGTTTGACCCCTGATATCCCTGGCACGAGGGTCCACACCTTCCTACAGTTCCCATAGTTCCTCATTGATTTTTCCATCATCCTCAACGTCTGGGGGTAATGGTCGCGTTATAGGATCTTTAAATTTTGCAAACCCCTAGGCTAACTAGAGGTTGGGCGTCCAGGTCCTCTTCTCTGTCTCAAGACTGCTATTCTGAAAGCCTAGGATGAAATTATACAACTCTTCAATAAACTTCAAATTTTAGAACTTCGTTGACTTTGTGGGAAACCTACATTTTTTAGTTGGCGTCGTCCCAAAGCAGATGATCACCGAGAACACCTGCAGTCTGAATAGCGCCACTAGCCAAGCAATCCCTAAATAAAACCAAAAAAGAAAACAGTAAGTTATTAAGAATCATTCATCATGTAACAAAGTATCACATACTTGTATGATGTTTCAAAAGCATCGCGAATTGTATCACGTTCTGTGCGCGAAAGCTCCCAAAACCTCGCGCGACTGAGGAGAATCCCAGGCAGCTTCTCTATTACGAGATAAACAAGAAAGCCCCCAGGAACAAGTGCCGAGTCATCCTGAATCTCCTTTTTCCAATTAAGAAGCTTGGAAGCTGATTTACATTTATTTGCCTGCAACTTTTGTAAAGCTGAAAGCTCCGCTATTTCAGCATCGGGTGTTGCCTGTTGACGTCTATAGGTAGACGAGAAAAACTCCGAGCCTGCATATGGTATCCTAACCGAGTGTTAGAATCTCTAGATCAAGACGGTAAGGAATTTTAAACAAACTGCATGTATATTTTCATGAATGCGGACCGTCCGTCATTCTCGTCGACACATTCAAATAGCGCGATTGCCTTCATTGGCTCACAACCAAAGTCTTCCCACTCTTCTTTGCCCATCTGAATGTATTTCTCCTTCAGCTTGCGAACAATCTTCCACTGCTCAGCGGGGAAGGGATGCACAGAGGTCTCGAAATTGATCACCTGGTTGTCCCAGTCTGGGCCGAAGAAAACTCGTTCTGCCATTCTGACTCGGCTGCAGCTGTGTTTAACTGTCAAGATGGATCATGGATGAAAAACACGTTAATATTTTTGCATCATAACTAACTTGGTCCTTCCTTAGTCATCTAGGGCCTCGCTTACAAGATAGAGTTGCCCGCAGCTATCACGAACAAACAATCAGCTTACCCTTATTCATCCAACTTGATATAGTAATACTTACAGTCTCTACGGTCCACATGCCCCAATCCTCGTGCAGAGGTGACATTGAGTCGCCTTCCTCGTTTGTACTTTCAGTCTTTCCCAATTGACGCCGCAACGCTATTCTCCTCAAAGAGTGGATAGTCGGCTCATACATAGCAGCTTTCTCGTCTCTGCAATATCTGCTATGAGACTGTAGCAATCCGTCTCAACTCCGAGATTTTGGGTTGGTTGGTTTTGGAGCATACGGAAATAGTCCTCTAGAGTCAGCGCCGTGGGCCAAGCCAGTTTGATAATCATCATGGGTGCATAGAGGCCTATATCGGGCATTTCATAGAAGCACTCAACAACGCAGTTGATGCCACAACCGGTCAAGTAGGGACGCTAAAAATAGACGCTCAGAATAAAACCGAGATTGGCGAGGTTGGTCCCCGAGATTGAGGGTTGGCAGAGAAGGTTTATGGATTATGTGCAGCTGTTGAGGTTTACAGGGTATGGGTTGAGGCAGTAGGAGGGTAATGCCGATGGTGATGCAGGGAAATGTCGTCGAGGGCGGAGAGGTTGATGTGTTGGAGAATCCGCCGTTGACGAATACGAAAGAGAATCCGGGACAAATGGAGGCTCTTGGGCATACAGATACGAAGTTAATCTGGACTTCGGATGCGTTCAACGGCCATGGAGGTTTGTTGCCCAGTCTATATAATCCGACTCTCATCTGTTCGATAGAGGTTTCTGACGGGTTGCAGGTAAAATTCAACGACATTGGCTACTCGAATTAGGCTCATTCGCGAGGTTCATGAATATCTATCGTTACATCACGCGGTCGAATCGACAACCAAGTTCGGAGCAAAGACAAACATTATCTTAGGCCCTAGTACGAGCAGGTTACGCAAAAAAGCTCTGACCTCCCAATTCCCATGGCTGAGAACTGGACCCATGCCTGAGATAGACTGGACAACAAGACAGCAGCTTTTTCCTGTCACGGGTTACTTTTACTACTAAAAGCTCTCTCCAGACGGGCTTCTCGCAGCAGCGTCGGATTATCGCGCCATACATGTTTGGGATACCGATTCAGGCAGAATACAACATGTCGTTGACTACGATTACAGAACCCGAATAGTGAATATTGCAATCTCTAGTTATGGCCTCCTTGCTGTAGCATGCCGAGACACGCTTGATGTCTGGAATATCAATACTGGCCTTCCAGAAAGGATGAAATTGCTTATCGACGAACGTGAGATAAAGCTTGTAAGCTTTTCAAATGATGGAACCAGACTGGCAGCGGCATCCAAAACAGACACTATTGTATGGGATATTCCTAAATTTGAAAAAGCTCGGTGGACTGATTACTCCCACGTCACTTGTGTCGTGTTTTCCTCAGACAATAAGATATTGGCGACAACAACAAGAAGAAAGGTAGTTCCTCGAGATCTGAATGAGAGAAGCAAACTAAGGGTGCTTGACGTGCCAGAATCTGACTTCACTGTCTACGGAATGGCTTTCTCTCCAGATATGAAATTTATAGCAGCGATCGATTCCCTTGGGACGAGAAAGAATGTACAATGGAGCAGCGCCTGCAAGACCTGTCATGGGTTCAATTCTCGACTAATGGACAGCACTTGTCATCAAGTAACCGCATATGGGGTCTCAAAGCCGCTTGTGAACATGCTACAGCCGATAATCAGAAACGCGTGGATAATAAATTTCCAACCCGTCATTACGGACGCCTTATGCTCGTCATATTTTCTAATGATGGGAATTCAGTGGCAACAGGTGATGTTGCTGGATCGGTATGTGTGTGGGATGGCCACACTGGAGAGTTCAGGACCGAGGTATTTGAAAAGGGGCTTAACTTCTCTCTTGTTTTCCTACGATAAACGTCGCCTTATTTCCAAATTCAATTACAGCCAAATTTTTGTATCGGACATATCCACGTGTGAAACACGAGTTCTACTGGGCCATGAAAACTGGGTAAGTTGTACAGCTTTGTCGCAGGATTACGATTACTAGTGTCAGGAGCGTACGACCGGACTGTTCGAGTATGGGATGTCGTTAATGGAACTGGAGACTTATTCAACCTGGAAGAACAAGACCTCGATAAAAAGATATTTCGAGGCGATGATATAGTTGATGTGAGGGGAAAGGAGCAAAAGGACAAATCATTAGCTAAACTTGAAGGTCACGATGACAGTGTTCTTTGCATCGCCATATCAAACGATGCACGGTGTATAGCATCTGGAGGTGATGACACAACGATCCAGCTATGGTATGTCTCACATGAGAGCGGCGCTCTCGAACTGATAAAATCTCAATGTTTGACGGGTCATGAGGTTCGCGTTGTTAGTGTGACTTTCCTATCAAATGGAGTGCAGTTAATTCCATCTTCTGAAGATTTAGGGTTTCCATCTTCTGAAGATTATACACTAAAGATCTGGGATATATCAAGCGGGAGTTTGGTACGCAATATTTCCACAAATCAGGGATTTTATGCACTCAGTATCGATGGCAGTTTTCGGGGATTCGTGATGACGGGAACAAGCCTAGTCTCTATCGATCATTCATCGTCTCACGAGGCTAGTGAATCCGAGCTACCTGACTCATGTCCCTACCGGATCACAGATGACACGACCTGGGTTACATGGAAGAATCGGGACTTATTTAACTTCCTGAAAAGTATCGCCCGTCGAAAGGTTTAATGACAAGAGTATACGGACACAAGGTGGCAATTGGAAGCAACTCAGGCCAACTTCTATTTTCAAGTTTGACGAAAACGCAAAGCCCTTTGAATGAATGGTGTCAGTTTGTTAACCCACGAGCTTGTCCTGATTGACTCCAAGATTTGTCTGGGTCTCTCCATAGAGGTAATAAATCTCCATTTTTAAGATCACGACTCCGGGCTACTACGTATCCAGTCGAATAATGTTGATTATCATCCAAATGGTCTAACTTTCCTCGAAGAGTAATCCCTATGTTATGTCTTTTAGTAAACGTAATTAAGCATCAATTGGCCCGAACAACCAGCTTTCAATGAGATACTGTATAACACAAAATTGAAACATGGCGAAGTCATAGGTAGCTATGGACTTAGGGCTTGATACCTTAGCCCTAACTCCGACCTTAGCTCGAGGAAATCCTTGACTGTTTCAACAATAACTCGCGCAATCAAATCTCAATTTCGAAAATATCGACCTTACAGGAAGTTTGAGAAAGTACTAATTGTCTTACCAATATTTCATCTCTATTTTTCCTCATGACAAGTGTGAGATCGAGCGATATCCCTTGATGCCGTACCGGCAAGTTGTAACTGACCCTGATGCCGCGGTTCGGAATACGTGTCCCAAATAGGCATAGTACAGGAATGTAGGGGTCCATATATGGAAGCATGGCAGCTGGCACATGTTCACTACGTAGACCACTCAACGACTACCCCTCAGACTCTGCAACTACATATCACATCTACACTCTTTAATCTATTCATCGACTGCTCTCATTTATGATGCATTTGTGATACCACTATTTGCGTTGCTCGCGCTTGAATATCTCACCCTATATCGAAACCGCGCCGGATGGCCCGAGACCAAAGCGCATCGCATACACCATCTCTCTAATCTCTCTAGTCCATCACCACCAGCACGACATCCCGATGCAAAATAACATGGCAAACCCCTTCGTCGAACGACCCCTCGTCGACCGCCTCCTCGCCTCCCCACTCGCCTTTTTCTTACATCCCATCCACATCCTCCTCCTCCGCCTGCGCGGGCCTCCTCACCTCCCCTCGTCCTCCTCCACCACACGCCCCATCCGCGTCGTCTGCATATCCGACACCCACACCCTCGAATGGAGCGACATCCCAGACGGCGATTTATTGATTCATGCCGGCGATCTGTGCAACGACGGCAGCGTGCGCGAAATACAGGGGACAGTGAACTGGCTCAAAACGCTTCCGCATCGACACAAGATCGTAATTGCGGGGAATCATGATAGTTACTTCGACCCTCGGTCGAGGCTAGACGAGGATCGCGAGGAGAAAGTCTCTTCGTCGCTGGCGAATATTTCTGCATCGACAGCGTCGATACGCTCTGTCGATATTGACATTGATGATTTCGAAGGTGGGAGGATTGATTGGAGCCACAACACCACCACCGAAGATTACGACTACGCCAGTCACACCGACGACAACAGCGAAAAGGATGGAGAGGATCAGAGAGATGATATCCACTACCTCCAACACTCCTCCATAACGCTCAGCTTCCCCGCCCTAACACCCACCCAACGCTCACGAACCCTCAGCATCTACGGCGCCCCCCAGATTCCCACACTCATGCCCATGGGCCCCGAACACGCATTCACATACCCGCCCTCACAAGACGCATGGACAGGCACGATCCCGCTGGAGACTGATATCCTCGTAACCCACACCCCGCCTTATACACACCGTGACCTGGGTCCGAATTTTAGTATCGGTTGTCCGTTTTTGTTAAGTGAAGTATGGCGCGTAAGACCCATATTACATGTGTTTGGGCATGTACATTTTGCGTATGGCGCTGAGCCTGTGTTTTGGGATGAAGCGCAGCGTGCTTGGGAACGGATTTCGACGAGGTGTTCGGCTAGACAGCGGCAATTACAACAGTCCCCATCCAGTTTAGTGGCGCGGTTTGGGGGTTTGTTTTATGACCTCATAGCGTACAGGAATTGGATTGATGCGTTTAGGGTCTTGTTTTACGATATCACAGGCATCATCTGGTCAAGGGTTTGGGGTGGACAGGTTGGTCGCGGAAGTGGGTGGATGGTGAATGCGGCGATGATGTATAAGGATACGGGTGTGTTGAGGAATAAGCCTCAAGTTTTCGTTCTATAGTCCCCTTGTCCAGTCGGGAAAACATAGTCGGAGGAGTTTCGGTAAATAGGTTTCTTGTGTAAGTATGTAGCATTGCTCTAGCGTATGTATGTATGTAATATATCTAATTATATGAATGAAGATATTCTCTTCCAACGTTGACATAAGGGTATAAATCTCAAACAGATGCAGCAGCCAAGCTAAAGCTTCGACTTTTCAGCAAACCGCGGCGACACCAACGGATCATACACATTCAATCCCAACGTATCCTCCGGCGCAGCAAAATGGCCACCTACCAACCCCCTCGTATCTAGCATACTAGGGTTCAGATCCTCGACCGTGGCAGCACCAATTAATCGCATATTCATCTCTAGCTCATCTCTGAGGAGCTGGAATGCGCGCTCAACACCTTGCTGGCCATAAGTGGACATGGCGTACAGGAAAGGACGACCGATGCCAACGCCCTTTGCGCCCAAGCAGAGAGCTTTAATAATATCCGTTCCGCGACGGATGCCGCCGTCAATAAAGATTTCGATTTTGTTTTCCCAGCCGCGTTCGCGGAGGACGGGCATGACTTCGGCGAGGATCTCGATCCCAGATCGCGCAAAATCGAGTTGTCGGCCGCCGTGGTTGGAGAGGACGACACCTTGGACACCGACTTCGACGGCACGAAGCACATCTTCTACGCACTGCACGCCTTTGAGGATGATGGGCATTTTGGTGATGGATTTGAACCAGGGGATGTCCTTCCATGAGAGACTGGGGTCAATGAATGAGGAGATTGCGCGTGCGGCGCCCTGGGATCGATCGATGCTATCGCCGCCGGAGGCCTGGACGTTGGATCCAGTGTCTGAGAACTTGACGCGCATATCCTTCTCTCTTCGGCCCAGTTGTGGGGCGTCAACTGTGATGAACAGTGCTTTGCAACCGCGTTTCTCGGCATGCTCGACGATCCTCTTTGTGATTGCCCTATCCTTGTTGACATATAACTGCAACCATTGTACTTGCTCGCCTTTACGTGCGTCGACGATTTCGTCAAAGGAGCATGATGCGAGAGTCGGGATCATCTGGATAACATCGTGGTTGTGGGCGGCCTTTGTGAGCACAACCTCACCCTCGTGATGACCAAGTTTTCCGAGCGCGGTGGCAGTGATGTAGAACGGGACGGAGGTTTTTGATCCGAGCATCGTGGTCGAAAAGTCAACTTTTTCGACATCGACGAGAATGCGGGGACGGAACCAGACTTTGTGGAATGCAGTATGATTCTCGCGCATAGTCTATATTCGTCAACTACAAAACACAGAAGTAGGAATAAAAGAACGTACAATCTCATCATCAGCACCACTTGAGTAATACGCCCAAGCCGTATTCTTCATAACCTGTCTAGCGACGGACTCGAAATCCAAAAGGTTATAGCATTGAGCGAGAGCCGGCATGCGCTTCACGCGCTCTTCACGCTCAATCTCCAGGGGATCCTTCACTCTCTCGTCGTGTTCCACGGTCGACATGTCAACTGGGCCTAGATGCTTGGACGCATCGAGGTACTTGTCGAGTGTGTCGGGAGGGTGGATAGGCTCGAATTCCTCGGTTGCATCTTTACCGGCGTATTTCAAGATGATCTTCTGGCCGCCGGGGTGTTCTATTCTGTTTGTTAGCGCTCAATTGTTCTGCAATAACCAGCAAGACGAGCGAGACGTACCTGGCAAGAATTCAGTGACATCATATGCCTTTCCATGCACAATGACCCAGCACGAGTCTTTGTTGTTGTGCTGAGCAACATCTTGGCCTGTGAGTTTAGCCATTGTATATATAACAAACAGCTCTCTGAGAAAAGGAGGGAAAATAATACAACCGAGAAAAGAAATCGAGAAAGAGGAAAGAAGGTGGTTATATGTCCCAGCCCAAAGAAGGAAAGATGGATTCGGGGCCTCGGGGTAAGACCTCACGAGCGAATCAGATGCTGCATATATCCTGTGGGGAACAAGCTGGCCAATGAGAAGCCAAGTATTTGACAGTCAAGTTTGCGGGGAGCTTCGGGGGGAAGGCACGCTCTCGGCCGATTGTTGGTGCCTCAGGCTGCCGTATTAGGGCCGAGGTTATCTTCTTATCTCTACTCCATATCTCGATATCGGATTCAATCGAGACTCAAGATGAAGCTTCGATCTGTACTTGCTTCTTATCCTGATAAAGATAGGAAGACTCTGACTAATTCGAGCATGGCCACTCATGTTACGTCCACGTGCTACAGCCTACATTCCACATCCTCCAAGCAAATGCCTAGGCACCACACCAACGAATAAACAGCCCGCTCTACGTCCTCCTCTCTTCATTGGCGACTATAATAAACTCCACGAACGCGATCTTCGCCTGCAGTGTGATGCAAGGCAGCCTATCTCAGATCGGCTGGTTGGCCCGTCAATCTACGTACTCCGTACTGGCAAATGACCAAGTAGTCCAGTTCGCCGAGTCATGCGAAAACAGGGAAGTTGGAGTCATCGGCTATGTAGTTCGCAGATATATTTGCTGAGCAATCAAACTCTAAGAGTCAGAGACAGATCTGGTGATCTGATCAGTCATAGTGGCGGTGTCGAATAAATAGACACCAAAGTACCGAGTCTGTACTGTACGTAGTGCTTGTTATCGGCATCCATAAGGCTGGCACTCCCTAAATTAGCCCCGCAGCACCGGTCAGCCTCCATTTGTCACTCCGCGGAGTCTACCATCCACTATAGATATTCTTATCCATTCTTTCTTTGATTGAACTGTTCTTTATTTACCGTCTGATTAGATTTTTGCTCAAAATTTCAGCTGGATATGCTCATCCAGCCTGCGACTTGTTGCTACTCAGTCGCGTCCTTCGTCGCGACTTGGTAAGCCCCTCCTCACAATGAGCTCTTCCCTCGAAGCCAAAATCGTCGTGCTGGGTTCGCAAGGTACGTCCATACCCCCTCATGAAAAACAATCTTCTACTAACCAGTCCACTGACAAAAGGCGTCGGCAAAACCTCCCTCGTAAATCGCTACGTCAAAAACGCCTTCGAACCCGCCAAAATCACCTCCACCGTCGGCGCGTCCTTTGTCACCAAACGCGTCCTCGACACAACCTCCGACACCATCGTGCGACTCCAGATCTGGGATACGGCGGGCCAAGAACGGTTTCGAAGTATCTCACGCCTGTACTACCGCGGCGCAAATGCTTGTTTATTGTGTTACGATATTACCGACGAAAACAGTTTTAAGGAAATGACGGGTTGGTTGCAGGAACTTAAACAGAATCTCGGGCATAGCAATGATGTTGGCGCCACCGCGGGAGGCGATAGTCCGCTGGTTATACATGTCGTGGGCACGAAATCGGATATTGTTGCGTTGGAACCCTCGAGACGGAAAGTGCCGTTTGAGAGGACGATTGCATACGTTGCGGAACAACTGTACCCATCACAAGCATCTACGCCGCCTCCGACAGCAGGGTTTGGGAATATGATTGTCACGACGCCGACGAGTAGTTTGCAGTCTCCAGACAGCAAACGGAGTAGCGGATTCTGGGGCCAGGATATCGGATGGGATTGTTGTCATGAGATTAGCGCCAAGGACGGCGAGGGCGTGGAGGAAGTGTTTCGCGTGATTGCGCGGAAATTGGTCGAACAGAGAAATAAGCAGCTGAATGAGCTGATGGCAAATGGTAACGGCGGCGCGAATGGCGGTTCATCGGATCTGAATTATTCTGATACGGACGGCGGCAGTGGGATGAATGGGATGAATGGACGAGGCAGTTTTCGGATTGGAATGGGCGATAAACGAAGAAGTTGGTTGGGGTTTCCGCCGGGGATGGTTCTCAACGAAGAGGTGGAAGTGCCTGCTGAGCTGGGGAAGCAGCGGCGTCCATGCTGTTGATGTGGCCCCTTTTCTTTTCGATTTCATACTGAATTGCTTCAGAAAGCATATACGAACGACATGTTGATGATGCATACAGGGTGATATGGTGTTTATACGAGGATATTTTGGCAATATATGCGGATGGTTATGTTTGATGTTATGTTATGAGATATATGGTTCGGTCGGCGTTTGATTTGAACTTCTTCTTCTTGATATGATAGATACTCTGTTTATGACTTGAAAATGAGATACCTTGCAGTATATACCTAAGCTTTCTTGAAGCGAGATTTATATGAATGGTATCTCTTCACATCAACAACTTCTCTTGGCAGCAACTGACCTCACCTAGAGCTTTCCTTCAGTCAAGTCGATCATCGATCCATTGAATCAGACAATCTAAGATGCTGCTACCGCTTGCTCCAACAGATACCGAGACTTGGTCTGGGATGTCCTCACTTCCCTCAATGAGCAAAAGCAAGTCACGGCAGGTGCATCCCGGACGCACACCAGAAGGAGCAACTGCTGCTTCATGCCAACTCTCTTCTCCTCTCCCCTCTCTTCTTCTCTTGCCCTCTCTATACCCATGTATCCGCAAGATCTACGAACCACATCCCTAAATACCGCATCTGTCATAGCCACACGTATAACCCATCGCGCATCCTCATACTGTCATCATCAATTCAAACATCATACGACATCGAAAGTCAACCTCAACCGCAAACACTGCTGCAAGCATGCCTTCACGAATCGAGGTTTTCATTCTGGTCATACAAATCGCAAATTTCTTCCTATCCTGTATTCTCATCGCCTTTCAATATCTCAAGTACAAAGCTCAAAAAAGGGAAAGGTATGTCGCTCTTCAACAATCCTCAAGACATGTTTCGATCAAAAGACACAAAGAGTTCAAGATTGAGACTGACGCCGGTTCTCGATGCATAGGAACGTTGAAGACAAAACTCCTATCACCGGTTACTCGACCTCCTTCTCTCCGACGAATTTACAATCGATCGACGTACATCTCCCACCCGAAAAGATGGTGTGAGCTACCGCTCTGTTCACTCGCCCATCGCGATTCGGTTGTTAGATCCGGCATACTGTATAACGAGGTGACTTTGGAGATTTTGATATTTGCTGGCTGGAATTCGTTGGGAATCATCTCCTCGTCTCTGACACGTCTGTCAGTATTCTTCGGGGCAGTGATGTTTCGAAAGTGTTTTCCCGTTGTTTTGGTATCTGCAATGTCTTTTGTGATAATCTATTCTTAATACTGAATACTGTTATGGGAGATGGCGATAGAAGTCGTTTGATATACTGAATTCATGCCTTACACGCAAGACAACTCTCATACACTCAACATTGACATATCAAATTATCAGAACATAAACGTAGACCACAACACAGCAAGCAAAGGCATCAACCAAACCAAGCCTGCATAACGAAACCAACTGGTGACACCCACAATCAAAAAAAAAAAGGCAAGAAATCAGGGGGAGGGGGGGAACAAAAGAAGTGATCATCCTCTTTTCAAAAGCCTCAGTATACTCTGTCCACCAGGTTATCACCCCTGAGCACTAGAACAGTCGGAGCTTATCGTCGAAGCTATGTACCCGCCCTGCCCTGCTGTCCTCGTATCCTGGGACGTCTCCATCATCGGCTCCCTTGAGTCTGAATCACACAAGAAAAAAAAGGGAAACATGCGTTGCTCGCACGACGAGATCAAGCCGAGCAAATACCTCAAGGCGACAACGACGTGTGAGATTGCTAAAAATAAAAAAATGCGTGATGAACTTTTGGTCCCATGGGAGGGAAGTTGACTCGAAGCTCCGGATAGGCCGCATCCTCGTAATGAAAGGAGAAAGAAGAAAAGAGTTGATGGTAAAGAACGGGAGTTGGAGAGTGAGGATAAAGGTGGACTTTGAGGGTGAGAAGCAGAGAAGCCAGTGCGAGATGTTGCGAAAAACGAGGGAGGGTTGCCTAGTAAGTTGTCAGGCCCAAAGCAAAAAAAAAAGAAGTCGATTGAAGCAAAAGATGGGACAAAGATGACACTGTTCAGGCTCTGCTCGTGCTCACTGCAAGGCCTCGGGTTGTATCTGCTTGAAGAAGAGAAAGAAAGAGAGAAGAGAGGAAGAGGTGGGAGGGGAGGAAGGGGGTATTTATAGACGAGGGGATGGGATGCCTGAGGCCTCGAGGGATGGACAGATCGGAAGCAAAGACAGTCCGGGGGTGCGCCCGACATGCAGAAAATCGTGGTGTATGCTGCCTTGTGCGGTGGAAATGGGGGATAAGGTCATTCATGTGCGCTTCTGCGAGCTTCTATGCTTCGATATTGACGCGTTGGGGACGACAAACGAATCTGATAAGAGGCGCGTGGGCCAATGAGATTTTTTTTTGTGTAGATAGCTTGAGAAAAGTCTGACGAGCTGGTGATTGCCGGGCGTTTGTAGGGACGTCATGCGGTCTCAGATCTCTGACGAGAACAAGGCCGTTTGCGTGTTTTGAGGTTTTTGATACGGCGGATCGTGATATAGGGCCCCTCCCGGGCAATGGATCGGACATGACAGGAGTGTGACCTGATCTCGAGAGCTTATCTTGACGCGCTCAATTCGTTTGGCTTGCATTTTTTAGATTGTTTGGATGGTTTGATGTGTTTGCATGTTTGATGCTCTGGATAGTGCAGGACTTTGATAGAGGACGAGGGGAATGAGAGTAGGCAAGGGGACAGTCATCATGGAACATTCATTCTTGTATATTGAACTAGCTAATGCATACGACAGATAACACCATGCTTAAAGACACACCAAATCCACGGGCGGATCACCATCGAATACCCAGTACCCAACTCGTCTATACATGGCGCTTCGACAACTCCGTAACGAACGATTGACCCCATTTCGCACTTGTTATAACTGTCAGTACCACAATTGCCCTTGTATAGGGCAAGGACATACCTGGTATTCGTATGCACAAACTTCTCCAGCTTGTCGTACCTCTCCTTCCTCTCCTCCTTTGACATGGCCAACCCCTGATGGATACACTGCGCCATCTCCTTGATATTCGCCGGATGGAATTGAACCGTGCCATCAGCCATGAAAACAGATGCACCCGCAAACTCGGATAGAGCCAACACTCCGTTGCGTTGTTCTTGGCAGGCGATGTACTCGAATGCGACGAGGTTCATGCCATCGCGGCTAGATGTCAACAGACACATGTCTGCAATTGAGTAGAGGGCTGTGAGTTCAGTGAAGGGGATGGAGCGGTGGAGATAGATTATTGGCGAGTATTCCGGTTTGCCTATCCAGTCAGCTTCATGATCTCACACTTGAGAGAAAATGGACGTACTGAACTTCCCATTAATCTTCCCAACCTGACAACTAATTGCCGTTTCTAGGTCTTGATACTCCTTGACATCCTCCCGACTCGGCACCGCAACCTGAATCAATACAACTTTCCCCTGCCACTTCGGGTAATCAATCAAGAACTGCTCGAATCCATGCAACTTCTGCGTCAGTCCCTTGATGTAATCCAATCGATCAACGCCGACAATCACTTTGATATCCTTGTATCGTTCGTTCAAATCTTTGATTCGTGCCTGGACTTCGTCTTGTTTGAGTGTTTCGTTGAATTTGTCGGGGTCGATGCCGACTGTGAAGCGCCCTGTTTTGACGAGTCGGTCTTTGTATAGGATTGCGCTGTCTTGGGATCGTGCGTTTCTACCTAATTAGTCTGTAGCCATCGCGCGCTGGAAAAGAGACGTACAATAAGTATTCACAACTCTCGGTGAAATTCTTCCTGTAATCATCCGTATGAAATCCTACCAATGTACTCGACAACATCCCCTCCAGAATATCCTTCGCCACAGGCAACACTTTCAAAGACTCCGATGGCGGAAAAGGGGTATGCAGCGAGAACCCAATACAAGCCTGTCGTTTCTTCTTTGCCATTCGTTCTCGTAGCAGTTTTGGTAGTAGCATCAAATGATAGTCGTGTACCCAGATGAGGTCTTCTTCCTGCGCGGCATCGGCTATGTAGTCGGCAAAGATCTCGTTCACCTTTTTATATGCTTCCCACGACTCCTCATCGTACGTCACGCCAGACTGATAATGCAGGATCGGCCACAGAATTTGATCTATTCGGTCAACCCCTTTTCATCAACAAGAAAATTAGGCATACGTACTGGAAAACCCGTTATAATGCTTGTGAGCCAACTCCTCATCCAAAAACACTGGAATCGCATTATGCGACGCCAAACTGCGCCGAATCTCTTCCTGCTCTTCGGGTTCCTTGGGACTCATTCCCGGCCATCCAAACCAGCGGAATTCAGTCGTCTTTGTTAGGCCGGATAGCGAAGTGACCAGTCCGCCGCTGGACATGCTGGAATGATAGGAGCCATCTTCACTGCGTTTGACGGAGAGGGGTAGTCGATTGGAGACTACGATGAGGTTTCGTTTTGGTTCTGAGGGCATTTCTTTTAGATGTTGAGGTGGTGGTTTCGCAGATAGTTGAGTTCTGGGGTAATTGGTTAGATAGTCGATCATAACGAGCTAGAAAATACTTACCCCAATGGTGTCCTTATTGGCCAATTCGATGTAGCGTATTTGTGCTAGACAGATAGAATCAAAAATTCATGTGAATCATTCCGCAACGTCAACATATATCTCAATCAGCCATATTCTGTCATTATGACTACAAACCAGGGCCCATGCTTGGCGACGGGAGACGTGTAACGTTGTTGCAGAGAGGCTATGGATGAAAGGTCGGGAAAGACTTCCATGCCAAAGTGGCGTTTAGTCGGCCAATAGAAAATGAAGGTCAAAGCAGAGGATCCTGGTCGGTGGTTTGGCGAAGTCTAAGTTGGGGAGGTTCAAGGTGGGTGTTGATGGTTGACGTCATATGTCTGGGCGTGCATCCATAGAACAACAAATATTCTTATTTTGATGCTATCTAACTAATGAGATATTATATACTAACATTTGAAAATAGCAACACTACTGCAATAGACGAATCAAAGAACGAGCGAATGACATGAGCTAGACATCTCACTTGAGATATGGAGTAACCTCAGGCGCGATGCTGATCAACCTATCAACCAACTCGCCAAAAAACTGCTTCTGTATCCGTGCTCCCTTTGCACTGGTCACCGAAGACGAGGGACTAATCCAGTCAGTGGTCAATAATTTATACACACAAACAAATTTGGACAACTCACGTCTGAACATGACAGTTCGTCAAATACTGCCCATTCGTCTCCGGCCCCGAAATCACTCCATGCACCAACGTCCGACTCCCTTCCTCCGTGGTCCTCGCCAACACCTTCTCAAACACTTTTGCCGCTGTGGTCCGACCTTGCTCGGTACCCAGTTGCAGCGCCGATTTGCAGTAACTCGGATTAGGCGTGTTGATGACGATTGCCGTCGACGAATTCTTAGCGGGTCCATTGATTTTGTCTGCTAGTTCGCGGCAGGCATAGATAACCAGCAATTTGGAGAGGTTATATCGATCTCCCATATTGGCCGTTTTGGGGTCATTCAGTGTATTGAATATGCCCCGGCCGTTCTTGTCTTCTACCTCCTTCAATGAGGCCATATAGTGCAACGCCGAATTCGGAATTGTGAATCGCGGCGCAATCTTGAAGTTGTCTGCAGAGTCGCGCAATTTGGGGATCAAAAGTGCGAATAGCAGGAAGACACCGACTACGTTGATGGCAAGGATACTCTCATCACCTTCCACGACTCGGAATTTGTCAACCATAATGCCCGCATTGGCAAGTACACCGTCCACACGTGGCAACGTGGTCGAGACACGGGTAGCGAAATCCTTGATTGACTGGTGACTGCTCATATCCAACTCCCATACTTCAATGGAACTTTCCTCGCGGCCCGTTGATCGCAGTATCTCGGCTCGAGCAGTCTCGCCTTTGCTGAGAGTGCGGACTGCCATGATCAGTTTTTCGGCACCCAGTTTGTTGATGTATCGACTTGACTCAAAGCCGAGGCCGGTGTTGGAGCCGGTTACAATGTATGTTTGGCCATTGAGATTGGTTTTGGGGATGGGGAGAGAGACGAAGAAGTTGGAGAAGATGGTTGTGAAGACGCCGTGGGCTGCTGAGCTGGCGGACATTTGGAATTGACAGATAGGTATGTTTTTGGATTGATTGTGAGGGTGTCGAGCTTACAGTGAAAAATGATTATAGAATTGAATACCCTACCTACTAGCCATGCGGCCCTCTTTTTATATATCTACTCCGTGCTACTCTCTAAGAGATTCTCAAGCTATAATATTAAAGCCTACAGCTGGCTTTACCCGGAATTATCCCATTTCCATCCCTAAAGGTCGAAAATCAAAAGTCCCGACATCATCGAGTCAAATAATTCTTAGATCTCAATGTATGATAAATCCGGGTGGGAATGATTAGGGCTACCGGGGATAATATCTCCGCCGCCGGAATTATCTTGTCAGGCCCCACTTGTTGGATGCCTGAATCTGATTGGCCCAAGTCGCAACACCCATCTTACTTCCACTTTCTTCAGGCTGGATGTAGACGAAAATATAAACGGATTTATCCTCTGCTGCTATTCAGAAAAGATCATCAACTCCTCTAAAGACATAACCTATGCTGAATTTAAGCAAGTCATCAACATGAACCCCAAAGACATCCAAATCGTATACAGAGACAGTAAACGGAACCGCCGCCCAACATCCTGCGAGCAATGCCGTATACGAAAGTAACCCCCCCACCTTTCTCCTCATCAAGATAAGATTCAATGCTGACGATAAAAGGGCAAAATGTAACCGCGAACTCCCGTGCGAAAATTGTATCAAGCGCGGCGAAAAAGCGACTTGTAAATACGCAGGCAACGCCATCCGCAACCCCCTGGGCAAGCGCAGAAATAGTAATGTAGGTGAAAGACTCAGAAGAGTTGAGAAGTTGGTTTCGGAACTTATGGGGGGTTCTGAGGGGAGTGAGGGGGTGGTTGAGAGGGAGAGGCAAAGAGGAGTTAGTGAGAGTATTCACGAAGAACGATATATGCCGCGACATAGTGGTGCTGCAGGAATAGAACCGCCAACTCCACGCAAGGCAAGAGGCCATATAGAAAATACTCACTGGCTATCGATTCTGGATGACATCAAAGAAGTCCGCGAACAACTCGCGCAGTCGGATATCATGACTTCTCCCGAGGACAATGCAGATATCGGCGAGGAGGCACAAGAAGAGGAAGAGATTGATTTGATCTTGGGAGCGACGCAGCCGTTGCCTACATTTCGGGAGATTATCAACTCATTACCGCCGAGGCCGATTTGTGATATGCTTCTGTCGCAGTATTTTACTTCACCGATTGTTTTGCGTACATCTTCCTTAGCCAGGTTATCAGGATCAGTGCTAACTGGCTTTAGCGATTATCCATACTATCAAATTTCAGAACGAGGTATAACACCAAAGGCTTTTTTTTAAAAGCACATGTTAACTGACAAAGCAGTACGAAAAATTTTGGCTTGATCCAACCAAAGCACCACCCCTATGGGTCGGCCTCCTCTTCTCCATCCTGGCTTGCGTAGCGGCCGTCCAGCAGGCCATGAACCCAACAGGAGCACCTCAAACCAACATCCACCCACCACCACTTCTCGTCAAACCTCTCCGCTCCAAAACAGTCCAATGCCTCATAATGGGAAAATACAAAAATGCCAACTCCTACGCCCTCGAGACCTTGGTTATGCACCTCCTAGGCACATATATCGGCAAGCCCGACTCTAGTTTTGATGGTTGGTTTTTGATGGGCACCATAATCCGGCTGGCGATGCGAATGGGATATCATCGAGACCCGAAGACCCAAACAGACAACAGCAACAAAATCACACCCTTTGAAGGCGAAATGCGACGACGACGATGGCACGCCATTTTGCAGCTTGACACATTAATGTCATTTCAAATGGGCATGCCGAGCGTCATTCCCCCGGAATTCTGCGACACCGAACCCCCCCGCAATCTAAAAGACGAGGATATCTGGCCTAGCATGTCGACACTCCCCCCCTCCCGGCCAGGCACAGATTATACACCGATCCTATACACAATCGCCAAAGGCGGCGTGATGAACATGTTCCGCAAAGTCCTCATTCACACCCACTCTCCATCATCAACGTCTTCGTACCTCGTAACAATAGACCTCGACGCCAAAATACGCGAAACATATGCCCAAATCCCGGAGATGCTCAAATGGAGACCTATCAATCAATCCTTCACTGTATCGTCGGGTCTGATCATCAATCGCTCCACGATCGAGTTGTTATATCTCAAAAGCGTCATTGTGCTACACAGACGGTACTTGAACACGGAACGCCATGATCCGCAGCGCGAGTTTAGCAGAAGAGCGTGTATTAATGCTGCGCTGGAAGTTTTGGCAAGGCAGACGGAGTTACATGCCGCGACATCAGGACCGCAGGGACGGCTGTATGACGATCGATGGATGGTATCGTCCCTGACGGCGCATGATTTTTTGTTGGCTTCGATGGTTATTTGTCTTGAGCTATCCGTACTTATGAGATCCGGAAAAGCAGGCCATGGGCAGACATCGCCGCATTTCGCGAGGTTACTAGATGCATTGCTAAATTCGCAACGCATCTGGGCCTCGAAAAGCGCATACTCGAATGAAGCGCGTACCGCGGCGTTGACGTTGCAGTTGATGATTGACAAAGTGCAGGAAAACAACACCTTTTCTGCTGGGGATAGACACGAGCCTGCCTCCACCACCGCGCATCAACGCAGGGATCAAGAGTCTCGTCAAATAATAGACCCATTGCCGATAAGCACAACAACCACATCGCCGTCTACACTTGATCCACAAACAGACACAGAAATGGAGATCCAGACATTAGACCTCCCCTTCGCAGCCCCAATGACAGAAATGATAACCGGCTCGGAGGATCTAGACTGGGTTCGTCCCTCCCTCCCCTTCCCCTTCCCCTTTCCTCCCAAACCCTTCTACCCCGCCCCAAATCTATCTTTTGCTTTCTGAGTTGACTCTAAGCTAATTGTGTTGTGTTGTCTCGGTTGGTAGGCCCTGCTAGATCACTACCTGCAAAACACAGGCTCAGCCACAATCCTACCGTCTAGCGCAGGAGCGCAAGGGGATGGGATGTATGATGAGTGGGGAGTTTTGGATTGTGATCTGAATATGCCTATCACTATGAGTATGGATGTAAATATGGGGATTGGTATGGATATGGACTTTGGGAATAGGGACGGGCAAGGCCATGGACATGATCATGGGCATGGACAGGGGTATTATCCCGGATCTTTTGGACGATAATTGATACATTTGGTATATACTTGCTACAATGTTGATGAACGACTGAAGGGTTGAATTAAAGCTATGTATTAATACGTATATATACCAAGTAAGTATAAACAAAACACCGCCCTCCAGAGGAAAGAATAATTACACGAACCCAGGATCCGAGATCAACACTTCTACTGCCAACTACAGACCTTCTGAGCCTAAGAAACTAGTCATACTTCTTCCCTTCCACGCTCTGATAAGCCTCAATAATCCTCTCCCCTATCTGCAGCGCCTCTCTCCAATTCTTCTGTCTCTCCCAGAATGGATCTGAAGGACGCGCATCATGCAACGTTCTCGCTCTCGCGTCTTCTTCTAGCGTCGCTCGGGTAATCTCATCACCCTTCAACCCCTCCTTCGCCTGCCCTTCTGACGAAGACGAAGATGAAGAAGAGGGTATAGGCTCCGCCGGAATCTCCGCAATAAACTCCTTCCTCATCAAGATCTTCTGTATCCGTTCGTGCGCAATACTCGGCATTTCGATCTTTGTCATGGTCTTCTCAACGGCGTATCTTACGGCAAGATAGATATGTTCCGAGAAGAAAATTGTCGTCATTAACATCCAGCCGCGGATGTGATTTGAGCTGGTACACTCGCCGCTATCGAGGCCCTGGCTGCGCGCGAGATATATCAAAGCGGGACTAGTGATGCTCCCAACCCATGCTAAAAGACCCAAAGTATCGAGCCAGGGGCCGATGGTATCCGCGCGTTCGGGGACGGGGCGTTTGAATTCTTTGCAAATCTTGAAAAAGTCGGACCGCAATTCGAGCCAGTTATTGAACAGGAATGAGACAGGTACCAAAGGCCAGACGGTCGAAAAGAGGGATAAGTAGCCGAATTGAATGACCATTTGTCGCAGGTCGTCGGTTGTCTCGTATTTTGGCAAGTCTGCTTCTTCGCGGACTTTTTTCAAGAATTCGACTTCGTCTGGATGGTCGTCGTATGCGGCGCTTGCTTTTTCGTGGCCGTTGGCTTTTTCTTCGGAATATTTCTTGTACCTAGAGCTTAGTCGCTGGAGAATAAAAGGAAGGATAGTCTCGAGGAAGAAATTGACGATCTGTGCTGTCACGGCAAAGTAGATGACTTGCTTTTGAAGCCGGTTGGGGTCGATCTTGAACTCAGAGTGATGGATTGTCTTTTCATCTTCGGGAGAGACAAAAGGTCGGACAGTTGCTCGGAAGATGTCGAGGTACGGAACAATCACATGCGCAAAAGGGACGTAGACGAATGCCGTGAGGAAGATGGCCAGATAAGACGTGATGAAGTTGATGACGAGCATCTTTTGAATAAACGCAACGTCGTGGTCTTCTTTTGTTTCGTAGTTTTCAAACTCTGTAAGTCGTTTGGCCATCCGAGTAAGGATGGTGCTGGCGATAGGGAGAATGGAAGAAAGCAGGACGGTGGGAATGAAAACCTGACTCGTTAGCCAACACCCATGGATAGGAAAAGTGAGACATACCAGGTATGACTTCAACGGCCCGTTATACACCTCCGAGATAAAAATCTCAATCGCAAAACAAGTCGCAATCACAGCCCCCAACGCAATAACCGCCACAAATGCAAACGGAATCTGCAGCAATTGTCTCTGCAACCTCTTCGTCCAAGGAAACACCGGCCTCAACTCCCCCGTAGCTTCATCCCTCACCTCACTCTCCGGCTTAAAGCTTCTATTCCTGGACGACAACACCGAAACACCACGAACCTGCCACCTCAGCGCCAAATCCTCTTCCTGCCGTTTCCAATACTCCACAAAGACCACACACCACACACAATTCACAACCGCATACACGGGCGAATAATACCCCAGCATCAACCAAGAACTAAACCCAAACAGCGCCGGAAAAAACAGAAACCGAAAATACGTCTGCAGAAACGAGAAGTAAAACCCTACTTGCTCGCCAAACTTGTCTCGAATCTGATCCAAATCTTCACTCGTCAAAAACGTTTTCTTACTCCAATCCCGCATCCAAGCCTGATTCGTCCTGTCGTCGTGCAGCGGAAATAAAGAGTCGACGTTTTTCCATTTTCCGAATTTGGGGGTTATGTTTGCGCCGCCGTCGGTGGGGGGTGCTGTGAGCATGTAGTAAATTGCGCGTAGACGTTCAGCGTCTGTTTGGGGACCGGGGGAGGAGGAGCGGTCGGGTTGGGTGTGGCGGAGGCCGTAGAGCCAGTCGCGGACACTATGTCGGTCAGAATCAATTGTGCGCATGAGACTCAAATTGGGGGATGTACCGAGTAGTATGCGTAGCTCGTAGCAAACTCTTGTGTGGCGCTCGAATGAATATGAGCAAAGACGATCTATCGCCTGGTCTGACTTCGGTCAGGAACCCCACTCCCGCGAGAGTTTGCAGGAGACTGTTGAGCTGCTCTTTTGCTTCTTGTCTGTCTAGACCAATGAATATCGTAATTAGCAGTCTGAGAATAATTAGAAGAGCTTCAAACTTACCAGGTCCCCCAAAAGTATAGCGGATGACGTAGTCGACATCATAGTTACCCTGAAGGGCCGCGTCGTTGGAGGGTGTTGCTGCCATTGCAGCAATATTCACTTGGAGTAGACCAAGCAATACTGTAGAATTAAAAGTGCCAGCTCTAGAAATAAAGAACAAATAATAGCAACGCTCGGTTGTAGGAGAGAAGGGGAAGACGCGGTGATTTATGCGATCGATCTGAGAGCTCTTGGCGGTGAGGATAAGAGGATGAGATCAGATCAGTCGACGACGTCATCCCGTTGCTCCACATGAAACGGCTTAGGGTTAGCCCTGACTCTGGATTGGCGTCTTAAGGAGATAGTCGAGGTAGAATGTATTGATCAAATGTTATATACATGAATAAAATCACTACAGAGAGAGACAAAACATAAAGTACACCACTGGATCCAACCGATGCATACCGTATTCCATGCCCAAACCTGCCAATGTAAAAAAATAAAGAAAAGAAAAGAAAAGATGCAAAGAGTGGGAGAAATGAAACCGTCTGTGTTTGAAAGACGTCTTGCTAGAAAAAGCGCGTTACATCCACCTCTCCCTCTTCGACGGACTAGGCGTACGCGAATGTAGCTCCCGTTCTCGACTTCGTCCCGTCACAAAATTCATATTCCTTGAAGGCGTATTCTCAAGAAGTAAGCGACGAGGCTCCTGTTCGTCATCGTTGTCGTCATCCCTATCATAGCTGCGCTGTCGGCGTGAAGGACTGTTCTCGCGACCGGGCGTTTTGGGATATTCAAGGGGGTATTGACTACCGTTGGGAGGATATGAAAGCGGGGGAGCTTGTTGGTGTTGATAAGGAGGTTGTCCTTGTGTTTGTTGGGAGTTCGGGAATGGATATCGATCTTCTTTTTTGGTGTATTGGTGTCGTAATGCAATAAAAGACCAGTTGCTGGCGACTGTGATGGTAGTAATTGTTAAGAGAAAGTAAGACTATAACCAGTTAGCGCCAATAACACATCTCTAGGAGAAGAACGTACGAATGCTTTGAAACTGATCGCATCGACGAAGCCAGTAATAATAGCTGAGATAGTCTGCACCGAGACTGTCGCGCGCGCCACCCGAGTCGGATCCTGGTCCATACACCGTTCCCAGTTATTGCAAACATCGTTGAGCGCCGGGGGTCGACTGGCGAGATTGCAACTATTCTGAATATAAAACTCCTTGCAAGTCGATATTTCGGTGAGGATATCATTCCTCTTCGCATCTGCCGCATGATCGATATCTTGTTTTATTGTCAAAACGAACGAAACCACAACCCATGTGACTAGCGAGAAAAGAATCAGGTTCCAGACCAGCTGTAACCAGTACGACAGAACGGCGGGAAGATTGGGATGTTCATCGAGAAAGGCAAAGAAATGTGCCCACGTTGAGCCTTGCGGCGGGGATATCGTTGACGACGGTGTAGATTCCGTAGTCCTTTTATCGACCCTGGATGATGGCTTCCCCTCCCGGCTGCTAGGCCGATCACTATCATAATCACTATCTCTGCGCAAATGCCGATCAATATCACGATCCCGTATCCGTCGTTTATGAACCCGCCGTGCTGGATCGGTTGTATGTTTCGTCACACGCGCAATTTCTCCTCTCCCGGGACTAGGAGCCCATCGACCGTAGATTGCGAATAGTGAGTTTCGCTTCTCCTTCTTCTTGATCTGCGCGGGTTCAGGAGTATCTTCATTATCAGCGTTTTCGGGCGAGGACATATTTTCTGCGCCGGAGGAGAAGTCAAGATCGAATTTGCGAGGGGTTTGGAAGGCGGGTTTGCCAAAGATGGCACCCGGTCGGGTTGGTGATCCATTGCGTTGTGGGAAGGGTTGAGAGAAATTAAACGATTGTGCTGGTTGCTTCTTCGCCGGAGAATCAAATACAAATGCTATATAGAATAACCTGTCAGCCTTGCTGTGCTCTCGTGGTGGTTGCGCAAACAAGGGCAATTTTCAACTGACACTTTTTCTGGTTATCATGCTGCAAACCAAGCTGATAAAACGGCGAAGTGACATCTCCAGGAGCTCGAGTCTGCCATTCAAAGTCCATAGGACTCTCTGCAGTGCGTCTCTCCATGATTCGATGATGTGTTTGAGGTGGTTGCTATGATGGGGTGTTTTGTGCAGGCGGGAAGGGCGAGATTATTTAGTTTGGGGGATGTAAACAGTTCTTGGCATGTCTTCCAGGGCGACCGCTGCTCCACCACTAGTCCGCCTTAGCTTTCTTTATGTACGTACGTACATCCAGCCCTACGTGTGGATTTTTCTTTCATGGATTATTCTACATGCTTGATCCGAATCACTAACAGGTATATTTGGCACTGATGAATATCAATACGAATACCTGCCTATACAATCTGGTGGTAAGTCATGATAACCAAAACGATAACAGTGTATCATGTCAAGAACAATCTAAACAGAATGAAAGACAGAAAACAAAAAAGCCAAACCCAATCCAGATCGACTGATGAAATGTACAGGCTCAATCTTCAAGGAACTCAAACGCCGATCGCTCCTCTCTTGATGCCTGATGGTATATATGCGAGACGCGATAATGAAACAAAAATGATACAAACTGTGATGCGCGCAACTCAGAACGCATAACACAAAACAACAAGCACAACGTATTCAAGGCATGTACAAGTTATGCACTGTCATGGTCGATAATCTCAAAGTCGTCGACATCGGCCACATAGCCGGTCGCGCTGTCGTCCTCGCGCGAGACGAACTCGTATTCCTTGGCCAGCTTTTCGGTCACTTTGTTCTCGTACTTGACTTCGGCCTTGGACACGGCAGTTGCGAGGATGGTATTGCCCGAGATAGCATACGCAGGGATATCGTCAAGGACAAGCAGCGAATCTGGAGCGACGCTCTCGTGGGCGACTGTGGTCTCGTCGGATGAGGAGTCACTGCTCAGTGCCTCCTTGACATCGTTTCGGAAATGAGTGTAGTTTGCGTGACGAGCCGCGCGGAGAGTTGACTCGTTGTAGCGTTTCAGGACAGATTGCGTACTGCCGTTGTGTTAGTCATGCACCGTCGATAAGGAAGGGAGACAGGGAACATACGCAGAAGACGGAGGATGCATAGGACGTAGTCGTACTGGACTAGCAGATTCTATGGCCCATTTATCAAATGATGCAGTCTCTTGTCCGTATTGACGCGCGCCGTGTGCCCATTTAGCCTTGTGGTCATGGTCGCGTTTGACCTCGGTAGCTGATCGGCGCAAGTCCGACATGCTGTTGACTGTCGCTCGACTTGTTGAGCACGGATGAAGATGATGTTTGTTGACACTGTAAAGACTTCAAGCAAAGACAGACGAAGATAAATACAGTAAACAAAAGCAAAGAGATGATTCAGCCTTGGTCAGATTGAGTCACCGTTTGGATGACTCGACCTCGTATGGGCGGGTTCCGGATGCGGTTAGCCGAGCGAAGATAAGATACGAGATAGGCAGATAAGGCCAGGTACAGAGTACGTCCTCGCAAGTACGTAGTAGCACAATAACAGTGGGGGGATTCGAGAAATATATATTCTGAGCACGTAGAGATGTCACCGGACAAGATCGGAACACGTCGCAGCGGCTACAGCGACAAAGGAGCAATAAATAAGGAACCTGCCAGCTTTGGGGATGACCTGCGGCGCTGACGCCATCTGAACCCCTTCCTTATCGCTTCTTATCGGGGGCTGCCTGGGGACCTGGCTGGCTCAGCCTGTACGGCGCTACAGGTTGGTAACACTCTTATCAGCCAACGACTGATACGCGTGGCGGAGTCAGAGGTCTAAGCATCTCCATCACTCGCATGGGGGTTGTTTGTCGGCGCTAACTGTGTACTACATACTCCATGTTTGCTGCGTCCAGCGTGCGGGGAAGACCATCTCCAACTGCAACGAGTGATCTGAGAACTCTCCTGTCTGCTTTGGTCTCTTATTCCTATTAATACAGAACATTCAGTGCGTTTAGATACATACGTAAATACATACATAAAGGTGGCTCAGCCGTACATAGAGAATGGGAAGAACCCTGGGACTGGGGTGGCCTGAAAGATAAGGCGCTATCAGATGATCTGCCACCGCGTCATGGGAACAACAATTCCGAAACAAGGCAATCTAGATGACTAGCAAAGTGTCTCTGATAACTACGTAGCATCAAAATAGAGTTGTTTGGCCAGTTAGCTTGATACGATCCAGCAGCATGCTACGTAATTCGACAGGGAAAAGATACCAAGCAACGAATAGCCGCGGCAAACCTATATGCATAACCCTAATAACCCTAAGACATTCTCTCGAAGCTAATCCTGTTCTGGAACAAGCCCTAACCGGAATAGGCAGTCATCTGTTAGCCCTAATTTCCGATGTAATCGCAGCATTTGATCGAACGAAACTGAAGAATCTGCACTCGGATAAAGAGGCCTATCAGCAAAACAGTCTTGATTCATCAATTCCTTTCAGGCGGACAAGTTTGATACCAAGCGTGTATCATACTAACTCGACTACAAAGAGCAACAAGCCATTGTCGAAACTCTCTCCGGTTCTTCGAGGGCAATCTTTGAGAATAATGGACGATACATTTCTGGTAGATCTTGACTATCAATCTCCAATTCTCTGCCAGATTACTTCAAATTTTATCTCTGTAGAGCTAGTCAACATGGGTTATAGTCCGACCATCCAGTTTCCCAATATCAAGATGCACCACCCAAAGATCGAATCAATACCCCAACCTCAAAACATCAACTACAACACACAAAACCAAAATGGAGGAAGAAAAGTACTACACCCTCGAGGAAATCAACAAACAGATCGAGTCCCGCAAGGGCTGGGAACGCCGCCGCTACGAATGGGAAATGTCCCTGATCGACTTCGTCGCCCGAAACGTGGCTGACGAGCCTCTGCGCGAAACCCTGGCCCTGCCGCCCAGCGCGCGCGACGAAGATGGCATCGTCGACGAGGAGATGCACGTATGGGGATGGGTCCCGTGCGGCTACAAGGGACTAGAGGTTACGCAGGAATTCGCCAAAGAGGTTCTTGCGGATGCGACTCTGGCAATGCTGCATGAGCGATTCAAGAAATTGAAGAAGTGAGTATTGACTAGAAACTGGGCTTGTAGTATACGGGACTAACGATGGTGGTAGTTACGTCGGCATTTATTATGGAGGCGTGGAGGACGGCTACCGACGCATATACATCAACTATGTTGACGAAGAACTCAAGCTTCCGAATTATCTCAAGGGTCTTCCAATCCTCAAACTGCAGAAGTGGGATCCATCGATGCCGATGCCGACAAAGTCGAATTTTGGGAAATGGCTTAAAGAAGCTCCGACCCAGACATCAGACTAAAGCTCGCTCTTTTGAATACCGAAATCTCGGCTCATCTAAATTTTACTTCGTGGATTGGGCGATACCCTGTGATATTAGGACAGATACCTTCTTGCATATGGCGCAGTTTTTGTGTGTATTGTGGCCCTCGACAAAAGTTACATATCCTAGTTTCTATTATGATTTCATTATCCAGATGAGAATGATACACAGACATCCCATTTCTAATCTTGTGTTTGACCAGATGAATTAGTAATAGCTCAAAGTATAGTAAAGAGTGTAAATATATGTCATTCCCATCCTAACTTGGCTAGTTATTACTCATTCCATGACTCGTTGGACCTCCAAAGTCAACCTTACGAGATATAAATTTGCAGATGGTCTTTTAGCAAGAGTAAAAATATTTGCTATCCCTAGTGGCCTCCATTCATTTACCGAAGACTAACTACATCAAAGAAGAAAGGAACAAAGGGACTTGCCAACGATTCGAAGACAAGCATAGATCACGATGCACAGCATCGAAAGGCAGCTGAGGATAAGAAACTCCAGAAACGTGAGGACTTGATACGAATGCGGGTCGCAGCAGAGCTAAGCGACGAGGACAACAGACGTCTACGTGACGTTCTTTCAGTGCCACATAATCGCCGTGATGAGAACGGGGGTATCCACGAATCAAAAGATATATTCCAATACGTTCCAAACAAGGCGCATTGAGTCGATGTTCCCTATGACTTTCCAAAATATATTCTTAAAATGGCGAATGCCGTGGGCCATGCGGTGTCTGACTTGGATCCGTGAGCTAGCCACGCTTGTCTTGAAATTCAATTTTGATAATTTTGTTTTATTCCTAATGAATCCTTTTATTAGTGACCACAAGAACTTTAAGATGGAGCCTCCCGATAAGCCCAAGGGTCTTTACCGACAAATCATAGGCGAGTGAGAAAACAAAATGCTCCAGATACCGGATTTTATGAAGGATCATCCGGTCATTGCGCTCTGCGACAAAACAGAGTCAAGGGAGAAAACTGGAGTGTCTGTGGAGGCAGCCAGTGAGTGCACTTAAAGAAGTGCAAAGGGCTGCCTGTGTTATTGTGCATATTCTACCCAAGTATTGAAGGAGCACTTGCCATGCCATGTCGGAGGGCCGCAACTCATTTAGTCCATATATATTGTATTATTATTTAATTATATAGATGCTAAATGTATGGACATCCTTTGCTGTTTTTGTGCCTGATTAGACAACGACCTCCTATTCGTATTCAGAGAAAAGAGCAGGGTTCATTTTATCTTGCCTTGACACATTCGTGAATCATGTATTACTCATTTCCTGACCCATTCTGGTATGAACCGGGGGGGGGGGAGGGGGGGGGGGCAGAAGATATAAATTTGGCGATAACTGACGGCGCAATGCCATACATCTTATATATGTATTTACCTTGTATTCTCTACGACACACTCCGCTGAGATCTTGCTATCTCATTATTCAGAAACGCAAATATGCATGTCAAACCAGCCAAATCTTCGAGCAGCGACATAGATCGCAGCATACGGCGTCAACAGAGAAGAGAAGATGACAAACGAAGAAATCTCATCGAAACTGTCGCAAATAGGTTGAACGAGCACCAGAACCAGAAACTTCGTGAAGTCCTTGCCATACCACCTAAAAATAATTATCGGGATGCGCTAGGTGACATTGACAATTCGAAAATTATATTCGATTACGTTCCAACGACTTTCGAGGACGGAACCGAGGTTTCCCACGACGCAGCGAAAGTGATTCTCAGAAACGCGATCAGCGAAGCTATTATATACACAGTGTACGTCTGCATATGATGCTTTTCCGACTATATTTTATGTCATTGCATTCTAATAAATGACTTTGATAGTGGCGGTGGGGTCCGTGAAGCTCGACTTGTTGATAGTCCGATCAACGGCTACCGACAAATGATCGTGTTCTGGGAGAGTATCCTGAATCAAGAGCCTAAAATTCCAGAATACATCAGGAAATATCCGGGCATATGTGTGCGACAATACTCGAATGCAGATTACGAATATTATATTGAACATATCAAGCCGAATCAATTTCGATGAGCCGATGAGCCTTATGATGCCGAAATTTGCAACTCATTCAGTGGACTTTTCTTGGTAGATTCGGAGAGTGGCAAACTTGTATCTGATTGTACGAGTCATATATGATTCCCCTAGTCTTGTCTATCTAAAACCAGACTGCGATCTACTGTCTAGATGCTCTAATCCATTATCATTTCTGATCTTGTGCTTAAGGATATATAACGCAGGGGCGGCAGGGCTAGTTATCTGCTCGAATTCCTACATAACTTATCATAGCAACCAGTCAATAACAATGCCGACTCGCGCTTTCAACATCGCAGAGGTTGATTCAAGATTGTGCAGTATGCTGTCGATAGAAATTCTAGGAGACGTTCATGCGTACATTTAAAGAGTGGATCCAGTGATCGACCCTGATTGCTCAGTCCAATGCAGCTATCCAATGATATCCATTTTATAGACCCACCCCATTTTAAGCCTCTTTCTAAGTGGGTCATACTGCATCCCCTAATTCACGCTGATTGGTTTCTCTATTATTAGTAATATTTGAGCTATTCTGGAATCCGCCAATCATCATTCTTTGCGTTTAACCCATCTAACCGGCATAGTTCCTGACCAATTCAGGTAGCCTGGTACAGCGTCAGGACTCGGGACCGGGTTTATTTATTCGTCATAGCCATTTTGAAAAGATTGACTGCGGAGTTTAGCGTCATACCGGTGGTCGGATATTCTCCACATCCTTTTGCGCATGCCAGTCACAATGGGTTCCAGGAACCAGCAGCAAAGTCAAAAGTTTGTCAATATCTCGAGAGGTCTGCATCTGTCAGTGTACTTAAAAGGAAGAACAAGGACTTTCTCTAGGCTCTACTCCGTACCCATCTGTGTTATTGATCAACAGTTTCTGATTGGCTGTTCCCACGTCTTATCCAACAGCTCATCAGTTGGCCAACAACTGCAGGCTCATAGCCTCCAGCCAACCTTTCGAGCTGAACTTAGATTTGTTTTAGCTTCTAATTAGGTCTTATGCCCAACACGTTACTATGAGTCGCGTCGCAGGCGAGATACCGAGAGGGGATAGCTGGACCCATGGCCAGGATTGACAATTTGACATAAAATTTCTGATTGTTTGCTCAATAGTAAATAATAGCTAGCGCCCAGGTTGCTATAACTTGGCGTTACTCATGTACGCGCATATGAGGATCTTTTTCTCCTTTATTTTTTAAATTTGCCAGTCCTTTCTCACACTCGGACGCTCTCTGTTCCCCTTCGTCCGAGCCGGCTCGTGAAAAGAAAACCCCAGGACGGTCGAGATATACCCAAACGAATATTCAATTCATACATCAAGGTACTTGCCACCGAGCGAGAAGGAAAATGGTGACATGCCCGCAACATCAACAGTCTCCTCACGATCCAACATCCTCGGTCCCCTGACAACAACCTGGTCCGCCCCGAACCCTGCCAATCCGCATGGTTGGACTGCGAAACCTGCGGCGATGCCTGGAAGGGCTAGAACCGTCTCGATGACAGCTCAAACTCAGATGCATTGACCTGCTGGCCACCAGTCGCAGCGACAACGGCCGATCTTCAGCCACCTTTTACTGGATTGGGATTCTATTCACAAGGTCTCGCGTGTCCCGTGGGCTATGAGACGGAGTGTGCTATGTCTGGTGCAAGCAATGGATTGCAACAGACGATATCGGGCCAATAACAGTTTCAATTCGTCTTTGCGCCTACTGCTGGTGAGACGGTGATTGGATGTTGTCTGTCGTGAGTTCAAACCCTTCCATCCCCCGACCTTTAACATGTCTAAAGGATAGCAATAAATAGAGGCTATGAATGTGCATCCCAGGTTCGCTAGACATGTCCACTTCTAATCGCATCCACAACTGAACCACTCCTTACCTGCGAATCCGGCGCATCAACAATAACTACATCAGTCGTCCTCCCCGAAATAGTCCCAACAATAGCTTCAAGCAGTATAGTCGGATTTGAAACCATAACGCAATTCGTGATTTGGGCGCCGTTGATTCAGCTTAAATAGGAGGCTACGGATCTAACGACATCGTCAACTCTCAGTACTGCACCAGTAACGGACACAACAGCCACAACGACCCTGCCATCAAATACGACATCTTCCGGGAGTAGCAGCGGAAGTAGCAGTCATACAACAACAATTGCAGTCGCAGTCACAGTCCCCGTGGTAGTGGTCGCACTCACAGCCGCTGTACTCGGTTGGTGGTTCTGGAGAAAAAGAGCGAGCGCTGCTCGTGGCTCATATGCTGCTCCACCACCACCGGGTCCAGATGACACACCAACCTCCCCTACCGAACTGTCGTCGCGTAACGCATTGGCTGAAATGGCAACTCCTAACAACCCAGTACCGCCGGTTGAGATGTCGCAGGAGTCCAGTGTGCTGAAACCTTTCCACTCTCCAGCGGTGCATGAACGGTGCATGAAATGGGTGCGTAGATTAGAGGATGATTGTCTACATGTACATAGTGTATTTGCTTGGGTATAAGCCTAGGAGTATATGAAAAGAATATCTACGTAATACAGCTAATCAGAGAGAATTGATCTTGATTGCAGTACCTAACTAATTGCCAAACCTGTAATCACCAAAGAGGGGAGAATTAAACATGCAGTGGAACCTGGCTATTATGAACCGTTCCCATTTCAAATCCCATACCCACTTGTGATTGGCAAGGTCATGACGTTGAAGACAGGGTATCACTATGCTGCATATTGACATTTATCACGAGTGCAAAAGATAAGGTCAGAATTCAACGACTCCTGGACCTCGTTGCTCCATGACCACAACAGCCAAGCCCGGCTTGCCCCTTCCTTAGAACTATAGTGAAGTGCTATTGGTACAATCTTGCCATTGTGCTTTGCAAACACAAGACTGCCGGAGTCCCCATATTCAGCAAAAGGCTCCATCCTACGAACACATGATACCCAGGGGCCAACCCGATGTCCGGTGTTGGTATAGACTTTCTGTCTTACTTCCATGATCATCACCGCCGATATCATCATGGAAATCTACTGGGCCGTCCTCGCATTCTTCCAATATGACGACATTGGAAAGATCCTTGAGACAGCACGGAAGTTCTGGCTTTTCACCAAACCACGATACCGTTATGCCAAGGTAGCCATCCTCTGTGACTTTGGAACGCCACCCTTGGATCCTATCATGATATCAGTGTCATACCTTGGTGGAAGTTCAAACCAAAAGAAGAAGCTATATCAAAAAGAAATAATCAACCGAAACTTACGATCTATTTTGCGTAAATCGTCTACGCACAGCCTTTTCTGTGGCCGCTCGAAGAATCATTGTTTCAATGCTGTAAAAACTTCCTCTGAGTCAAGCAGTCCTGGTGTCTGAGCGGCAACCAATGCATCCTCATCTTTTGGCACAGGATACAAGGCATTGCAATCAATAAGATCGGGGAGATGCAGGTCCTGAACATAATCTTTGGGTAATGACTCCCCATCGATGAGACAGATCTCGTCCAAGCATTCATTCTCTTGCCGGTTCTTCCGAAATAGGGGTTGCTTCCTGTCACTTCGCTTGAAAAGATCCATCATCGTTGTTGGTACACGCAATGCCTGCGGCATTTCCGGGATGTGCTCAGCATGGATCGCTATGGTCGCATCGTCGCTGGTAGTATCATCAAAAATGTGACCGGCGGTTACAAGTACATGATGTCCCTCATCACCACCTCCGTAAAAATGGCCGATGAAGCCGACTGTACCATACCCAGTATCAGCATACTGCGTTTTTTTCAAAACGCCGGGCATGACTGGAAACACCTTACTTGCAAACTCATCCTGGCTGCTGTCTAGACGAATGTCCTTTGGGTGGTAGGACTTCTCTTTGAATACGATAAAGGCCTGAACATCCTTTAGAGAGTCGGGCAGCACAGGCTTTTCGCGATACCAATATGCAGTGATGCAATAGTAGCGATCTTGCGTGACACCGAAATCAAACGAGACGATTCTGTAGTATTGGGTATTAGCAGGTGGAGGTAAAATAAAGATGAGAGTTAGGGACTCACGAAGTGTTCTGTGCTAGTAATCGAGCATGCACAGCTTTGTCTGTAGCCATTCGGAGGATGCCCACAGCCGACTTATCATCAATTGGCGAACCATTGTGTTTAGTGGGAACCCATTGAAACACATATTTCATGTTGACAATCCTTCCAAACTCATCACGCTCATGTGGTGATACGTGTAGTATCTCGCTAAGTTGTTGGTCGGAGAGTTCGTACCCAAGATCATTGGCAAAAATCCGATATTCACGTTCCCGATCCCACCGTTCACGGATTCGGCGACGTCGCTCAGTGAATCCTTTCGTGGCAGGAGAGCCTTCTTCGACATGTAGTATAGCGGAATCTATCGAGTCCGGTATGGGGGCATTCTCAAACTGCACTTGATCAAGTATTGGTACTGGTTGTGACGGGGTAATGGTACCCTCCTTAGTCGCGTTGGACTCTGCGGCGGTTGAGTTCGAGGCGCTCTTCGACTCCATGTTTGATGCAATGTTTTCTGTCACGGTCGACTCGGATACACTGGGCTCCGTCACAGTTGAAAATGGCAAGTTTGGCTCCGAAAAATTTGGATCTGAGGCGTTCTTCGAGTCCACATCTTCGAGCGATGGGAGCTGGTCTAACGAGGTAATAATTTCTAGCATGTCGGGCTCCAAAACATCAGACCTTGGGGAGTTCTTCGATTCATATTGCTCGAATATGACCTGTTCAGATGGGGTCAAATCTGATGAACTGGAGTCCGTCACAGGCGAATGTAGCACGTTAGACTCTGAATCAATGGCATCCGAGGCCCCCTCCGACTGCATTTTCTCGATCGTGGAAGAAACGGTGCTCGTGACCGTCACCTCTGTGGGACCTGAGGTGCCCTTTGAATCCATTTCTTCGAGGGATAGTGGTTGTTCTGATAGAGGAGCAGTGTTTTCTGTCACGGTTGGATCAGGGGTATGTGGAGCGGCCTCCAAATCCATGTTGGGGAGTGTTGGAGAGGCGGTGGTGTTCAGTGTCGCGTTCGACTGTAGAGCTTGAGGATCTGAGATGTCCATCAGATCCATTTGTTCCTGAGAACGAGGTTGTGCTAGCCGTGCTGGAGTGTCTTTTGACACGAACGAGTCGGGTGTACGTGGATCTGAAGCGTCCCCCAAATCCGTGTTGTGTGTTGAAGAGGAGGTAGTGTTCGCTGCCACGATTGAATCAGGGGTTAATGGCTCTGAAGCGTCCATCGATTCCATGTGCTCTTGAAAAGGCAGCTGTGCTGCAGCAGTGTGAATGTCCTCCAAGTCGAGGACGTAGTTGATTTTCTTGGAGAAATGAAAATTAGAGTTGCTGCGGTGCTTGGTTTTAATACGCTTCATGGCAGGAGGAGGCACCATGGTGCCCTGAGCGTGAGCCACCTTTCAGGTGACACCTCGATTTTGTTTGGTCTCGTTTGTAGGACTCTGGAGGGGTCCTTCGCTTGATTCGTTGAACGAACAGATGACTCAGGAGACTTGGCCAGGATGAACAGACAAGATATCCAAAGTTTCTGATAACTTGGGTAGACTTTGATGAATGAAAGATGAATCTCACACTAGATTCCTCACGATAATTGAGGGTATGGAAGAAGAAAAATAAATTCAGAAGATTACTGTGTTGCTTATTTTTATACCTGTTGACTCACGTTGCTACGCGTCAGGAAATCACCTACAAAAGTGACCCTGGATGGAAATTCCCGGTGAAATGATATAAACTCTTATTATTTACGTTTGCTTACTAGAAATAATGTACTCGGTAAACCCCTCGCGACATGCTGTCAACAGACTTTGCAGTCTCTCAAAGAATCTATCAAGTCGGCGAAAGGCGACTGTACCTGTTACATAACCTAGAGCCACTGCCACCTCGCTATCTCTGAAGAATTTTTCCTCCTTTGTGCAGTTCTTTGTTCAACCAGATGGATTACGCCCATCAGGATTCGTTTGCATTGCCTAAATAGACACCGCTGGCAAATTGATATCACAACATCAGACGGATGAGTCAACATGAACTCCCTTTTTGAGGCACCGAAGCTATTTTCCATTACGTAAACCACTATGTGTTATATGGAAAGTAACAGCGTACTGTCTTGTAACTTATAACGAGAAGCACGTTTTGATGGGAAACATTTATATATCTCTCTGTCTACATATGCCACTATAGAAAAGATCTGCTATCTGTAAATCTTCCACCCGCTTTATCAATTGATACAAGACCTTAGGAAGAGTAATTTATATCAGCCGCTAAGGTATTGTACAAACATTGGGGACTCGCTTGACAACTTGGTATCTCAAATTTGGAAAGGTAAGACTTACCTACCTCCACATCTCACTATCTACGTATACGGTCGTTGACACGCTCCCTCGCCCTCCCCTTCTTTGTCCGTTTTTTTCATCAAGAAATCTTCAGTAAAACTTCAACAGAGTCGCTCCACCTGGTACCGGCAAATCAAGTCTTTGAGCACCCAGTTGAGCCCCATCGATGGCCCTGTCCTTCTCACAAACAGCTACCCGTAAGGTGGAAATTGCCAAAAAATACAATATACGTATCGAAATAAACTTACGGTGCCCGACGGTACTCCATCAAACAAAGACTTTAGTAATTGTATTGATATGGCGGTACCCCAATACGGCACCGACAGGGGATACTGATTCAATGTTCTTGCTCCCGTCGCAACTGTATTAGGGCTACGGCGACAAAGCCCTAATCCAAACCCCCATCCAAAAGGGTTGACCTATTACCACGATTATCACGCTCATGTCCCGTTCTGACTCCTTCAGGGACATCTGGAACTTTAAAATCGCGTCTCGTCTCGCTATATCGCTGATTGAACCTCAATTATATATGACAACCATGCTACAACTTGAACATTCCGCCTACCTACGTAGCATGCTATACATATCCCACATACTCAATTCGACTACTTGCTACCTTCTAGATGCTTCGTAGTGACCGCCACACTGGTACAATCTCTATTCATATCTCATCTGGTGACCCTAAGACTGCGGAGGTGTATAATCATCAATTTCAAAACCGTCAATTGGACCACAAGCTCAGCATTCAACGAGTCATAAGTTCCTCGACACCGGAACCACAAGACCCAAGCATGACTCCGGGATTCAATCGTTTCTAGCATACAAACCACTTTTAAACCTTCCCACAATAGTAAACAATTTCCCATCTGACACCCCCGTATCATACGTAGTCACGCTGAGATGGGTGACGATGAGGATGACCAATCTTACAGCGCCAGCCGCAATCCTACCGCATGTTAACCGGATCGGACCTCTGTTCTTCAAATAAAATAAAAGACGAAACATTTTTTAAGGCATCGGAGAGCTCTGGTTTTCCGTGATGCCAATGTGTCGTTATGCTACTGTAGGCATCTTTCATGATATTGTCTTCGGATGAGTGAATTCTAGGATAGAAATTCAATAATATTAGCGCCATGCTTGTGTCAGGGGCATACATAACTACGAGAAAGAAACGGAGTGACTGCACTTACGAATCGATCTGTGATAGGCGTTTGTAAACAGCGATGTCTATGGCCGTTCGAAGAATATCCTCGGCCGACTTGTCATCAATCGGGTCTTCATGTTCGCGAGGGATAATTTGGAAGACCGCATGCTCCTTCCATTGACCTGGTGATCTCTGTAATATCTCGCGAAGTTCTTCGTCGGACAGTCTGTCTCCAAGATCCTGGGCCATAGTTCGATATCGACGTCGCAGGTCGTTCCTCTCTCGAATCCATTGAGTAACTTGATGACGTTGGTAATAGTCCCCCTCTTTGTATCCTTGTAACTCCTGCAGCCATAGAGCCGGGATCTCCTTGATACTGTCTGGTACTTTTGGCCTTTTTCCATACCATCTCGCAATCACATGAAAGCAGTTGTTTAACTGGATGCGATACTCCACGCTTTGATCCTACATAACGATATCAGCATCAATGCTTGTACTAGAAGCCCACGTGGAAGAATAATTGAATGATTAGCACTCACCATTTCTTATGTGATGAGTTATTGTGTGATGATAGTCGTATCCGCACAGCATTTTCCGTGGCGTAGGCAAGAATGTACTCCGCATGCTTATCATCAATCGGCAACCCTTGGTGTTCGCGGGGGACCCATTGGAAGACCTAGTCCATATTGATGATATTGCCCCACTCATTTCGTTCACTTGAAGGTCTGCGTAATATTTCGAGAAGTTGTTGATCAGAGAGTCTCCTCCCAAGACGATTACGAAGAATTCGATGTTCACGTTCGCGGTTCTTCCTCTCTCGGAGTCGTCGATATCGCCCAATGGATTCCGGTGACAGAGGCGTGATGCCGCTGCTGGAAGTTGGTACACTTGAACTGGTCACTTGTGAGTCTGATGCAGTGGATTCCGCCATTCTTGAGACGGGAGGGATTGTTTCTGTCGCGTTTCGGGATGAAGCATTTCCACCTGAGGCGTCTTCCAAGTCTCCTGATTCAGGACCGGTCACGTTTCCCTTCACCATGTTGATGGCTGCCACGTATGGAGTTGGTGGCTTTTCTGAGCTCAATCCATCAATCACCCGGAGCTGTTCCGATGGAATTCATTTGATAGCCATCAAGCTCGGTTCTGAGGTGTCGTTCACTTTCAAACTCTCGAGTGATGGCAGTTGATCCGGTGAGACCGTAGTGTCTTTTGGCAAATCAGACTCAGAAGCATTTGCTTTTTGGGATGTTTGGGAACTTTTTATTCTCGAGGGTTGGGTTGGTGATAATGATGGTGATTTCTCTCGCGGTCGAGTCCGGCACGTTTGAATCCGAAATGATCGAATCTGAAGTACCTTTGGACAGCATGTTCCCGACAGAGGGTGGTGATGAAGAAACAGTACTATCTACCACAATTGACTTTGAAGCATTCAGATCTAGGCTGCTCTGCAATCCCATGGTCCCAAGCGTTGGAGAGGCTGTGGCACTTGACCCTGGAGCATTGCCAAATGAGGTGTCATTTGATTTCGTATCTTCGAGCAATGGGATTTGTTCCAATGTGGTAGTGTTCTCCGTCACCGTTGACTCCACGATATCAGACTTTATGGAATCCGAAACTGATGCTTCCTGGTGGTTTGGAGCAAGCTTGGACTTCATCCCTGCGAGAATTGGCAATCCTGTCGGAGCGTCGATTCTCTCAAATCAAAAGTTGGGTTCCCAGTTCACCGGAAAATTGGAAGTCACCGTGATGTTTGAATAGGCCGCTTGCACCCTTGGTACGACAGAACTTCAAGCTTCCCATGATGACCTGGCTTGAATTTGGTAACTGGTAAGATGAATGTGTTAGAATTTTGGAACTTTTCTGAAAATGATTGAGGATGTGGAAGAGGATTAAAAATTTCCGGGGATTATTGTCCAGCTCCTAATATACATAATGACTCATTTAGCAAGACGCCACCCACGAATTACAAACAATGACCTTTCGTAATGAAGTACCGCCCGGGCGCTGTAACAATACTTTGTTATATATTATTCATGGAAAATCTCGCGTAACTGCCTAGGCAGCTTTACTGAAGAGAATGACATTGACAGGCCTCCATATACGCACCTGATTTGTCAGGTAGGGCAATTGGGAAGTGGCTTGTGCTGATGTTTGACTGAAAGAATTATCAATAAAAAACATAGTGGCAAAGGACTCGGAGAATATACGAGCCTGTCAATGGCGAAAGGAGGTAGCTGAATAAGATAGACGTGGACAACAGGTATCTTCACTGATTGTTTGATACGTCGACCGACACCTAGGCAATAACCTATCTGATCTCGACGGAGGTAATATTTTCACGCGAACAACGGCATTGCACAAAGGAGAGAGATAGAGTGCGGTAACAACCCATAGCTGACTCTCACTAACTTGGTGGATTGATCAATAAAGACGGCAAGAGTCATATCGACGCCATGACCAGAGATCAAATCAACACAAGCATACAAACATTTAGATTTTTCTAATATAAAAACATTGAAAATACATGCAGTACTCTGCTCACACAATAACAACGAGGGGCGCCGATTTCTACCCATGTCTCAACTTTTAGCCGTGTTAGGGCAATAGTGCCAAAACCCTAAGCCAAACTCACTACCTCCGTCAAATTACTGCCTTGACTCGACGAGTTCCCTCTTTGATACCTTTGGAACGCAGACTATACGGTACACACACAATAGCAGCCGGGTCCATGGATGTCATTCCACCTAATAGCCTGAATGACCCGTTTGTCAAAAGTTGCTTCTACATATATTATCATGTGTATTGTTGCCTGCTACTATAAAGCTTAAATGATCTATCTCGATATGTAGGACCCAGCTAGCAATCCTGATAAACCATCAAATCCTCAAAAAAAAAAAAAAAAAAAAAAAAAAAAAACCACTAACCACTCTACCAGTTCATTCCCCCAAACTGCCTTCCTAATACTCCCCCGCCAACTTATCCAAACCCTCCCCATCAAGCATCATCTTCTCCCACTCTACCATCTCCTTCGCCCCTAGGGCCTTATAGAACTTAATACTCGGCTCATTCCACTTGAGAACACTCCACTCCAACCTCTTCCCTCCTATACTCAGTACCTCATTCGCAAGATACCGAAACAATTTGAGACCATACCCCTTCCCCCTAGCCTGCGGCTGCACGTACAAATCCTCGAGATATATGCCCGGTGCGGAGCGCCAGGTAGAGTAGTTATAGAAATATAACGCCATTCCGACTGGCACATCAGACCCAGGTGGGTAGATTAGAGCGGTGTATGTTGAGCCCTTTTTCTTTTTTTGTTGGGATTCCGCGGTGGAGTTGGGGAAGGATAATGTCGCGAGTAAAGAGGAAGGGGTTGCTTCGACTTGATCGAGGGCGTGCTCGTAGTCGGCGAGTTCGCGGATGAATTGGAGGATGTAGTTTACATCTATACTCACACGCAGAACGGACAGTTAGCATGGGGGAAGGAGGGATTGGGATGTTTTAGCCAGGTGAGGGAGGATTGATGCGGGGTTGTTTAATCGGAGATGGACGTACCCTCTTCGGTGGCTAGGCGGATGGTGGGTTGATCGGACATTTTTGCTTGCAACTCTTTCAATTTTTGGTGATTATGTTGTTCTGTGGCTTTTGGAACTGACAGGGAGGATTGTTTAGGCTTTTATATCCAAATTGTCGCGCCCTTTGACAAGCTCACCTCGTTGAAAAAAAGTTTTATAGACCCGTTGCCCCACTGCGGAGAGGCCCGCAACCAGGCTTTAAATTCGACATCGATGCATCTAGACTTAGAAACTACACTATGTACGTATGCAGGCATATCATCAAAAATAATACATATATACATTATTCTACATTCCCGTCTATGACTCTACCTATACATCCAGATCGGAACTACCGAGACATCACCGCAGACATCCACCTCTGCTCATCATTCCTATCCCACAATTAGCCTCACAATCACTAGTAGGGAGAAACAAAGCTTACCGGTCAAAATGTAACAGCATCGCCAAAACCGGAATGAGCTGTTTCTGATAATTCTTATCCTTTTGCTCGAGGAATTGCAGTAGGACGTTTTTCAGGTATATATAGTCAATAGAACCGCCGCCTTGGCTGCGCTCGGTGGGTGTCTCGCTGCGGGCGAGGGAGGGATTTCGTTCGCGCGAGCCGGGGAGAATTGGAGTGCCTCGACGACTGGAGTCGATTGAGGAGCGGGATGAAGTGATGCCTGATTCCATCGTTGATGGCCTTTTACCAGCGCCGGTGATAGTGGCGGAGCCGTTGCCGTTCTGGGGGCTGCCGGCACGACTGAATTCATCTGTCAGAGCTTTATTCGCTTTACGTAGCTTTTCAAGGCGGTTGTTGGTCTCTTCGATAGAGCGGCGTAATTCCGCCTTTTCTTTCTCCATTTCTCGCACTTGTCGCCCGCTTTCGTCTAATGCATCACGTAATTGGACCATTGCTTGTCGGACTTCCTTGACTTCCTGCGTGGATCGTTCCGCTTGAAGTTCCAAATCGTCTCTTCTTCGTTTCCAATCGCGTTGCGCATACTCCAACTCCTCCTTGTCGTTTTCAGCAACTTTGAGTGCCTTTTCCGTTTCGCGGACTTTGGTCTTGAGCTCCTCTAATTCCCGAGCGCGTCGACGGCCCATGGTGTTCGCTTCGTCTTCGGCTTTATCTCGCTCTTCAATGGCAGCTTCGAGTCGTTCTTTGAAGTCGCGGACCTTGGCGTCCGTGCGACCTTCAATCTCATTCAAAAGACGACGCATGGTCTCGCCTTCACGGCTTCTTTCAGTCAACAGGCGATGGGCTTCGGCAAGTTCTTCTTCTAGACTCTCGCATCGCTCGCGGGCTTCTTTCATTTGCATTGCCATTTCGGAAGTTTGATCACGCATGCTAGTCATCAAGCTTTGCGCACTGGCATGTTGGGCGGTCTTGAGCTGGATCTCTTCTCTCAGACCGTTCAGCTCTCGGTCGAGCTGAGTGGACTTCTCTTCAGCCTCTCGCATTTTGGATCGCAGATTCTTCAACTCCTCCTGTGCTCTAGATAGGTCTTTTGAGGTCCTTTCTTGTGTTTCGACCGCTTGCTGCTTCCTCATTTCGCTCTGACGTAAATCAGACTTGGCTACTGACAAAGATTCCTCAGCTTTGAGTCTGCTGTCAGTTTCTTGCCGAATCTTTTGGTTCAGAGTCTTGACCTCATTCTCACGATCAGCAATACTCGACCTGAGCGACTTCACCTCTGCACGCAAATCATCGTGTTTGTTCTCCAGCTTCTTAAAGTCGGCCGTCTTTTTGTTAAGTTCCTCTTTTGTGGATTTCAACTCTGCAGACTCGGCGCGCAGATTCTTCAACTCTGGTGACAACTTTTGCATCGTATTTCTCAAATCAGTCAAATCCTTGAACCGCGATGCTGCTAGCTGTTGAGCAGCAGAGAGGTCTTTCTCTAGAGTAGTAGATTTGTGCTTCAACTCCTCGAATTCAGCTTTCAAATCGGTGTGTAGTTTCTCAGAATCAGCACTGGCGGATGCATGGCTTGTACGCAACTCTGCGACCTCCTTTTCAATCTTTGCGCGAGCTTCTTCTAGAGCTACCTTTTCTGCTTGTAGCGTCTTGACTTGGTCTTTGGCCGCGACATGCTCCTGGCCGATATGAAGTAGTTCATCTCGCAGAGATTCAATCTCTTCTTTGAGATCGTCTTCACCCTTTAGCTTCGCGTGCAAACGATCAATTGCAGCTTCTTTTTCGGTCAGCTGTTCAGTCAGCTCCTCAATCTTCTTTTCCAAGGCAGCCACGTCTGCAGTCTCAGTTGACGGCGCTTCCGTTGCCGGTTCCTCAGGGGTCTCCTTAGGGGGAGCTTCCTCCGTCTGTTTGCCGCCTTTCTTCTTCTTATTTTTCTTCTTCTTGCCGCCTGCACTAGCTTGACTCTCCTGAGTTGGGGCTGGTGCGGGTGTTGGAGTGACTTCAGTCGTCTTCTTCTCGCCCTGCAAGATCTCACGCACGTCGTCAAAGCTGGCCGTCTTTCCAGCTACAACAGACTCCCGCATTGTCTTCCACTTGGGCGAGAAAGCAAGACCATCATCGACAAACTTGACAATCTTCTCCAACCCTTCTAATTCGGAACCCTTTTGAGCAAGTTCCGTTCGAAGAGTGGATACAGTCTCCTCGCCTTCTTTGACCTGAGATTTCAACTTGTCGACCAATGCTTCTATAACTCCCAGCCGCTTCTCCTTGTCTGCCTTGTCTTTTTCAATCAGAGAGATCTTTTCAGCCAAGTCCGAAGTATCCACTTGCGAAGTCGCATCCGCAACTTCCGTCTTCAGACGGTCGATTTCTTCTGACTTTTCAGTAAGCTGACGCTTGGCCTCTGACAACTCGGTAGTCGCCTTCCCAACAGCAGACTCGGCAGTTTCTAACTTGGATTTAACCTCGTCAATCTCCTTCTGTTTCGCCAATTTCACCGCCTCAATCTCGGATTCATGCTTATCCTTTGCATCTCGCAATCCTTCCAACTCTCTCGTTGTCGATTCCAGCGTAACGACCATACTCTCCGTCGACTCCCGCGCCACCGTTAAATCACGCTTCAGTTTATCCACCTCAGTCGAAAGCTTCTCAATCTCTTCTTGCTTCTCCTGAACCTCTGACTCTAGCCGCGGTATCTCATTATCAAACGAGAAAAAGTCCTCCGATTCTGCCGCAGCCGGCTTTGCAGTCTCAGCTACCTTCTTCTCTTCCTTCTTTTCCACGACATCTTCAGTCTCCTTCTGCTCTTTGAGAGTAGCAACCTCATCCAACGCCTCTTTCGTCGCCTTCTCCGCCTCGGTAAATTTCTTCTTGTAATCGTCCCGGTCAGAAGTCACCCTCTTCAGCTCGTCCATCAACATATCATTTTTCAACGACATCTGATTCAGATATTCTGTCAATGCTTTCGGGTCGCTAATCGACGTCAGGGGCGTATTCTCTCTCAACGCCGATTCGAATGACTCGATCAATAGGACTCGCGCATGTGCCACTTTGTACGCTTTATGCAATTCTATGCGCATGTCAGTATGGAGTGAGCAATAATAATCATGGATGCCGTACCATGGTATCTAGCCTCAATCTTATCCAACCGTCGCAATTTCGACCGTACTTCAAGCGGTAGCTCGTATGGCTTCTCCGTATTCTCTTTACTCTCTTCTACTGTCTCCTGCTTCTCCCCTGCCTCCGTCTGCTCTGATCCTTCATTCTGTGCACTATCCGCAGCTGTAGTAGAACCAGCCTCTAACCTCGGCGTGCCCGCACGACTCAACCCCGACGCCGGCGTTCCAGTAGAATCGTCATCACCGATCGAGAACTCGAATTCCTTCGGATCTGGGCCGCGGGTTTGTGGGAGGCTACTGTTACTTCGTTGCCGGGTGTTGGTGGCTGTGCGGGTTGATGGTCGACGGACTGGACGGGAGGCGGTGCTGGCGGCTTCACGTTGGCGGGCTTGTTCTTCAGCGATACGGGCGTCTATGGCGCCGCGGATGCGCTGAAGAAAATGTCAGATGGATTATACGAGAGACATGAGATGGGATGGGATGTGGCGTGGTACCTGGAACATGGTGGTTTAATTGTTGTTGCTCCAATCCCGCAACTGGGGGAAATTATAGGGGAAAGGAGTGCAATTCAGACGCGATGGTCGTCGTCAGGGATCCAACCGTTAATTTGAATATCCAAGAAAACAAACGAGAATAGAAAATCAAGAAGAAACGAAAAGGTCTGATGTTTGTACAGCGAATAGAGATTGAGGTAAGCTGTCAGTTTCTGGAGGAAAGAGCCAGGCGCACCTTGGCACTTGTGGCTGGGGTTGCCAAGATGTCAAGGCAGCCAATCAGGGCACACCATTGTTTGTATAGATCTATATCTCCGCCATGAACATGATTTACTTCTACTTTTTATTTACGTAGTACTTTGACGATCTGAGGTTGGTAAGAGTGAAGAAGATCAATTGAAAATATTCACAGTGCAATATTAGGTATTATTAACGTCCGGTATCGACATAAGACATACAAAAACAGACAACAAACCAGGACATACTCCAACCCAGTCTATCCAGAAAGCAAGACAATCCAGAATGAGAAGGGGAGAAGACATCCGCAACGCTAACAACAACACATAAAACGAGATATAGGTATAAGAATGTACACGCGTTGAATTTGCCTTTCCTTCATATCAGTCATCGTATCTCGTGATATGTCAACGTTCATCAGGCTATCACATCATAATCAGTGGAAGATCGTAGCCGACGAGGAAAGTTGAATGTTGAGGGGATTCTCGACGTCGTCCCCCTTTTCGGTTATCGATTGCTCGAGGGCAATTACACGGCAGCAGTTCCGGTAGTGTTGGCAGGCGCGTCGAGAGGAGCACGAGTATCGGCAGCAGTATGCTTCTCGCGAACCACAGGCTCATGCTCGGCATCGACCCAGCGAGTCAGGGTCTCGGTAACGAGGCCGGCGAGGGTGAAGAAGCTATCTTGTCAGTACATTGTCTACATGAAAAGAAGATCGGGGGAATGGAGGGCATACAAAGCGAGGAAGGTAAAAGCCTCAGCAGCATGCTTAACAGATACCTTGACACCGAAGGGGGCGTTGAAGTAGATGTTGCCGTAGTTGTAGCTCTGGGCAGCGAAGATGAATGCCGTCAACCATCTATCAACGGTTAGCGCCACACATACGACACATATGGCAAGAAAGAGGGGGGGGGAAAGGCGTACAGGTAGGAGAAAACCATATCAATTAAAGCAACCCACTTGCTAAGCATAGTCGACTTGAACGGCGAGAGGAAAGCAGGGATGAAGAATACAACCGAAAGGACGGAAATGACCAAGTTGAAGATCGGGTGTGTGCCATGGTGCTCGCGGTGCACAAAGTAGGCGTAGAAACCCATGGCGATGACGGAGCTAACCCATTGCATGGTTCGGATGGCCAGGAGGATAGGCCGGGAGAGGTTTGACTGTAGGACGGCCATTTTATTTGATGTGTCGGTGGTTTGATTATTGATTAGATGGTTATGCTTGTTATAGGTGTGAGGCTGAGTGTTGACTATTGCTGTACCGGAGTATTACTGGCGTTGTCTGGCTATTGTTTGTTGATGAGGGAGGAAAAACCCAAGTAGACTTCTGGGAGCGATCAACATCTTTATACTTGCAGACTTGCAGCAGGTGGGACAACAACCTCATACCAACATCACCTCTAACCGGACCACGAGCGCGTCTGGATTGGGCAAATCTACTACACCTGGCAAAACTTTCTATCTGGTCGCGCTCCGCGACGATCCGTGGATCGAATCAATAATTACAGGACTACAGAAGTGAAAGTTGACTAGGTCATGGCAAGGTTTGTCCCGTACATTGGGCATTGGGCATTGGACATTGGAACATGCAGTCGACCCGTGACGGCATACTGAGTTCTAGATCGACCGCTGGGCCAAAGCTTCTGGGTTGGGTTGATACAGACCCAAGGAGACCTGCGTCATTATGCGATGGCGAGAAAATCATACAATCAGCAGAAAGAAAATAGACAAAACAGGAAAAATATGCACGTTCCGAAGTGACGAGGACAGAAGCGGAAATCAGCTACGTACGTGCTGGATTAGACCCTTGCTCGCAGCTATAATATCGACGTTAATGTTGACCTAAAAACTAATCAATTAGTAAGTAGTCTCCGACTGTAGCCAAGAATGAGATAGACAGTCTAGCCAAGCATCGACGCAGTGGCCATCCATTGCATATGCAAGGTATACCCCAAAGTCGAATGAGTCACGCAAGGTGCATGTCCATTTCCACTCGACAGTAGACGGCAAACAATATTCGCAGCGGCACACACATGCGATCATCATGCTCACATTTTGCCAGGACTGTGGCGATTCGGCAAGATGTGGTGACCAGAACCTGGCGGATATACAAGCATGAGCCAATAGAAGGCAAGACGCGGCACTGAGCGGATATCAGGATTTGGTACGTAGAAGAATGGAATATCAGAGAACTTGTAGCCTTTTTGCGCGGGGATTACGATTGGACGATACATCCTATAAGATGGCATGATAATGGGGATATTCTCTGGAATGAGTGGATGGATGGGTAATTGGATCAGCCCACTTGCTCAGGATAATTCGGATAGCGTTGCCGAGAGCTTTGATATCGCATCACCTGACGCTCAAACTTTTTTGGCTTCGTTTTGATAGACTTTTTAGGTAGCAATCTAGGACGTGCATTTTAGTCAGTTCGTCGAAGTAGATGAGGGAAGTGGCTGAACTATCCTCCTCGACGGATCGTGGTGAAGGTTGTTGTACGCGATGCGCAACCTGAGATACAAGACCATAGTAAAGAAGCACTAAGTGACTCTGCCCAAACCCGTCCCCAAAGTTGGACTATAGTACACAATCCCGATATTTTGCACATCAAAAATGATGCATGCAACGATCAGAAAGAGCGTGAAAGCCAGAGAAAAGAAAATACAGAATGACGTCGAACCGCTTTACGTAACTGCACCATTTCGCTTTGGGTAATCCGCTACGCAACTGCCGATTTCCGTTTATGCACTAGTCCTGTCTAGGCCTAGCGGTCGATCGTCAGCCACTCACATCGCGCCAAAAGACGCTAGGACTCTGGATGGCTTCTGATTGGTTGCTTTCTGTATACATACAGTCTTTCAGCAATTAAGCATCGATTTAAGACTTCTTTTACACTCAGAGCATGTTCCGCCGTATTCCGTCGCACCATGAGTCGAGAGTCATGCATGATGTGTCAGATGATTGTCGACAGAGACGCAGATGTGCGTCCACGTCAACCCGGGTCTATGTTGTACGTACAGACACGGGAAAGTCGGGGTAGACGTGAAGAATCCGAGTACATAGTATAGGGTTGACACATTCCTGGCCTCCTAGTTGAATTTGAAGCTTAATTCTATCGATAATGTCGCACCCTGACCGACCGTGCCGGTTTACCTTGCCGATCATGATGCAAGGCTTTTCAAAAGGCTAGGTACATCGCAATTGACGGACGGCATGAGGTGCTGAACTCCTCCTCTGTCAAACCGGAAAATAGACTTTGATAGGCCTCATCCGAGGTTTTGATTTGTAACTGTTTAAGGTTCAATATATGTTCTAACTCCGAACCTACCGACAACCTTGAACACTACCTAGGTAAGTTCGGAGGTTATTTTCCTTTTTTGGCGTTTGTTTTTGTCCCACGACGATCAATATGCACCCCATACTGAAGGGGCACATGACATTCTTCTTATCGTTGCCGAATTTGGCAATTTGTCATCCCTGCAAAGAAGTAGTTATTTTGTTACTAAAATGAGGGGGTGCCAGGTGCCCGTGTCCAATCTTTGATCGACAAGCCTTACTGTATGTATGTATTTTCTAGGAATTAAGGGGGTCAAGGGTGGGATGATATACCTCCCCCATCTCTCAATGACAAGTTGACAACTTTGGAGCCGGTTCAAGGAGGCAATATTGAGTACCGTTACTGCACTAACCCTTGTCTGAAATGCAGAAATCTGCCTTCAAGGTAAGTAATGGTTCCAAGGGTTGAAAATGGGAAGATAGGCAATTGAAAGTACGTATTTATCAAAATTTACATGTACTCTGAGCAATGTTTTACGTACGACCTTGATACATTGAGAAATAAGGCATACATATAAAATCAACGTTTGATCAGTCAAGATGTCATGCATGGTTCATCTAATTTCATCAATAACTATATAGGACTTATTTTCTCACTACTACCTACGGAGTACAGCATTCGGAGCATTTCGTCTAACCGAACCGCCAAGAGCAATAGACAACACTGATTTCATAGCCTTGAACACGCCAACACTAGTAATATCGAATACGGACACGAACTCTAGCCCTAGTTTGTAGCATTCCCCATTCAAAGAAAAGTGCGACGATTCCTGTGCCCCATCTCAAAATTCGACGGGACGGGTAGGTAATGCGATACTCGGCGCAAATCAACCGAGATATACCTAATAGTCTAGCAGTGAAGTTCCTCCTAAAATCAAGTAAATCAATGACCGTAGATTGAAGTCCGATGTTTGGCTTTAAAGGTTCCCTTCTCAATATTGTTCTTTGACTCACACAGCGCTTCCAAGGGAACTGACTTAACCGGTGGATATGAGGACTGTGAGATTGTTGGAGCAACCTCCCGAGCACCAAAAGCCTGGCCAACGGTTCTGCTGCTATTGGCCCCAGAGCCCCGGTTGGAAATAGTTTTTATCATGGCGACGTTGCAAACTCCAGCCGCAGTTCCCGCAACACCCGCTTGCACGATTTAATAAAATCAAGATGCGCATTAAGATTCGAACGGAAATTCTTATCGCAATTTTCAAGGCGACGAGCTACGAGGACAGCTATGATGTTGTGCGAATGCGATCTTGATGCAAATGGAAAACGGTCAATCGGTGCTGGACGACCGTTTCCCCCAGCTCTTCCAGACCGAGAGTGTTACCTCGTCGACTTTGAAGGAGTCGACGATCCTCTACATCCTCAGAATTGGCCATGGAAAACAAGGTTTGTTTAATTCTGTGTTCTCTCCGGCTTACGCAGTTATGGCCATCATATTCGGAGTGGATTTTGTGCAGGCTAACATCGACTATCTAGGCTTGTATCCTCTGTATTGGCTTGCTCGGGTGCATTCATCGCCGCGTTGAACAGTGCGATGTTCTCGCCTGGGGTTGACAAAGCGAGCAGTTATTTTGGCGTGGGAAGAGAAGTGGTTACTCTTGGTACGACGCTCTTCGTCCTGGGCTTTGCGACGGGGCCAATGATTTGGGCGCCAATGTCTGAAGTCGTGGGCAGAAAAATGCCGTTGGTGATTGCAATATTTGGGGAAGGTATATTCACCGTTGCATGTGCGGTTTCCAAGGATGTTCAAACTCTGATTATTTGTCGATTCTTCGCCGGTGTTTGTGGTGCTAGTCAACTGACCGTGGTTCCCGGCGTCCTCTCCGATCTTTACGACAATACACATCGTGGTGTCGCCATTGCTTTATATTCTTTGACGGTATTTGGGGGACCGTTCGTTGCGCCTATTATCGGTGGCTATACGGCAGCCAGCTATCTTGGTTGGAGATGGACGTTATATATCCCGGCTTTTCTCGCCTTAGCAAGCGGTGTACTTAGTCTCCTCTTCTTCAAAGAGTCATACCCCCCTTGTGTCCTCGTCGAAAAAGCTTCGCTCATTCGGAAACAATCGGGGAACTGGGGCATACATGCCAAGCAAGAAGAGGTTGATTTTGAGATTGCCAACCTAGCTGAAAAGTATATAACGCGGCCCCTGAGACTACTTGCTACAGAGCCTGTGCTCCTTTTAATATCTCTCTATATGTCCTTCATCTATGGCTTGGTGTATGCTTTGCTAGAAGCCTATCCCTACGTTTTCGAGGCCATACACGGCATGCCGCCGGGTGTTGCTGGTTTGATGTTTGTCGGGCTTATCATCGGCATCGTTTCGGCACTTTGCTTTATTCTCTTGCAACATGGGACGTACACCAAGAAGTTGGCAAATAATGGAAACATCCCCGTCCCTGAATGGCGTCTGGGCCCCACCACGATAGGAGCCCCAATATTTGCTGTTGGACTTTTCTGGTAGGTAGATTTTGTTTTCATGCTACTGAAGTACTTACCTAACAATAATCTAGGTTTGGCTGGACTGGCTTTACTTCCCAAATCCACTGGGCTGCGCCAGCGGCTGCCGGAATCTTTATTGGCTTTGGCGTACTCTGCATTTTTCTCCCGTGTTTTAACTATCTTGTGGATGCATATTTGCCTGTGTAAGCACCACGCCTGTCTCCATGCTACATGAATACCCTCTTACCTAAGTACAATGTACAGCGCCGCCTCTGCCGTAGCAGCAAACATTATCCTTCGGTCAGCTTTTGCAGCGAGTTTTCCTCTCTTCGCCCGACAAATGTTTGAGAATATGAAAGTGCAATGGGCAAGCACTCTGCTCGGTTGTTTGGCTACAATACTGGTTCCTATCCCCTTTTTATTCCGGGCATTCGGGCAACGACTCCGAACCAAACTCCAATAGGGTCGCGTGGTACATAGATGGTTGAGGAGCGGCATGATCTGCATCAGTTCGTCACTCATCCGAAAGCAACTCGCCGGTAAATCCGCCAATATTAGAGTAGAAGCTGCCTTTTTGAGAGCCATTGCACATTATCCCAAATATATAAACCAGTTGAATGGAATGTGTGTTTTGATTACCGCCAAAATTCGACAATGATGGTCGCCAACGCAGTCACCTCGTCTATGGTGTTGTAAATCGTCATTTCACTATTTGTAGATATTGATCTAATGCCCAAGTGGATATATATGTAGCAACATTTGCGTGGTCGGGTCGCTGGTCGTTAAATTAGGGCTATTCAACCCTCCCGTGCCAACCCGCGTTTTCCGCAATATCCGTATCAAGCAGGCCTAACCCCAGAGTTTCGTACATGTGCGGAGAGATTAGTTGTAGGGGGAAATTATTGGAGAAAAAACCGTGTAGGGTCATTCTATATAAATACCCCGTACAAGTCTACTGTAAAAAAAAAGCCATCTTAACTAACGTCGACAAGACTTTAACTTGAACGAACTTTGAAGACTATCCATAAACGATAGCATCTATTATTCCTCCTCGCAGCATGGCGTGACCTTGGACGTTGGAAGGCCTTCTGCTTGTTATAGCCAGACTGGCCTTTCTCTCAAGGTTCATCTTCTGACAAATCGTTATGCGAGTAAATACTTAGGTATCAAGTTACTACGTAAAAGATCCATCAATTAACCTTGGTAGATATATATTTCTTCTAGAATATTCATTCTATAGATGAGACGGCATCACAGTCTGCTTCCCAGAGTCGGCATTTTCCCGGCGCCAAAGGCTTGTCACAGTCTTCTGCTGGGTGTAGAATGCCAGTCCGGGCTTTCCATAGAACGTGTTTGCCCCGCCGCCAGCTATACTCTTATTCCCAGTAAATGAGAACATGGGAAGCGGGACTGGGATGGCAACGTTGACGCCAATTTGTCCTGCCTCGACATTCTTCTGAAAGTATGAAGCTGATGAGCCCGACTTTGTGAAGATTGATGCTCCATTACCATACTCGTTTGAATTGAGAAGCTGTACAGCGTCTTCTAGAGTTTGTACGGAAATGTAAACTAAAACCGGGCCGAATATCTCCTCTTTGTAACATTCCATATTTGTTTTCACATTTGTGATGATAGTGGGACCCACCTGGAGAGTAATTAGCAGTCGGAAAGTGATGAAAGTTTACATTGGTGTTTCAACGTACGCAGTTCCCGTTCGGAAATTCTCTGGCTTGTATCCTCTTCCATCCAGTAAGATTGTCGCTCCATCACGTTCAGCACTTGCGATGAGAGACTCAATCCTTGCCTGACTTTCGCGGCTGATCACAGGGCCTACATCAGCCAATTTCTCAAACCCGGCAGACACAACTAGTCCTCTATCTTTCTCAACCAGTTCCGGAATTAATTAAGAGCTCTCACAAACAGTGACAAGTACACTCAAAGCCATACAACGCTGCCCCGCTGCTCCAAAGGCAACACCTGCGAGGGCATTCAGAGCAGCATCTTATCTGCATCCGGAAGTAGGACGGCGTGATTCTTCGCACCAAGGTTTGCCTGGACACGCTTTCCATTCGCTGAGCCTCTCGAGTAAATATACTCACCAGCACCGTTACTACCGACGAAGCTAATTGCACCGATTGCAGGTTCATCAAGAATAAAGTTGACCGGGTCCTTAGAGCCATGGACGAGGTTTAAAACTCCCTTTGGAAATCCGGCTTCTCTAGCAAGTTCGGCAAGAATTAAAGAAGCGCCGGGAACTCTCTCTGAAGGTTTCAGTATCATAGTATTCCCGGTCACGACTGCAATCGGAATGCACCAGAGCGGGATCATCGCGGGGAAATTGAATGGGCGGATAGCGGCAACGACTCCAAGAGGTTCCCGGTAACTTCTCGTTTCCATGTCTCGGGCGACTTAAGAACCTCCCCTGTGAGCTGAGTGGTAATACCGCAGGCGGTTTCGGCCACTTGCAATCCACGAAGGACATCCCCTCGGGCGTCTTTGAACGTTTTGCCTTGTTCCAAAGTAATAGCCGCAGCTAAGCGATCCCAATTGTCTCTGATGAGATGTGTAAATCGGAATAATATTTGCTGTCTCGTGATGATACTAGTAGCCTTCCAGTCCGGGAATGCTTTTTGGGCAGAGGCAACTGCTGCTGAAAGTTCTTCGGGAGTAGACTGAGGGACCCTCGTGACAAGACTGCTTGTCGCGGGATCGTGGACCGAAATCCACTCTGTAGCTTTGGAGGGCACGAATTCATTATCGATGAAGTTGGGAGTGTCGACAGGGGAGGCAATAGGATCATGTGTCATGCGTGAGCAAGTTGATGCAGTTCCGGCAGTGTTACTAGCCATTTTGTTAAAGTAAAGTGATGTAGGGGACTTTGTGAAGTATTATCGAGCACCGCCAAAGATGATTATTCAACGATAAGATAACTTGGGTGTGGTATGTTGAGTGCTATTTATCAATGAGGAAGGTGTTATAATTCCGTCTACACTCCCGAGGTCCTAAGTTATCCGAGAGTCTATAGTCGAACGGATATTGCGATTATAGCACCTACCAGCATTTGGTGAATATTCCTAAGCTGAAATTACTTTTTGCCATGGAGTCAAACTACTGCCTTGTTAGGATGCCGAGGCATGTTGTGGAAGTCGCTCGGGTATTGCGGAAAGTAAACTAAGTTAACTACATATTCTTACAGCGCTGCTATTGATAGTAGGGGACTTGAGGGGTGTGGCCTCGTCCCCGAGATTGACACTCGTAACGGTAATATGCAGGAAGAGGGAGGAATCTTGGGTTTGTTGGCTAGTTCGTGGCCATATAAATGGACAAATCGTTCTTTTTCAGAACAGTTTGCCTCGATTTTTTACCTAATTCTTTCCCCTCCCCATATTTTGCTCCGCAACACACTCAATATGCATTTACCTGGGAAATTGTCAGACCACATATGTGACGACTACCCTTGGACAGTCTCCCCGCTCATAGTCTCGGCACCCATGGCCAAAGTCGCGATGCCCAAACTGGCCGTTGCTGTTTCCAAAGCCAGAGGCCTAGGGTTCATTGCAGCAGGGTATCACAGCGACCATCTCGAGGACCTACTAGAGGAAGCCGATGACTTGCTCCAGGAACGCTCAGCAATTTCCCCGACTGAGCCTGTTAAAGGAACTCCAAAATTCCTGCCGGTCGGCGTAGGGTTTATCACTTGGAGCGCCTCGTTGGAAAAGGCCCTCCCATCTTTTTCTAGATACTGTCCCGCTGCTGTGTGGCTGTTTGCTCCCCCAACCGGCTTCAGAGATCTTATACCTTGGGCCACCAAAATTAGAGAAGCTACCGCATCTAGGACTAAGATATGGGTCCAAATCGGCTCTGTGTCAGATGCAGTTGAGTTGGTCGAAGCCATTGAACCAGATGTCATGGTCGTCCAGGGAATAGATGCTGGTGGACATGCAGTAGCCCGAGGAGCCAGTATTGTCTCGCTCGTGCCAGAAATCAACGACAAGCTTCGGGAGATCCGTCCCTCCCAAAACAATCGCCCACATGTTCTAGCTGCTGGTGGAATTAGTGACTGCCGAGCTGTCGCTGCATCTCTAGCTCTTGGTGCCCAAGGTTGCGTTCTTGGAACACGGTTCCTTGCTAGTCCAGAATCCATGATCGCTCGGGGTTACCTGAAAGCTATACTTGATGCCTCGGACGGGGCCGTTAGCACAGTTCGAACAACGATTTACGACAAAGTACGCGACATTCACGGCTGGCCAGAGGGCTACGATGGCCGTGGTCTTATTAATAAGACCTTCATTGACCATATTAGCGGTCTCAGTGAAGTTAAAAATCGTGAGCTATATCGCGAGGAGTTGAGTCGTGGCGATGAGGGCTATGGACCTAAGGGGAGGCTTACTACATATGCTGGAACGGGGGTTGGGCTCATCAGAGAAATAATTCCTGCAGGTGACATCGTCAAGTCTTTGCGTGAGGGTGCCAACAAAATTTTGGGTAGACAGCACAAATCCAAACTATAGAAGATATAGGACCTGGGGATAGTTTTTCCAACCTAAATAGCTATGTAATTTCGTGGAATCTATACAGTATACTGTGAGCTTCCAACTGGTTTTGTATTATATCCTTCGCCTGAACACAAAACAAAATGGAATTTTCCTACTACTCAAATTTAGAAGAAACGTTTATCACATGGATGGCATCTTTGAATATCTACAACAGTATACACTATCCTTTGAGTATATGAGTACTTCCTTCATTACGGCTGAGTGGGAGGCATATCAACAACAAACACATCTAAGGTACATGTGCTTGGTGGTTTCTCGCGAGACGCATCCAAAAGAGCTTCAGTTATGTAACATGCATGAACTTCAGATAGATTGTCCCGCGGAGAAGCAACTACAAGTTGTTTGTATCGTGAAATCTCAGGCGGCTATTGCGGAAGCAGTCGAGTATCGGCTTCTCCACTTCCTCGTGCGAGCAAGAACTGAAAAATGGGGAGATATTCTTTTCGAAATCTACATGATTGCCTTGTAGTCTACTTTCTCCTTGGCGGTTGTCAATTCCTTCCGTCCGTTTATTTAACAGCCTAAGCACCGGTTAAGTTTACTCCCGTTCTTATTTTGTCCTGCTACTTCGTACAAACAATAAACATGATGCCGGAGCAGATATCCGTTATCTCTTAAACGGTTCCTGTCCTGGAGCAATATGGACAGAGTATCACGAGAGTGTTCTATAGGAACATGCTTGCCGCCCACCCGGAGTTGAAAAGTGTTTTCAACATGACAAACCAGCATACTGGACACCAAGCGAAAGTTCTTGCAGAAGCTCTCCATGCTTACGCGGTGAATATTGACAAGCCGGAGATGTTGGAGCCTATGTTGGAGTTAGTTTGTCAGAAACATGCATCCCTTCATATCACACCCGATCAATACGATATAGTCGGCAAATATCTGATTGAAGCGATGCAACAAGTTTTGGGAGACAACTTCACACCCGACATACAGGACGCTTGGGCTGCTGCCTATGGTCAGCTCGCTGGGCTCATGATTCAGAAAGAGAGCTCGCTGTATGACCAGTATCAGCAATGGAAAGATTGGAGAGACTTTCGCATCGTCACCATTTTCCGTGAGTCTGACGAAATATCGTCGTTTTATCTTTCCCCCGTCGATGGAAAGCCCCTTCCATTATTCATCCCGGGCCAATACGTCTCTGTGCGTACACTTATACCCCAATTCGGATACTCGCAAGCACGGCAATACTCAATGAGCGAAATCCCCTTATCTTCATATTATCGCATTAGTGTGAAACGTGAAGAGGGCCAGCGATTCCCGCCTGGTATATTATCCAACATTCTACATGACCTCGAGGCTCCCGGTCAGATTGTGCACGTCTCGCATCCTAGAGGAGACTTTTACTTGAGCAGCATCAATGAGAGTTTTCCGATTGTTCTCATTGCCGGTGGCGTTGGCGTAACCCCATTGCTATCTATGGTCAAGTTTCTTGCTTCAGCTTCATCTGCGCAGAAGCGTCCCGTTCATCTTGTCTACGCCACGAGAACTACAGCCGCAAGAGCCTTCTTCAAAGAAATTACGGAGGTCATCAATTGTGGCGCACTGCTACGAGTGACCTACTTCGTCTAATCACCCGTAGCCAGTGACCAGGTTGGGAAGGATTATCACCATGTGGGTCGCATTGACCTCCAACACCTTGATGCGCAACAATATCTTTTATTGGACAACCAGCGTACGGAGTACTATATATGCGGACCATCACCAATTCTTCATACGGTCAAAGTTTCACTACTCAGCCGAGGTGCAGGGCCATCCAGGATTAAAATGGAGGTCTTTGGAGCAGGAGGGTTTATGGAGACCAGTCCCCAGCCACATTTGTGAACCCGCCAATTGTACCTTAAGCATTATTGGCCAAGTAGAGGAGCTTTGAAGATTTAGAATGTGATAGATATGACAGAACATACAAAATACTTTCCTAGAACAAACATGTTTTCTGGTAGGGACGATAGAAGTATATGAATCTGGGTTATTGATTCCACATTTTAGTATAATGTTATTCGGCCTCTGTCTCTATTATGGAACACGCTATAATTTTCACAAAACTCATAGATGGTTTCGAAGTTCCTTAGGTAAGTGTTGCCATGTCACTCCAAGGCACATTTATTTCTATCGAGATATATATATGTGGACGTGTAACTTGGCATGGCTTTCACGGCTGGCCAGCTCAAGGCTAAGATGACACTTATCCTGAAGAATTTGCTACAACCAGCGGTCTGAAGAAGGTTGAAATTCGAAATCGTTCAGAGAGGCTACAATTGTTAAAAATCTATCACATGTGCTACTACTATAAACGGTTAGCGTGTTGGCGCCTCTCCAGCCCCATTATCAAACTTTAATTAGAACAAAGTTTAACTAGTTATTGAGCCGCAGGCTGTGGAATGTAACCGCAGTTGCCGCAAATCCCGCAATCCCCACCCATCGTTGAAACATCGAACACAGTTGTCGAAGTAGCTAAGTTTTTTTTTGGGCGCTCGCATAAAATTACTCGATCTTAATGTCATATGCTCCTTCTACGACCAGATACATAACAGCGTCCGAGAAGTCTAGGTTACTATGAGTTTCAGTGGAAAGCCTCTAGGAGATTGTGGGCGGATCACGGAACTTGGCCTGGTGCAGTATTATCTGTAACGAGTAATGTTGGTAGTTCATACTACACTAGTGTTTTTGCAAAGGATCCTTGTGGCTCCGAGGGGACACCATTTGGTTTGATGTCTATCAAGACGATTGCGTCCATGACTAAATTCCTGACCTGAGTGGCCTCTATTGCTGTTCTTCAGCTAGTAGAGAGAGATATAATCGATTCCGACAAGATTGTATTTGCTGCGGTCCCTACCTTGCGTAATCAAGAGGTTTGCTATCGCTGGGAGGAATCTGACCTACCGCTTACCCGCACAAGTACCAACGCAATTACATTATGGTTTCTACTCGCTCACAGCAGCGGAGCATGCTATGAGATGAGTAACTCGGAGCTCGCCCGTTACACAACTCGTAAAGAACGAACAATCATTCAGGTGCAACGGCTACGATAGATTTGGCTACTCATTGGTCATTGAATTAAACACCGCATGGGAGTATAAAAGTGGGATAGAATGGCTTGGGCAATTCATTGAGTGCCTGACTGGACAAAATCTGGATTCACACGGTGAATAGGCGTCCAGAGCTACTATCTGTTCTTTAGACAATTTCACCTGAACGCAGCCATCATCCTTCCGGTATCATATCAACCCGCTTCTCTTGGCGTAACGGGTATTGCGGAAAGTCTTGAAGTTGTACTCGAGTAATGTTCTGAGACTGAAATCAATTCAGTTGGCCATATCAGACAGATAAATACAAGTCTTCCGACTGGTTAAAGACGGGTGGCTTATCACAGTGTTGATCGTTTACAGTAGTATAGAATTGCATGGCGTTGGATGAATGCATGGGCTTTGCGCTTGTATGACGTTTGCTAAGCCCGCACGAAACAACATCAACGGCCTCCGCGGAAATGTCTTGCTAAATATTGAGTGTACTTTATCTGCGGTATGAGCTTCATGGGATAGCAAGAACGAAGTCCCCCGCATTTTCTTCGGGTATAAAAGATGTCTCGTCTCCGGAGTCCAAGCAAGTACATAGAAGAAAAAGGGCATTACTCACAACACAATTCTTCTTTCTATACGTTTTCAAATATTAAACTTGACAATATGGATAGTAAAATTGACTCTCAAAACGTCCAAGGTGAGACGGAGATCCTTTCTCCCGTCCGTACTGCGGAGAGCGTCTTACTCCCCATTCAACGGGATACCTTTGAGAAGCTGTACTTGACCCCAAAGATGCCCATTGCGGGGAATCTAAGGCGCATTTTCGGTAACCCAACCCCCATATCACTGATGGGATTTTTAGTGGCTGCTACGCCCAATGCAATGCTCCATATGGGTTGGAGGGGTGCTGGTGGAGATGGTGGAGCCATTCTGTAAGATATCCAGCGTTATAAAAGAAACTTGAGCATCCAAAATAACGATGGAAACATCTAGCCCAGTTTATATATTCTTTGGTGGAATGATCCAAGTCATTGGCGCAATTGGCGAATGGATCCTTGGGAATACCTTTTCCTGTGCTGTCTTTTTCACATATGGTAAGTTGCCATTCTTATCATGTCAGTCACCGAAATGTAGAAACTAATTTTGTATATCCTGTATCAGGTGCTTTCTGGCTGGCCCAAGGAGCGTCTTTGATGCCATTCTTTGCGGTTGGTGCCAACTATTCCTCCACCGGCAACACCCTCGAGGGTGTAGAGACGAGTGGGTACCATGCCACTGCAGGTACGCAACCTGTAACCTGATTGAAATACAAATTTTAACTCCCAGAAAGGTCTATACTATGTTATTTTGGCTGTGGTTACCTTCATCTATCTCATCTGCTCAATTCGAACAAACGTGTGCCTTTTCCTGGCTCTGTTATTCCTGACCATAGCATATAATCTATATGCGGCCGTGCATTTCTATGCTGCGCTAAGAAATGATTTGATGGCAGCCAGGATTGAAGTGGTATGTGGCCAGAAATGGGTCGTTTCCGTATTTTGATACTGCAAACAATTTGCTAATTTCTTCGGATCGAAAGGCCGCGGGTGCTTGCAATTTCATACTCTGCTTCCCAATATGGTACATCTTTGTAGCCCAGATGTTGGAGTCGATTGATTTTCCCCTTGTGTTGCCAGTTGGAGACTTGAGCGAGGTTGTTCAAGGACGGAATCAAAAGGCACGCAGAAGGATGGAAACTGAAGCATAGGTTACTCTGAATGTTTCACGCTGTTCAGCTTCTATATGGATAAGGGTTATGCCTGCCTCGGCAGAGCTACGGCCCTACGCCAGCTTTCAACTCCTCTGACCTGTCTACAAGCTCCTTCATGGCCACATTCCAGTCTTTGTGTAACTAAGCCCGTAACCTTGCTATAGAGGCCTATAGTAATTTGACAATGATTCAAAAGGGCAAGGTGAGATCAATGGCATTCTTTCTCTTTCCGGTCTTTGCACCAGACCTCTCGTAAGACCAAGCAGACCTGCTGCGAAGTAACGGACATGATTTTACACAAGATATGGTTCCTAAACAAGTCTACATCAGAAGATAAATTCGGATCATTGTTCCAATGTGTATTCCATGGATGATAGATGAGAACGATTATGACATGCCAATGATAACAATTGATGACTTTTGTCCAGACCTCGCACTCTATAATACATATGAAGACAGTCCTTCTCTCGTCACGTTGAGAGATATGAGCAGACGGCGCAAAATCGCCATTATGTGGATTGAGAAAGCGAAACTCGGGGTGACCATGGGAAAACTGCCCTCCCTATCATTTCAAATTCCAGAAGGAAAACCTGACATGTTTCAAAGGCCTTGGCTCCAAACTGGGCAGCTCCCGGATTGTTAGTCCTTCGACCATGCAGGAATTAGCGTCAAACAATGGCAAAGAGATGCTTCATCTGAGATTGATTTTGCCGTATTGGATTTACCTGCTTCCTGGGTAGGTGATGACCAACTCTATATGCAGTCTGCATCGCTGAGGCTGTTATACTATATTGTAAAGTTTCACTTGGCTTTTTCAGGAGTCCTCTCAAGCAGATATACGTTTGATGTGTCCATGGAGCATGGACATTGTCAGAAGGCTAGCAATGCGTGCCGTGATATAATTCAATTTGGGGGGGAGGAGGGGCTTCAGTTTTATGGAAAGTCGGCCCAAATTCCACTTTACAGGACGTCTGTTTTACGGCCAGCCCTGATATGGGGGATCCTCAGCGGCATGACCAGTAAAAAAAACCAGCCGAAGTTCACATGCAACCTCCGATCAACTCTAACGGTATGCTATTTGTAGAGTGGACTCTTATCGGTCAATCTTTCAGGCATATCTTCTTCTTCTAGATGAGATATAATGAGCAAGTGGACACTGGGGTTGGCCTCGCTTGAAATTTTAATCATCTAGGCCATTACAGGAATGTTTGTCCACCAAAATAAAGTACATGTCACATGCTGAGCCCATTATTACAATTGTATGTGGAGTTTTGCTGGATGAAGTATTCACTGATCGAGAATGCCCTGATTGCGCATCTTGAGCTTGAAAGCCAGCCTCCTTTCAGTACAATAAGCCTCGTCTCTCATCGGAACCAAAATGTCCGTGCCACGGAGTATGATTTTAGAACGTTCCAGTACTGACAAGGAGTGGACTTCGGGCGACGAGGACTGAATTGCGGTTACTCGGCTTTGCCTGGCATCATTTGCAATCTACCTCAGTAGAATAGAGGAAGTGCCTCGGTAGCAGCAAGACTTGAATACTCTCTCCATCTGCAGAGCGTATCTTCTTCAGCGAGCGGAAACATTGGGCATCATTGCCCTCTTTATTCTGCCGTTGTGGTGGTACAGAAAAAAGAGCATGATTACTCATAATAATCAAAAACATATAGCAATTAACAAGACTATAGAAGGGTATGCGTCCTGATGATATTCGGCGGTTATTTACGTTGCTGTACACTTATCTACCAAAGTTGATAGATATGAAGGCTCTTCATCACTGTAGCGTTAGGTTTTAAAGGGCACTTAGTATGAGCATCCATGGATATTTCATGAAGAGCTGCTGAAACCATAGTGACTTATTGTCGCAAAGATGTATGATACGAAGCATTGAAGAGACGTTCAAGCGGTACGCTTGTGTTCTACCGAAGATGGAATATAGATAGCACTCTTCAAATGTTTGCGCTCATTTTGAGCCTGTTCTCATATCCTACCTAGCTCCCAGTTAAAAATATGGAATGCACCTAGTAAAGTAGGTAACTAGTCAAATCACGAACAACCAATCCACCATAACACAAGTGTACATACCTGATCTCACATAAACCCAACTATGGGCTAGAAAAGTGAATAGGAATAATATATAGTGTCTTATAGCACACGAAATACTGAACTAATAATAACGCTCAACGCTTAAGAATAAACTATATACCAACAAACTCCGTGAAGACAGCCAACAAATTTATTTCTTGCCCTTCTTGCTTCGAGACCTCGTCTCTACTCCACTCTGTAGTTGCGACTCAGACTGTGTCGTCCCTGTCTTCTGAGGAATGGATTGAGTTTCTTCTTCCTTCTCAGACTGTTCATCCTCTTCATCTTCCTCTTCCTCCCTCTTGATCAATTCACCATCATCGACATCCTCAGACTCAGACTTTCCATCTTCGGACCGTTTGGCAGATTCATGGTCTTCTGTAAACTCCCGCTGGATATCGGCAATAACCTTCCTAGCCTCAGTCTCCTCACCATTCCACACCCCGCAGTTCCCACACCTCCATCTTCCCAATTCACCCAAACTCTTGATTCCGGGCGGAGCCTGGCCATTTACGAGCCGACAATTCTGACATATCAGAACCAATCTATTTTTGGGGGAAGTCTCGTCTTCGCCCAGCAACACATCCATCAGACGGTCGTACCATTTCGGTGTTCCGCCTGCAGCGTATTGAGGCTGTGCCGAAGGCGGGAATGCGTTTGGCGCAAAACCCGGTTGATCGACGTAAGTTGCGACTGTAGATGGAGGGGGCGGTAATGGTTTCTCGTCTCGCGGGGAGGGTCGTGGTTGATTATATGACGGTGACCGCGCAACGTCGTTCTGCGGATACCGTCTTATATTCGCCGTTGGCGGAGGTGGTATTCCCGTTCTTTCAGGGATGTTGTCGCCTGGCTTTCGTTGTTGCTGTTGTTGATTGCTGTCTTTTCTTTTGGCGCCGCCGTCCTTGTTCGCCGATTTCGGCTTTGGGGATTCTCCGCCATATTTTTCGAGCAACTGCTGCGTGGAGTTGTATTTTGTAGCAACCTTTAACTTTTCAATCGTCTCGTCTCGTTGCTTGTTGAGACTATCTAGATAATTCTGAGACCGGTTTATGCGGTAATCGAACATCCGGCTTGCGACGGTTCGGACGGTGTATATCCTGCCCGTTATTAGCACCCAAATGATTTAACGCCATAGAAAAGGAAAACAAACACAAAAGGACCTCCCAAAACTGCCCCCCATTCCCAAGGCCCCCAATTCTGCCATCCCAGCACGAGCACATCAATAGTCGAATACAGCAGGTAGATAAACACCGAGTACAGCGTCCACAACGCCTTGAAGCGACGCGCTTGTTGCCGCAGCTTGTCGAGCTGGGTGTTTGTCTCTGTCGCTTTTGTGGAGAGGGTGGAGAGTGTCTTTTCAAAGGAGGCGGGGGAGGTGTCTTCGCCCTGTTGCTTGTTAGGCTTGTAGATGGTGGTGGGAGGATTGGTGTGGATGTACCTTCCAGGGCCATAGTGAGACCATGTTAGTGAGATTGTGGATGTTGTCGCATTGTATATGCGAACATCAATAAGATATGTTGTTCGTTGTCGTACATATAGTAGGTCAAGAGGAAGGCAGCCAAGTTGGACAACGCGTCATAAGAGCTTGTTGAAGCTTTCCCTCTTATGGCCTAGCGCTATCAATTTGGGGGAGCACGGGCCACATCGTATACAACCTCATCAGCTTCTTTCCATCCATCGTCATCAAGTCAAAGTTATAATCGAAATATGCATCAACTATAAAACTTTATCCCGAGGTGGTCGGCAGACTTGAGAATGACCACTCGAATCAGCAGGCTCAAGTCGAGAACAGGATGCGACACTTGCAAGTCAGTCCTCACTGATAGCCCTAACGATCCCTTTCCATCATACTCACTACGTATAATCAAGAATCCGTCGCATCCGCTGCACCGAGGAACATCCCCACTGCAAAAAATGCACCAGCACAGGCCGAAAATGCACCTACACATCCATCTTCCGCCATCAACCCCTACCCATCAACCCCATAAACCAACCAATATGCCCGTCACCAAACCCAACATCCCGCGAAAGACGCTGTTTTGAGTATTACTTCCACCACGCCGCCCCTTCACTATCAGGCAACCTAGACCACCCGTTCTGGAGTGTATATGTCCTACAACTCTGCCGCACCGAACCCGCTATCTGGGACGGTCTAATCTCTCTCAGCGCTCTATTCGAGCGTCCCCCGATTTACAATGAATCTAACCCGATAGCACTGCTGAATGCACCATCGGCAGTGAGGGAAGAGTATCACCGCGATGCGTTGGGGTGGTATTCTCGCTCATTAGCTGGCATGAGCCAGCAAATCAACCGTGGTGGTGGAGCGGATTTGAGTGTCGTCTTGGTCGGGGCGATAATTTATATCGCGATTGAGTTTTTGCAGGGTAATTACAAGGCCGTGTTGGGCTTGTACAGATCTGGCGCAGAACTCGTCGCTGGTAACATTGCCGCAGAGTCGAGTCTGAAGAGTGCCGTGAGAGTTATGTTTCGCCGTCTGCGCACCCAGGTCCTTATTTTCAGTGGTCCCTCCATTGGCGATGAGGAAGTCGATCAACCCGCACTGAATGAGAGATTCGAGTCTATCGACGCAGCTCGAAACGCGCTATTCGAGATGATATCAGAAATGAAACAGCTCCTCCTTGCCATAAAATCGTACCGCGCCCAGGCGGGCAGCGCATACATACCGTCTGCGCACGCATTAACAGCTAGACAGACACGACTTGAGCAACGGCTCCATAATTGGCATCATGCCTTTGAATCCTCTCCTTGCGCCCAGATACGGCAGGCGGAAGATCCCACCATCTCGGTACTCTTGATGAATAATACCGCAATCCTCCTCGAGACGCAAACCTGTCTCTCCGCCCTTGAAACAGCGTACGACGAACAAATCGAGTCATTCAGGAAGATATTGGGGTATGCAGATACCCTCGCCTCCTCCCCTTCACCAACAACATCAACGAATATAGCCGGAAAAAGGCAACCATTCTCATTCGACCTCTCAACATTCTTACCCTTATTCATAACGGCGCTAAAATGCCGCGAACCAGATCTTCGCCGAAAGGCGCTTCGTCTCCTTTCGGGAGATTCTGCGTCAACCACTGTTGGTGCGGGCGGTAATGCTACTGCTGGCGGAGTAACAGGAGTCCAAGGACTATTCCTCTCTCGCCCCGCTGCACAACTCGTCGCGATAATCGTGGGGTTAGAAGAGGGGTCTTACCCCCCATCCTCTTCTTCTTCTTTTTGTTCTTCTACTTCTTCTACTAACACGACGATTATTGGCTCGGAGAAAGGAGAGGAGAAAGTGCCGGCGAGGAGTGTGGTAGATACCATCCTCACCACAAAAGGCACCATCCCAACCGAAAAGGACAGAATCTGCGATTTCTGGATAGCTTCTGACTCTGCACATGATGCTGATGCTTCACCGCCCCCAGCAGTACAACTCCCGTTTCCGTTGGGGCAGCAACGGCAGCAGGATATAAACACGAGTAATAAGGGGAATAAGAATTGGTTATATTATCGTCAATACATCCCTCTACCCCTCTCTCCTATTCTCACTCCACAAGATCCGGGCAATGATGAACAAGGGGAGAGGAAGATGGGATACGTGACGAGGAGGGTACGACTTCCTGATGGGCTGTGACCGACCCAGCCCAGCTCATGAACTACACAGACGTGTGGATAGATATAACTAGATTATTCTGATTCTAGTATGCTAGATTTGTATGTACATATTCATATTCCCAAAAGAGACAGAAAGAAAGAAAGATCAACACCGTATATGCATGCCCCGTGTATCGCTATGCTATGTATGCAATGCATCAAATCCAAACAAATAAACAATCAAATCCACCCCCCCAAAAATTCACCAAACACCTCAAAAACTCCCATGGATATATCGAACTGCGGTCGATCGACTAAATACTAGCCCTCCGCGGCGCCATAGTTCGCCTCAACTGTTTCTCCTCCGTCGACTCCTCCACAACCGGCAACGTCCCCTCCGCCCTCAACTTATCCAAAAACTTTTTGCCGTACGTATACCCCACCTCATAAATCTCATCGAATTTACCAAATTCCAGTGTTCCGTAAGGGTCGATGGGTGGTCTCATATACAGACATCCCGGCATAATCTTTGCCCTTTCGAGGCTGTCGACTGATGAGACGTATGCCAGTCGAGCTTGAATTTCGCTGAGTGTGATGGGGTTCGGAGTTGATGAAAAAGGGTTCCAGCGGTTTGCGAATGTCCAGAATCCAGAAAGGGTGTCGCCGTAGTCTTGCGGGGTGTTGTCGTCGAGACTGCCTACGTCGACGGCTAAGATAATGTCGGCGCCGAGGGATTTCATGTGTGCTACTGTCAGGTTGTCGACATAGCCGCCGTCGAGCAACAAGCTACCTTCGTCGCAGAGAGGGGGGATTAAGCCGGCTAGAGACATGGAGGCACGCACGTACCGCCACACGTAGCCCGAAGAATGGAACTCGTTGCGCGATTTACTGATGTTGGTGGTATTGCAGTAGAATTCAAGCCAGAAATCTTCAATCTGGCTGTCGCCAAAGGTCTTGAAGATACCCCGGTTGAATTCGTGGCCTGTCGTGTATGAGACGGCTGGGTAGGTTATGTCGAGCGCAAAGCGCCAGATACTGCCCATTCGACCAGCAAACTTCTTGGCGCGGCCGTACATGGGTACGACGTCTGCATCGCGGGCATACAGAGCGCCGATGAATGAGCCGATGGATGTGCCACCGACGATGTCAATGGGGATACCGGCTTCTTCAATAGCTTTGATGACGCCAACGTGTGCGATGCCGCGTGCACCGCCGCCACCGAGAACGAGACCGACTGATTTTCCACACAGTCGACGGGCTAGTCGATGGAAGTCTCCTTTGAAGGGAGTCTGCTGTGAGTACAGCGGGGTCTGATGGATGCGGCGGGAAGTATATTTCTGGATTTCAGCTTGGATGACTTGCACTCGCTGTTTCAGGGCTGTTCCGAATCGCTTGGCGCGAGGGTGTGCGGGTTCAGTCGTCAGACGATACGACATTTGGACGTGGTGATGGCCGCCGTTGATCCACATTCGATTCTTCAACCAGCGTCGTGTCAGTCCTGGTGGACAATACCGTTCGGCATGGAGCAAGACAAGTTCTTTGCGCGCAGTCGTCTTCATGCCAAGCAGAAATCGTTCATATTCGCCGATAGCAGGTGAACCTTCCGCCAGTCCTACCAAAAGAATACAATCCGCCTGAGTGATACATGTCTGTGTCCAAGGTGAATTGACATTTGTGTCCGCGATGTACAGCACCATGCCGTACTTTTCTTCAAGGTCAGCCAAATACTGCGCGAGTTTGAGTTTGCCCATTTTGCTGAATGCGTGTCGACCGAGGTGATTCAAAATAGCTGCTTGATTCAATGAAGTCACGCCATTCATGACTCCGATCTGTGTGAATGCATTCATCAAGCGGTTGCCGAATTCAACCACTGGAACGCCAACAGTGACCGGCAGAATAGCCACAGTACGCATATTCACCGTTGATGTAGCCGTGTTTGCCGTGCTGATATCACGAGGGACATAAGACGGTTCAGTCAGTAGAGGATTGTAGACAAGATCCCTCATCCGCTGTGCAATCAGTTTCGATATTTGAATCGTAATACCGGGATGTTCCTGGGCAAGACTATTGAACAACGATCGCGGAAATTTAGCCAACTCTGTGTCACGAATGGCATGCAGCGTCGCTGGTCGGGTAGATTCAGTCATGACCTCAAGCTCGCCAACACTTTCGCCTTGACCATATTCTCCCAACACTCTAATCTTCCCGCCCTTGCCCTCAAGGACCGAGCGTAGACGACCGTTGAGGACGATGTATATAGCGTCACTGTCGTCGCCTTGATGATGTATAACCTGACCGGCGGTAACCTGCACCCACTCCAAAGCAAAATCAATATGCAGAATCAACCGCGGCAAAACGCTAGTCAATCGCTTAGCCAACGTCAGCAACACAATTGGATACCGTTCGGCAATCCGCTCAAGAGTCGCGCGTGGCAGAAACCCGACATAAACATCCGTCTTGGCCACTACATCCGTAAACGATCGATATGAAGCCACAGAGCCAACGTATCCCTGCATACCACCTGGTTTGATCAGATACAATGATCGTCGAGGATATTTACGACGTTTGGGGTCTGCATGAGGTACGCGCGAAGAGCTGGTCGTTGTGCGTTTCAACGTCGGGAAACTCTCCTCGGGATCCTTGGATGTGCCGACGAGATCATCTCCACGGTCATTGATGGGGACGCCGACATCCAAGAAGCCGTCAATCACGTAGTACAAGCCCGGATTGCGTTCGCCTTGCTCGACCAAGACGGATCCTTGCGGAAACGAGACAATCTCAATTTCGCTGCGTAATTCTTCCCGAAGATTGTGGACAGGAGAAGTTCCACCGGCGCTTGTCACAGACATGGACATCATTGATTCAGAATCAGCATCATCGAACGGATCCATAAATCCAAATGCATTGTTAAACACTGCCTTTTGTCTTCGCGAGTCGTACGATACGAGTTTCGGTGACTGTTCACCCGAGTACGCCTTTTGAAGAGCATCACGCGTACTCGACGTCAGACCAATACCCTTCATCATACACTCAACAACCGACTCTCGGAATATAGCATCCTCATCAATAGACTCTCTCCGCGCAAAAGGTGAAGTAGCCATATGCATTGCACCGCCTCTAAACGGCGAATGCTCAACCTGAGCCAGTGGACTGGTAGCCTCAGCAAATGGCGTAACCTGGCCTTGAGAAGGTTGTCTATGTCCAACATCAGAGCGGTTTCCGTAACGATTCAGTTGAATAGTCGATAACAAATCACCGGGGTTGACACCACTACTGGTCGGAGTCACATTAGACGACAGAAAGTTTTCATTCGACATGGACAAATGTCTTCTCGATGCGGTAAGCTTGGTTTGTAGAGCAGCATCTTTTCTCAATGAACTGCTTGAGCGACGTCTGCGGTGCGCCTGAGGATTATGTAGAGCAATCCCTTTGGAGTCATCGTTCGGTCCAAGACGTTCTCGTTCCTGTCTAAATTTATCTTTTAGTCGTTCCAAAGCACTGCCGCGTAAATCATTCGGCAAATCATGGGCGGTGAATTTGTTGAGTTGTCGGTCGATACTGAGCACCTCAGTATCCAGGCCCAAGTATGAATGCGCAGTCGAAAATGTGACTCTTTGCAAACGCGTGAGAATGACCTGAACGATATGCGCCGTGGCTCGGGGATACATCCTTGTCAACCGACGGAACGCGCTTGCTGGGATGATCGCGATAGTAGTATCGACCATTGCTCGCGCTACGATATCAGGATGCACTGATTTCGTTTTATTAGCCTGGCGACGGCTGTGAGGGCGCGACGCAGGCGGAACTTTCGGAGACTGTTCAGCAGTGCCTGTGCCGGTTTTCGCTTGTTCAGCAGACTCTTCTAAGTCTAATGGTGGCACCGTAGGCAAAGGCGCAACTCCCAGGCCTTCCGCTGCATGCGGCGTAGACGGAGATCCGAGCTGAGCACCAGGCGCAAAACTTCCAGGACTCCCCGGCATGGAAGGGGGCAGAAGCGTCTTTCCCGAAACATTACTTGTACTATCGTCGCTTCCCTGCCGCAGATGAACATCCTCCGTAAACAACGTCAAGATCGAGAACAGAGACGACATGGACGCCCCGTTTTTAACTTCAGTCAACAACTGATAACCCTGATTCCCATCAATCCGATGTATATCTTCGTCGTCTGTATCCTCCGTCGCAGGCGTACTCGCATGCGGCCCCGACTCATTCCCACGAATGGACTTAACAAAAATCTGCACCAATCCGTCAACCACTAGACAAAACCCCTTCTCCTCTTCCAACAACAACGTTTCCCCGGCCATCAGTTTTCTAGTCTGCATCGTCCGCGTCAATTCATGAAACACCGGCCTCTCCAAATATCCAAACACTTTGATCGCACTCAAAAACTCGTCTAAGTAATTCGCTAGCCCGGGTTTCGAGTCCCCTTCTTGCGTATCGGGGAATAAGTCGATTTGCGGCTCTTTACGCTGCGGTTCGGGCGGGAGACGGCTGTACGTGGTGAGGTAGCGGTAGCGAATGAACCATATCACGGTGGACATGAAAGCGCAGAAAATGATCATTCTATAGACATTAGTCTTTCACTCACAATTCAGTGGGAAGGGAGGGGGGGTACATGGTAGTAAAATTCATGGTAAACGTCAAACTCATCGAGAACAGCGTAAACAACCACGTCGGAATCGTTATCGTCACAAACCCAATCACCCAGAACAATAGACTGGGGATGGTATGCAGAAAGAAAACCAACAATTGACCCAGAGCACCTGGCATTGCAGTCTCGACGGGCGGAGGAACGGCGGGGAGCGTTCGCATCGCCATTGTCGAGGCCGATGTCGAAGCAATATATGGGGAGATTGGTGAGGAGGAGGGGGTGGCAGCTGACACTGACGCTAACACTGGGAGTAGTGTCTGTTGTTGCTCCTCCTCATTGAGCAGCGACGTCGGAAGGGCGGATGCAGCGTCTAACGGCGTGGGCATGGATATTGCAGCTGCAGCAGATGCCACAGGGGGTGTGGTATCGTCGTCTGCCGAAGTCATGGTGGTCCCCGCTGTCGGCCACCCACTGGGTGGGCTCTGGATTTGTTGTTCGAAGGTTCGATGGAGATGGAGGGGCGCGACGAGGATTGGCTGTACGGTGGGGAGAGTGGATCGGCTGATAACGCTGTTGTATAGACACTAAAGACTGTGACATTAGTAGTTTGACAGATCAGAGGAACGTTGTTGTCAGACAGTGTGATGGTTAAGTTAAAGAGTGTGGTTGACCACGGAAGACAGGAACCTACAGGACTGACAGATGGCCGCTCTGAGCCCCGTGATTGGCAGCTGCTTAGCCGCGGTACGTATGTACCTAACCGCAACTCGTGCTGCCAGAGGCTACTGTGATTGATTGTCGACTGTAGTCAGTGTGTTCAATTGCAGAAAAGAATGGAGTGTGACTACGTATACCGTATGTACGGACATATCTTTCCAGGTAGTACGGAGTATTGTGGTGTCTTGTCAAAGGTTCATCCGCAGCCTGCAAAACAAGGCAGCCAGGAACCACGACGTCATCGTCTAGAATCTCGGAGAACCTCAACTAAAAAAGTATACACTCGACAACCCACGGCGAGACCAGAGCGTCTACCGACTCTAAATAATCAGGTTGTATTATTGACTGCTGTAATTGACTTCGTCTGATAAGAAGAATATCCTTTACTCGTTGTTCAGTATACCTAGGGTTTCCAAGGTTGGTGGTAGACATCAAGAAGAGCTATCATGTGACCTCTATGCCCTAATTTATATAACTTCGTCAGGCTAATGGCCCAACCCATTCCTCGCACCGACAAAATCCACAATATCAAAGAAACTCTTCTTAAACCACCTCTCCTGCGTCGTTCGGTTGACAACCTGCATCCCAAACTGCTGCGCATAATCCCCGAATTCCCAATTATCCATAAAACTCCACGCAATCGCTCCAATGATATTTACTCCGTCTTCCCATATCGATTTGAGTACCTCAGACATGAACGATAAGTAATATTGACTTCGGGGGAAATCGTACAGTTGGTCGACTAAATCGCGAGTGGATTCGTCGTAGACGGGAAACCCGAATTCGCTAAGGATGAGGGGGGTTTTGTAGGTGTTCCAGAGATATGAAAGGGATGTCCGAAGGTAGGTGGGTGTGATGTAGACGTAGGATTGGGAGCGGTAACCGATGTCCCAGCCATATGCGTTGACGGTTTCTTGGGTGACGCAGTATGGATACAGGGAGTTGGTGGTCATGTTCTGTTTGGCGCATTTATCGATGCCTTCCGCAGGAACGGAGATAACGGTGGCTGTGTAGGCATCTATGCCGATGAAATCGGTTGTATGACTGATGTATGCCAATTCCTTTTTGCTGAGTGGCTTCGCGCCTGGTAAAGTGTCGAGAATGGATTTGGGGTATTGCTGGCCGAGACAGATGGGATACGTGAAGACGCCGAGTTGCATGTCATTGAACCGGTTGGCGGCATCGATCTCGGTCTGATTCTCGGGGTTCTTAGGCACGCCAAAGTTGTCGTTCAGCTTCAGTCCCACTTTGCCAGTTCCGTTCAAAGTATCATGATAGAAATGATACAACTCCGCATGGGCATGCACAACATTGTCCAGTCCCGTAAAGTTGAATGCATACAACAGAGGCTCATTAATAGTAACCCAGAACGGAACGCGGTCCGCAAAATGCGTAAACAGAATTTTGCCGTAGTTCACAAACGAATCGACAAATTCTTCATTCCAATACCCGCCATTTTCGTATCCGATATCTGGCACCGTGTAGCCTGCAGACTCATTGATGAAATAAAGCGGAGTATCGAAATGAAGCATCGTCACAATGGGTACCATGCCGACCTCTAGGACATAGTCGATCAGATCGTCGTAATGCTTGATACCTTGCTGATTGATCGGACTTCCGGGTACGGTGAATGGGAGAATACGACCCCACGAGATCGAGAAACTGTAATACTTGACGCCAATCGACGCCAAGCGCTGAATGTCCTGCTTATACAGATAATAATTCTCATTGGTCACGTAATCCTGCGGTTTCGTGTCTGGCAGCATCTTCTCAAGTATACTCGGCGCACGGCCTTCGAGGCCAATAGCACCTTCGATCTGAGCAGCGGATCCTGCAACACCAAACGTGAACCCCTCCGGGAAGTCATAGCAATCTGTCGGACCAAAATAGTCCCGTGGCGGAAGGACAAGTTCGCTAGTAGGCAGTGGCGTAGGACTAACGGTAGTAGTATACAGACCAATATCGGTGTAATTCGCCAAACTTGCATGTAGCCATTGCGATGACCACGCAGCTTGGCCGTACTTGTCAGCTGTATCCGTTGCAGAGATGACGGTTTCGCCTGGTAGCCAGCTACCCCACGTTGTTGTTGATAGGGTCGTTGATAGTTTTGCTGTTGCCTCGGAGTATGCTGGTCCATAGGTGTGGGTAGTCGTAGGAGAGGGAACTGAGATGGCATATCTGCATGTGTGAGTGAGAGGTCACATGATGGAACGAACGATTTACCTAACGGTGTCGTTGAGCGATGCGTATGAGAACGATTGGAAGCGGTAAGTTGGTGTTGTCGGAGCTTTGGTGCATTGTGGTCGAGCTGTGTAGCCGGTAGTCGTGATGTACACTTCTTGGGCTTGTACCACAGCAGCGACCGCGACTAGTAGATAGAAAGATTTCATGCTGGCCGGAACAGTTGACTACCGTCCAAAGATCGAATTTAGTACAGACGCGTCGCATCATCCCTTGCGGAAAGATATCATCTTATATATTGATGCCCCGCATCTGTGTACACTTTCATCTCGTAATGTATGCCTCCGAATCGACAATGACCTCACCCGGGGAAATCCAATAGGCGGGGAAACTTCAAATGCATGGACGAGCACATGTTTAATAAAAAGTAAGAACAACGGGGAATTCTTCATGCAGATCAATCGACACCATCTCCATAATATCTCCGTTCAAACATGGCCGGGACTTTAGAGTGCTTCAAATGCCGATGTGAGAGCTAGGCTAGACGGCTAATAAGGTGAAACTGAACCTAAGTCTCTGCCGTGTTAGTAATTTCTTGCTTGTTCAGGATGAACTATGAGTCTTGTGGTAGGGATCGCCGTCTCCGTGGGGGTGATGTTCCTTTCTTGATATGCGGGGAATTTGCGGAGAAATATGGCCTGGTGCTCAAGCAACCAACTAGAAGAGGAAGGTAGAGCGATGTTTCCGATTGAGAGTTGACTTGAGCAATAAATCTGGTGTGACATGTCTTAACAGCTGTGTAAGTGATGTTGGTATACGGAGTAACTCAGGTATTGTGGCATCTGGAGAATGCAGCTGCTTTATATATGTGTCGCAAGTCGACGCTCTCCGACAGAGACTGTAGGATGCAGTTCACAGTAATAGGTCGCTATTGTCGACAGATTTAAAACATGTATCATGACAGTTTTCAGACCTTCGATCGATCTATTTGCATGCCAATTTTATACCAAGAGCAGAAGTTGTGTCGTAAAAGAAAAGAGGAGGAAAAAAGATAGAACGACGTCAACAAAAAAGCTATATGGAGCTAGTCCTAATATAGCTATACGCTAACCATATTAGGCTAGCTACCTCAAATTACGGAACGACAAGCATCTCCGAAGAAGTGAACCAACAGCAATAACTTCTCCATCTCTCCAACTGCAGAACGTGAGACGGCGACACCATGGAGCAGGGGGCCTCGCTCATGCTGCCTCTCCGGCCCCAAAAAGCCAAGAGTAGCAAAAAGGACAACCTACCCATCCGCATAGCTCAGATCAACGCTCAACGCGGCTCCTTTCGCAACATCACCGAACAAAGTCTCCAGGAAGAGATAAAAACGCAGAAAGAAAAGAGCAAAGAAGAGCAGGAAGAAGAAGAACAAATTGAAGAAAATGTGAACGAAGTCGATGCGACCGAGCGCCAGGAGCTGCTGTACAAGAAACGCGCGGAGATCATTCAATTTGCGGCGTGAGCTTACCTTCGACTCTGATTTCAAACTGAGATTAACTTTGAACGTGTCTAGTCAAGCTCATATGGAAACTCAATTCGCGTTGGACTTTATATCTCTCCTCCTATCGAAACATGCACCGCGCCAAGCGGAGACGAGTATTTCGCCGTACCTTAAACAAAATGTCCCCATGGGCTCGCTGAATGTCGATGTCGTCAGAGCTCCCCAAAAGTCGCAGTCGGCGTTACGGGATTCGCAAAATGTTGCCCGTGGATGGAAGATGGAGAGCTTTAATGCGTCTGCGAATAGACTTCTCAAAGCTTCGTCGCGGTTGGAGAGTGAAGTTGCGGCGGAAACGAAATACTGGGATCAGGTCTTGTCGATTAAAGAAAGAGGGTGGAAGGTGTGCAGATTGCCGAGGGAGAGGCAGGTGCTTGGTGTGCAGTATGGATTTATGGAGGGTAACTATTGACTGTCTCGTCTTGTGGAGGATATGCACTAATGGAATATATAGCTGCACCAACTTTCCGTGATCGTGGTCTGGCCTCGTTACGCCGTGCTGATGATGGTTCTCTTGTCCTGGACAAGGGTCTGGTACCCTCAAGAGCGAGAGCAGTGCGTGTACGGGTCAAGAGACAAGGAAAGGTTACAGGCAGTTCGAGCTTGGCACAATTTTGTGCTGCCGCCGTTGCCGATGATTCCGTCGAGAAGACTATCCTACAGTCGAGAGACACGCTATTTGAAGAAGAGCTGTTCCATGAACTCACTCGGGAAGCGCGAGTATTGGTCAGCTCGGGCGTGACCGCACACAAAGATCTCATCGAGTTTGAGTACGAAGCAGACGAGCAGATCCTGTTGGATCTGGTGGATGTGGATGATCTCAAATCCGAGAACAAAGCGGACTCTGATGAAAACACTGGTATCAATAACACAGAAGCCGAGGCAATTGCTCATGCCCTACGTATTCTACTCTCATATGCACATCGACAAAACCTTCGACGTAGAAGTCAATTCCCACCTCCACTCACAAACCAGAAACGACCAACACCACAATACCAACTTCTCCGTCCTATTTTATCGTATATGCAACACGACGCGCACGTACGCTCTATACAATCTTTTCTCCAAGACGTCTATCAAGTTCTCAACTCCGCCGGCCTCCCTTCAAAATACACAACCTCAAAATTCTCGTCTCTGCAATTCAATGATCCTAGCGCAGATTTCTCTTCGTCAGCAGTCGAAACCCTCCTCGGCCAATTCATGGAGCCACTCGAATCACGCTTCACCGGCTCAATGGCCAATCCTACGAGCACATACAACATCCGAATCCACACCACTATGCCAGATACATCATCTCGCCAAATGGCCTTGGGGACAGATTATGAATTGACTATCCGTTTACCAAATTATCCATACACGCAACCACCGTCACGTATTGGTCTGAAGCATGAAGTCGAGGCGTTGCTCTTGCGGCTATTTACGCTTGACCTAATTACGTACATTTCATCGATATCTTCTCAGAATGCGACCAAAGCGGCGGCAGCTAAGGATCAAGGCTCCTCGCCAAGCAAGAATAGGTTGGTCTGGGAATCCCCTTTCCCACATCATGGTGAACTTTTAGGCATGACACAAAATGGTAAACCTGTGAAGCAATTGGCCATCAATCTCAGTCGGAACAGCCTAAGTCTATGCCTGAAATCTCGCGGCCAACATGACACCATCACGAACAAAGACGACGAAGCTGTTGATTACGACGATGCAGACTTCTCTCAATCAGAGTTCGTGACTGGCTCTGGCGGATTGAAATATACTCCTCCGCCCCAGAGGTTTACAGGCGGGGAAACTGTGCATGTCTGGCGTCGCGAGGATGCAAACAAGCCATCCAAGATATTGGCAGAAGTTGTTGAAGAGATCTCATCCGTTTAGACCAATATCTACCTCGTCTATTTTGGTGGGCATGTCATGTGATGATAGATACGATGGCTAATGATAAGTAAATGACAAAAAATTATCATTGCCTAATTTCGAACTGTTTTTAGGCGTGAGTAGAGGTTGAGGGATCATGTGACTGTTGACAAGCAGAATATCTTACTTCTCACGATTCGGGGATCTGGTTTCCCCTACACTCCTCACTGCTTCAAAACATCTACGATTGGCAACTGGAGAGCACGCGATCACCCAATCTCAGTCCAGCCCACTAGATTACTGGTTATGGAAATGGCCGGTTCCACAGCCAAAGGTAACCTTGAAACTGATACTCGAATCTTTTACAGGCTGCGTGCTAACCATCCCACAGCCTCGTCGACAACCACCAAAGGAGTCGCCGTTAAACGTCCTCCCTCCTCATCATCTACGCCAACCTCATCAACAAGCTCCAAAAAAGCCAGAACAAGTCTGAATGCCTCAGGACACACCGATATGATGCCAATGCCCTCAGCCTTCGTGACCATCCCTCCAAGATCCATTTCCTCCTGTTCGCAGCCCGTAACATCCAATACGCGCCCAAACACCAACACGACCAATCTGGAAGCCACCACCAACACCACCCCAGAAGCCCACCTCACTCAAGCGATGCCCAACAAAACTGCAGTCCTTATCAACGCATACAGCGAAATCAGCGACTCATTCTCGTCCCTTATGGAGCGGCTCAAAGACGTAAATCAGGCACGAACTGCGCAGGGTACCTCGTTTAGTACAGAGAATCGCATGTTTCTGGCTTCTGTGGAGGCGAGTTTGATGGATACGATGAAGGAGAGGCTTAGTGATGTTGCGACTAGTTTCAAAACGACCGCGGCGACGAAGCGGTAGGGGGTATGGGTTGCTGCCAAGGTTGATATTGAGATGAGGTCTTGGACTTGGTTTCTTTTTCATGATGCTTAGCTACCTAATCGGGAAGTTTTTGTAACTAGCCATCCTTCTGTCCCGGGCGTAAATAGATCATGTGGCTACTCACGAGAATATGATTTGGGAACTTCGCACGCGTCTCTTATCTCCCCTCCTGGTCTCCGTTCAAGCAGCTGCTCTCAAGCATTTGAGAACTACGCCCTACCTACATCTTACAACACAAGAGACATAAACTTGGCTGATCACGATGCCTACGGCCAAAGGTATACTGAAACCCTATATCTCTAATGAAAAACCAAATCTCCATCGAGTATCAGCCCCTGCAACGCGTGGACGTCCACGCCGGGAAAAGTCTGCCGTGAAGCGCTCTGCATCTGAATCGTCGAGTGCAGCTTCTGCCGAACCACCAGTGAGAAAATCCAAACGAAACAAGAGAATCGAGCCTGCAGTCACCTCTTCCAGCAGCGAAAATCAACAGTCAAATTCCAGCCAGTCTACCAGTACAGCAGAAACTCGCCCGTCCAACGAGAGAAACGACAGGAGCACGCGTGTTTTCCGCGCGTACAACGAAGTACTTGACTCTTTCTCGACAGCCCTCGACAAGTTGTATGAAGCAAATCAGGCAAGAATGACAGAGAGCTCCTCACTATGTGCGGAGCATCAGATGTTCTTGTATTCTGTGGAACGCGGTCTGCTTGAAACAATGCACACAGGACTCGACAACCTCGCTGTTAATCTTCGTCGCCAGCAATATCGGATCTGACACTTTGGCTGCCAAAAGTTCTGATGATGTGTTGGTTTTGGTTTTTGGCGATTTGGGGTGTCTACATCGATCTTTCATTGTCTCAAGTTTGTGATCATGTACCTTCACAACAGTCATGTTAGGAGACAAATTTGGAACTACCTATAGTAATAGATGAAATCCAAAGAATGATTAGGACTGAAATACCCCCTCAATAAAATTTAGATGGATCTCTCAGATGTAAAGGGTGGATCATGTGACTGCAAACGAGAATATAAACAAACAGACATCGTTTGACCTCCTCGGTCTTTTTTTCTTTCCACTCACTCTCCCTTTACCTCAAAGCATAAGCATATCTTTCACTCAATCAATTGGTCAGTGAAAGACCCCATCTTTGTCCACACGTCCCATTACTTTGAAACCTACTATCTCGTCATTCCTGGAATCATCTTATCTATGCCTTATAGGGGTGGAAGGAGATATCGCAGAAATAAACATCGTTTGACCTCCGAAGAAATCGAAAGAGGAATGGATGCCTATTTCGCAAATAGTACGCTTCAACCCTTCCTTGACGTCTCACACCTTTAAACTGACCATTTTCACAAGTGGAGACATCCCCATTTCAACATGTCCAGCCTATCCCTCCTGCTCCGCTGGCCCAGAAGCGTCCTCTCCCTGCATCGATAACTGGTGCCCCCTTTGCGACCTCACCAAAAAAGCCAAGATCAGATGCCCCTGTCAGCTTGTTTGGCAATGGTCCTCCCCCAGCCATTACCGCGCTTCCGGCGACTTCTGCTACTTCAAACAATCTCTTCGCTACGAATATCACTACTCTCACCCCTAACGTCATTGTCCCGTCTCCAATCAGCAGCACTTCAACCTCGGCTCTCACTCAGCCCAATGTCGTTGTCCCGTCCAAAATCACTAGCACTTCAACACCAACTTCCACGCAACCACCCTTGCCCGCCGATGAGGCCACAGAAGCTCTCACCGAAAACGCGAATGGCAACACAGATGTCATGAGCACCGAAATCGAGAGTTCTCAACGTGACAAGACAGAAGAGGATGTCCGTGCTTACTGTGAGGTCATCGATATGTTTGACCAGATCGTTAAGAAGCTGTGGGTTCGTGGTAGGAAGAGGAAAACTGCCACTCCAAGGACGGAGAGTCAATGGCTATTAACATCCGTCGAAAAAGATTTGGTGAAGAGGATGGCCGCCAGACTTAACCAGTTGGCTGACCAGCTCTGAGAAAACGTGATGGATTGAGGGGCTCTGGAAGATATGATGCCCCTCAGATGTCTGGAAATGTGTATGATATGGTGCTTGGTCGTTATGTCTCAATTCCCACAATGTATTCTATTGTAAGGCCGTGGAATGAATGACGCTGCGGATAGCTTCATGTACCGGTGGCACGTGACCTCGGCTAGGCTAGTTATCATGTATTAGTCAGCAAAGCACATATCTTAAAGCCGCAGCGGTGTGGCTCCCTAGGGAGCAGCAAATAGCTGCTAACAATACAGACCCCTACGTTTACTAGCCAAGATATCCAGAATTATACTACTACGCTCTCATAACCCCTCTTACAGTCTATTTGCTTTTACCACGAGAGCCTAGTAGTACGAGATTCGATATCATAACCCCTGAAACCCGAAGCCAGACCGGCGCCGCTATAGAGAGCCGTACCAAATCTAATAACACGCGAATAGAAGCCACCATGTATAGCGAGGAATAAATTAAAGCACTAGAACCCTTCCAAGCATGTATAGAGGAAGAGATTTTAGCTATAACTAAAGCCAAACTAGAACACTATGTAGAACAGCTTACAGCTAAGAAAGCACGCCGCTAATAAGCCGAAGCGCTATTGCAACGAACTAGAGCGATTACATATTAGGCTGAAGCACCAGGACATACAGTAACTGACCCCCAGACAATAAACTGGACTTAGTAAAGTAAGGCTATTAATAGAGAAGACTAGATAGCAGCTGTGGTAGCAGAACTTATAGCTATAAGCTAGTCACCCTCTATATTAACGCCGGTAAAACTGCCAAAATTCGAACCTAAGCGACGCTATATGACAAAAGAAATCCTATAAAAGAAAGCCTTCAAATCAGAGCTTAAGTACCACTTTATAAAGAATCTGTGATATTACACTAGCCCTAAAACCAATAAGTGTAAGATTATCACCGCGGTAAAGGCTTTCAGCGAAGACATAAGGGCCTAGTAGGACTAAGAAGTAAATAATAGCGCCAATATTAACAAGATGACATAGAGTAATTTTAACAACTTTCTAATACAGCAAATCAACTTGCCGGAGCTACTCAGAAAGAAAGCGAACTAAGTTTATACAACATTAACGCAGTAAGAAAACTAAAATATGATCTAATTTAATATCGCGCTACGAAACTAGGAAAGTCAGCTTAGTATTAAATATACTGAGGAGCAGCGAAAGGCTCACCTAATAGCAAAAGTACTTAAATTAATAGAGAAGAAATCTAATAGCTGGCATAAACCTACAAATTCAAGCTATGATGTATACGTGATATGGCTTCAAGGCGTCGAAGATAGTATACCAGAGCGTTAATGCGTAATAAGAGAACTCTAAAACGATCAGAACAACGGCTCTAACAATGGTAATAGAACCCCAAACTCAGAAAATAAATCTAGGACACGAGGGAGGCTGTACTATTAAGGCAGCAGAGGAGTGAGCTGAGAATATAACACTATCTATTAATTCCAACCTTATAGCCGCGATTCGCATCAATATAGCATTACTAATACCAATAGTTCCACACCTTCTAATCCCTATAACAATGACGTGACCTACAGTCATTGCCACAAACCAGGGCACACTAAGAAGGACTATTAGATACTACACCCTAAATTACAACTAAAATGAGATAGATATAACAATAGAGATAAGCTATAACTATTCTACCACCTTAATACTGCAGGTGCGGCCCTAGGGATACATACTACATAGATAAACATTAGATTATACGTCGTAATATACGTCTATATGCTTATCCTAAAGGGACACTAATAAGCACTCGCCTTGATTAATAGAGATACTAGCAGCAATTTTGTTAATTAGGAATAGGTAAGATACCACAATTATAAGGTTACTAGTGCTGCGGTTATAGCTAAAGCTATAGATAGGCATTAGATCTCTATATTAGGCAAGGCATACCTAGATATTATTACCCCTAATTCTATAGAAGAGGTAAGAAAGATATACTAAGTGTATAATATTATACCTATAACAAAGTATAATATTATTCTAGGAATATCTTAGCACACTGAGTTAGACCTAGATATCTATTACCCTATAAGGAAATAGTTCTATCGCAGCGAATAAAGTAAGTAAGAAGCTAAAGAGAAGCTTTATTATTACTAAATCTAGAAAGGTATAGTATAATAGTAGAAATCACTAGAGTAAGAACTTAAGATAGAGAGAAAAGCTAGAATATAAATATAACTACTAATAGAGTAGATCTTTATAGATTAGCTTCTAATTAAAGTAGAGAATAGCGACCCTATATTATAAGCAAAACTATATGCAATAGACGGAGAATAAGTAGTAAGCCTAAATACTATTAATATCTCTAAGCTACTAAACTATATAGTGCCATATCTTAATATATTTTTAGAGAAAGAAGCCTCTAAGCTATTAAAGCATATAAAATATAACTATACTATTGATCTTAAAGAGAGCAAAGATCTACTATACTAGTTAATTTACTAGCTGAGTCTTAAGGAGCAAGAAGTACTTCAGGATTATATATTTATAAACTTAGCTAAAGGCTGGATCTATGAATCTAAAAGCTTAGCTAGAGCGCCTATCCTTTTCATATTAAAAAAGGATAGTAGTCTACGACTTTACATAGATTACTAGGGCTTGAACGCTATTACTGTGAAGAATCGTTATTCTTTGCTATTAATAGGAAAGATAATGGACTAGTTAGCTAGTATTACAATTTATATCTAACTAGACCTTTAGGATGCTTACTACTAGATCTAAATTAAAGAAGGAGACGAGTAGAAAACAGCATTTTAAACCTAGTATAGGTATTTTAAATACACTATTATACTATTTAGCTTGGCTAATGCTCTAGCTATATTCCAAGCCTATATTAATTAAGCCCTAAGCAATCTTCTTAATATATATTGTGTAGCGTACCTTAATAATATTATTATATACTTAAAGGATGCCAAGAGCCACAAAATGGATATAAAAAATATCCTAGAATAGCTACAGTAATACAAGCTATATGCTAAGCTATTAAAATATACCTTTAAAGTTAATAAAGTCCACTTCCTTGGATTTATAGTAAGCCCTAGAGGTATTAATATAGAGCAAAACTATATTACTATAATTTATGAATAGCTAGAATCTAAGAATATATATAAAGTAAAGTAATTTCTTAGATTTACTAACTTTTACTAAAGGTTTATTAAGGGTTACTTAAGAAAGGCAAAGACCCTTTTAGACCTTAAGAAAAAGACTAATATTAAAGAGAAAAAAAACTTTATCCTTAATACTAAAGCTAAAGAAGCTTTTAAGCAACTTAAATAAGTATTTTATAAAGCCCTAGTACTAAGGCATTATAACCTAGATCTACTAATAAGGGTGGAAATAGATACTTCGAACTTCGTTATAAGCGCAATTATTAGCTAAAGGTAAGAAGACAATAGATAATAGCACCTAATTATATTTTTCTTATGTAAGCTAAAAGCTGCGGAGTTAAACTATAAGATCTATAATTTAGAGCTATTAGCTATTATAGAGTTATTTCTCTATTAAAGACATTATTTAGAAGATAATAAAAAAATAGTTACTATACTATTAGATTATAATAACCTATATTATTTTATAATTATAAAAGAACTTAACTGCCGTCAGGTAAGATAGGCTGAGAAGCTTATAGCATTTAATTTTAATATTAAGCATCAGCCTAGAGTAAAGAATCCTATAGATATACTAAGTTAAAGACTAGACTATACTAAAACTCTAAGAGAGTGGTGAACTCTACTGTTAATACTAAAAGAGAAGCTAAGCCAAGGCTACTATATAAAACCTATTCACTCTAGTAAATTAATAAGCATAGAAATTATAGCGCATATAATACATCTAGAAGAGGAAATAGAGCCTTTTTATATTAATAAAGAAGAAATAGAGGATAAGCTTTGAAATATACTCACCTCTTAAGGGATAGTTATAGGAGACACTAGAGATCTAGAACTCTTAATACTCTAATATAAAGTGGTAGCAGCTATTAGTGCTAAGACAGCTTATTTAAAGATGCTAAAACTACTTACTATTATACTCCTAAGGTGCTAGCATACAGACATATATACTAAAGCTATAAAGAGTTAGCTTTAAGACCTAAATTCATAGATAGAAAGATCCCAATAGTTAATAGGACTGGACGACCTACTATAGTTTAAAGGCGTAGTGTACATACTACTAGACCAAGCTTTGAAGCAAGAGATCTTAAAAATAAATTATAATGACACTTAAGGAGGTCACTTTGGTGTAAAAAGAATATATAATGCTGTAGCAAGAAAGTACTACTAGCAATATCTATATTCAGATATTGAATATTATTGCTAAACCTATCAAGTATGTCAGCGCGAAGCTACACCAAGGCACAAGGAATATAGGCTTATAAAGCCGCTGCTAAAACTAACATAGCTATTTAAAATCGTGACATTAAACTTTATACTGAAGTGTCACGGACCTGGATCCACCTTAGTTAAACAGCGTTGTGTCGAGGTACGCTAGGCTTGGTTGAACCATACAAAGGTTCGGATTGTCTGACTAATAGGGTGGGTTTAAGTAAATAAAGTAATAATAATTAAACTAATATCTAAATATCTTAAATATAACTAAGATAGAAGAGATCCTCTAT